>OZ030390.1:32760876-33308376 GCA_964023965.1 Melinopterus prodromus
ATGGTTCTACCTCTTTAATAACATAGAACAAACTGAACAAAGTGATGCACAATATGTTTATAACTTTGACACAAATCCTACAACAATTGTAGGAACATCATTTTGGAAGTAATTGATGTTTGTTCCAAAATTGTGTATTACAAAATATATTGTGTAGATTACAAAACTGGAAACCAAAAATCTTTGTTACGAAAATGTTGTTATTAAAGTTAGCTTAAAATTAGATTATTTTGTAGTTTTTTGTAAACTCCAGAAAACTTAGTTCTGGCTGATTAAGTTCTCCAAGTTGGCAAAAATGAAAGATTACACCTGAACCCAAAACATAAATACTATGAATGGTAATCCCATGTGCCACTGTGTAGTACGGCACTTGATTTTCTACAGCGGGGGCGCAAAGTTTTTTTTTTCAGCGTTTTGACAGAAAGAAAATACTTGTTTTCACTTTGTAGGTAAATGTTCAAACTTTCACTATACCTACCGAATTCTGTCCCTACGCATTAACTTTAAGGCATGAAAGAACACCGTGTAATTGACTTTCTGCCAACTAGACCACGAACACAACCCGATATAAAAACAAGTACGACACAGTTGGCACAGTTGGGTTTTCTATTCCAAGTACATATTAAAGTGCATATCGATCGATATAATTCGATCACGCCAAACCAACTTTTTACAGCGCATAAGAAAATACTAAATTTGTTGACTATTGTGGCCAATTTAAAAAAAAATCAAGAAATCAAAAAAAAAGTATTGGTATAGTAGATAAGTAATCCAAAAAGGCGTGCCGAAGTCACCAGTCATACAGTTTGCGTTAAGCTTTATCTCGACCAGTAATAAGTGTAATAACAGATCTCAGAATGTGACATACAATTTTGATGAAAAATCAATTACCTCCAACACGATGGAGTTCCACACATAATATATACATTCTAAATGTATATATAAAGAGTGTGGAATAAAAATAAGTATATTACGGTAAGTGTAGAAGCCACGTGTTTACACTCGTATGTCGGACACTCGGCTGCGCCTCGTTGCGGAAAGTGAAGGCGCTACCAGACGATGCGGTGAACGTCTTCCAACGTCGAACGTTTGATACTTCGTAGCATCGTGTGGCCGACGTTCAAGCCTCGAGCTACCAATGTCAAGTGACCAACGTTCGGGTTTGGTCTCGCGCGACCCATTGTCGGAATTTTGACCATCATTCGAAGCATCAGTTGTTTAGTCCGCGGGATTTGTTCGAGTTTAGTTGTTTATACATATATAGTTTATATTAATTCAAGCATTAAACGGGTGAGGATAAACCGGCACTTCACAATAACGAGAATCAGTGTCTACATCACAAACATAACCTATGACATAACCTGAAATTAGAGCATAGTGCTACACAACAACTTTAAAATACTTCTCACAATTTTGGTAGGAAGACGAAAGTAGAATACGCCGAAGGTATAGTAATCATTTCAATTGATAATATGGACTGTATTAATGAGTATATTATATTCTAGGTTAAAATACACTTGGTGAACGCCTCCAAAATCTTTAGACGGGGCTGTTTTGACCAAATCAGAATAAAGTTGAATGTCAATTAACTGGAAAGTCCTACTACAACCCATTAGTTGTTTTCGCCAGTCATAAAGCATTAAACGGATGATTATAAAACGGTATATTTTTAAATTATATATTACTTCACTGAAATGGGAATGTCATCGTAACAACAGTACAAACATAACCTGAAATAGCGAATATAGCTAGATGTAGCTCAAAGTACTGCTATGACAGCTACACAAAAGACCACAACTCAAAAACTTCTCAAAATTTTGGTCATAAGTTGAGCATAGAATACGCCGAAGGTACAGTAATTTTAATTTATAATTGTATCGGAATAATGAGTTTATTGTGTTCTAGGCTAACATATACTTACTGAATGCCACCAACATCTTTACGAAGAGCAGTTTTGACGATATCAGAATAACGTTGAATATTAATGATGCTATCATGATAATATTGGGCCATGTAGTATATACTTGAATCCATGTGGTGTTGTCGCAGAACTTTGATGACGGTTATGAAAAAGAATTAAGTGTGGATGATATATATATATATATATATAGTGATCAATGTAGATGGCACAAAATATCGAGCTGATGTTGAAGCTTATTTTCCGTTTGATATTTGACAAGTTCCTAGCAATTGTCAATGTTCACTTCAAGCCAAAAGTTATCTCTATACAGACATATAAAGTTATTTTTATAAATGTGTGATTTATAGTAATATTTGAGATAAATAAGGTAAATTATTCGCTCGATATTAAATTTAGTTCTGTCAAATTATTATTATATATTTTTTTGTAGAATTTTCTTTTAATAAAGACAGTTATTATTATTATTATATTATGTATATTGTTATAAACATTAATTTATTTTACAAAGTAAATATTGATTTACTATATAATTCATATGTATATTTGTAGTTATAAATAATAACACAAATACAAAATTTAACTGTTTGCAGAAATTGCAGAAAGGAAATCGTAGAACAGACTGGAAGAATTTCCATTAAAAAATGATTGATTTTCGGTGGTCGTGGGAGAGAACCGACATTTCTGGCAGCTCTAAACGTAGAACTATTGTACTTGTCCAATTTCCATTGGTTGAAAGAATTCTTTCTACAGCAGTAGAAACAAATAATACCTAATTTTTTTAATGAATAATTATTTATTTTAAGAACAAGTGATATTTACTTTTTTCATTTCCTTTTTTACAATAAATATTGTTCAAATCATCAATAAAGTCAAAAGCGCAAAAATATATACTTTTCTTGAAAATATAAAATGATTCTCAAAAACGAATAATATATAAAAATATAATTTTTCACTTCATATAAACTCTCAAATCTACTAAATTCCGACAATTTGTGTAGATGCGCGTCAAAACAACCATGGTTCCAACGTCGGCGGCGAGAAATCCTTTGACATTGGTAAAGTACCGACACCAGCCGGAACGTGACCAAACCCGAATGTTGGGCGCTTGGCATTGGTAGCTGGAGGCTTGAACGTCGGCCACACGCTGTGGCGAACTATCAAACGTTCGACGTTGGAAGGTGTTTGTGGCATCGTGTAGCGGCCATTTTGCAGTTATTGCATCGACTGTCGAACGCATTTGCTTCAATCGTTCAGTCCAACGTTCGCCGAGACGTTCACCGCATCGTGTGGCAGCGCCTTGAGTGATGTGGCTTCTCACGAGTGCTGTATACCGGATTGTACAAGCCAGCCACTAAATGTGAAGAAGGAACGTTATTAAATTTAGTTAGTTTTTATATCTGTCGACGTGGGTGACAGTTTATAACGTTGTCATCCGGTTAGCACAAACAAAATGTGGCAAATTGTTTATTACTAACGTTGATCGTTTGTGCAAAATATTATATCAAGAATTATGAAGAAGAATTTAGAACAGGCTAATGCGGCACCATATCATTTAATACAAGTGATATAAAAAAGTATCATTTAGTATATGAATTGGAACGTTAAAAACCACTGTGATAGTCATGGAAAGGAGTGAGTGAAAAAAAATTCGGATAATAAAAAAAAATCTATGACAACCTGCTTGAGTGAGGTAAAAACGTACTACTCTTGTATCCAAGTTAGAAATTGACTATTTCAGTGGTAGGATTCAACAAAATACTTTTGTGGCATAACCTGTTTTCGAGAGGTAAACCAACATAGTAAACAGTTTGTATATAAATTGTATGGTCTATGTAAAGTTTAATCCAAAAATATCAGGTCTCACAAATTGACACAAATAGAAAGTTAATTAATTTGTAAATTCTGTTCGAATAAAATTTTAATTAAAAAACTTAATAAACAATCATCTACTCTTGCAAGGTTAATGGTGAACAGAAGTACTCTAAAGTCGGGGATATTTTGGGAGTGATTGAAATTCCCATTTGTTAATTTTACAAAGCTGCGCGACGGCATCTGTTCTGACGGTGGAATTGTGAAAGTATTTCACTCAATCCGCGGAAAATTATTTCTCCCAGTCCGTGGCGAATGCAAAAATTCAAAAGATGGAAATGTGGCCCCGCGTGGAGATTTTTAAAATCCACAGGGATTTATGTGGTGTTCGCTCCGGCACGATTTCAGTCGACGACGACGCCGAAACGCCATGAGAAATAAACTGCCTGGACAAAAATAATTTTTAATAATGCCGGGTTTTGTCTCTAAAAAAAGTTTATTGTCGGCCGCACAGCATGTGCTCTTAATGATTTCCACCCCAAAAAAACGACGGAGATTTACGATGAAATCTATCACGGGTTGACTTTTAGATAAAACCCTGAAAAGTGGCTGAGCGCATTCTACTTTTTTCTGGAGGCACCTAATGAGCCGGAAACATCCGGAAAATGTTCCAGTTAGTATATTTCCAGTTTAGGTCCAACCAGTTCGATATCACTTTCGCAACGATTGTTCCACATAATGGATTACACGCTCATTGAGGCCGATTTTTATTTGATTCCGAGTAAGAGGTAATTTGTATTAAAAGTATTTGTTAGATGCATAATATAAGCGTTAGTTATCAGATGAATTCTTTTGACAAGAACTGTAATCAATTACTATTTGAAAAAGCATTCAGAATAAGCGTAGGCGAATATCATTACTTTTAGCATAGTCAATATTCAGCAAAGTTATGAAACGCCATTTAGCATGCGTTAATACGTATAAATGGAGATATACTACCTACCTAGCATAATACGGTGTCTTGTATTCAACTGTCTCTATATAACACATATCATCCACGTAAAATTATAAATATAATTTGTAAGAAAATTAATTTATGATTTGCAGCTAAGACGTTATATTTGAATAATGGCTGTAAATTCAAGAGCAGGATCTGTAACATTACATGTTTATACAGCGTGTAAACAAAATAGATAAAAAACATACTTTGTTTTAAAGAAGCTATCTCATTTAGTCTATGCTGTTTCTAAAGTTGGCACAATGTTCAGTACTCTGTAACGTCAGAACTAGGGTTCCGAATTGACCACAGTACACAGTAAGTAAATAGTTTCATCATTTACATCAATTTTTTAAGGTTTTACGTAGTACTTAAGTAGTAATAATTTGAATCCACAACACAGCACTAAGAGTAGCATTGAGAGGACAAGAAATTGCGATTAGCCGTATAAGAAATAGGGAAAATAAAGCTAACAGTATTTTTCATTCTATTTTAATTGACGCTTAGTTGGATGATGAAGCACTTTTCAAAATTTTAAGAATTTTTATGTGCAGTCATCAATGTCAAGTTCCTGTATATAATATGATTGACAGCATTATGTATAGCAGATTGTGTTTTATATTAAATTGGAACACGTATGTAGTCGAATTTAAGTGCCCAATTTTGACTTTTAAGAAAGTATCGATGGCGTTATAAATCAAAAACAGTTGAAGGTCGGAAACTTGATATAAATGGGTATGTATTTTGATAATTAAAAATCGACGTGTCCGGGAATATCTTTCAAATAACAAACCGTTTCAGTTTTTGTCCAGGCACGTTTTGGAGTTATACTCTTTACAAATAAATAATTTAGTAAGTATGTACATGGAAACGTTCTATATTCTATGCTTTAGAGTTCCACAGTTATAAAATTTAAAGCAAGATTTTGAACAGTAACTAAACCGAAAACCGAAAAAACCGATATTTTTCTCGAAACGAAAACCGTAACTGAACCGAAAAAAATATCGGTTATTATTTCGGTTCGAAGCGTGTAACGTATTTTGCCTACATTCGATGCTTGTTCAAGCGCGCTCGTTTTCACAATCCTACATTTAAAGTTAAACGTTTAGTTAATATAAGTTAAATGTAAAACTGACATTTCTTCATCTCAAGGGATTACAAACCTCCAGACTCTTCCAAGAATGATTGTATTTTTTTAGTTTTTATTATTATTCACCATCATTTTACTAACATTTTTAAATACCAATTATTAAAAACATCGTATAGTTACTTGTTACTTGACAGGTTAGTTCATAGAAAAAATACAAAATGAGATGATATATTTTAGTATGGACCAGGAACCGCGGAGTAGAAGTATTTTATCTATAAAAAGATCAGATCAGTATTTGTTGGTTTATTTCAGATTTTATTCTTCTAACCTCAATCAGCTTTTCAAAACAGTGTTTTTTTCCACGGTCGGTACAATAACTCGAAAAGCATTTTTAGAATTTAGATCATTTCTTTTTTCAGATTTTATAAAAGCCTTATATCTATCAGTCTGTCGCGCACATTTTGAAAAATTTTTATCTAAATTTTTGCATAAATATATTTATGTATGTATTTCTAATTATTATACCTTTATAATACTTATTTTAAAAGAAAATATATTATTATTATCAAATATTAATATATTATTTTCTGTCCTACATGATCATAAAGTGACATTTTACATTTTAGATACCAGGGCAAAAACTGCTTCTTAACGCCCGCGGCCGCGAGGGCGTGGATTCTTAACGCCCGCGCGGGCATTAAGGGCTGCCCTTGTTATATGTCAAATATATCAAATATTTGTCATTTGAAATTGTAAATTTTAAGTCATCAATGTCAATTATTGGCGATCAAGGTTATGAGTTTGACAATTAATTGTCTGTACTGTCACTCGGCAATGTCAAAGATTGGCGACTAAGGTTATAAGTTTGACAATTAATTGGACGTATTGTCACTCAACTCCGAGTTGTTTGTATTGTTATTCAGCTCCGTAGATACGCATGTCAATTGATTACGGCAAAATATTTATTAATACTATTCAAACGGAGGAACAATAAAATAGTAGAACATAAAATTTTGTATGCACCTCGGGCGTTACTTGATGTTTATACCCTCGGGCGACTTAAAAAGCTCGAGGGTCGATAGGCCCAAGAGTCACCCTCGGGGCATAAACATCTGTGTAATGCCCTTGGTACATAAATAACTATTATATAAGTGCACGAGGTTCATTACAAACTGTACAACCAAACATATTTAAGAAAGCATTAGAAATTAATCACATCGAAAACCTAAAACCGGAACCGAACGATATATTTCTTATGTATTGAATCGTAACGGAAACGTTGATGAAAAAATACGGGTTCGAAACCCTGATTTAAAATTACATATTTTAAAATAAGCAGTTGATGCGAATTGTAAATAGCTGTTCTAAACCAACATTAATGTACCTTCAAAATTAAAATCTGATAGATATAAAATCTTTATAATTATTATTATTATAAGTGTCGAGTTTTCTCACAGCCAGAAGCAATTTGGTAGATAATCCACTCATGTTAAATAGGAACTAGATATTAACCCTTAGAAGTATCGGGTGAGACTTTTTCGCTTTTAATTTAATTATAAATCGTTTACGTAATTATTGTCAGGTTATTTTATTGTTGAGTTTCTAAAAAGCAATATCGCTTTAATCATTATCCAACGAAAAAAGCTTCACAGCGATATTTCACTATTCGCTATTATCCAAATCGTGAACTAGCCACTTGGAAAGAGCCATTAAATACGACGCGACGTGACAGATACAGTAGCAAAGAATGCTGAAATCCTGTGAAATGGGGAGACTGGGTTTTGTTCAAATCTCTTCACTGCAACGCAGCTGCTTAAAATCAAGCTTGCGAGAGAGCTCTTTCACCGAGACTGCAGACCCAAACAGTGCAATTACTTTTTCATTATTGCGAGAGACGGTAATTAAAGTGACTTCTTTAGCACTTTGTCAAAGGTCGACGTACTCATTTTCAATTTAATGAGCGGCAAATTAAAATCGATACTGTTCAACAGAGGATGTTTGTTAGTCGGAACGGAATGTTGAAACGGGCGCTATTGTGGTGTTCCCGCGGAATTGACCTACAAGATAATATAGAAATAGAGCTACACAACGCGGGCATTTTATGGAATTTTTATGCACGCCTCGGTCGTATACATTGTGCGCCAGTTATCTCCCACCACCGAACAATTACTTTCAGTATGTGCAGCCTCACGAAAATTTCTGATAGCGGGCCAAATATTTCGCAGAGGTAGACTTGGGCGAACATAAAAAAATGCTTTTTAGTTTGATTTTCTTTGTTTAGAGTTTATAGGTGAATTCGAAAAAAGGGAATTCAATATGTACTATGTACTATATTAGGGTGGTCCCTATTTTACAACTTTAGATTTTTTTCTGTATACGGCCCTCTCAATTTGTTCCTTTGTGTCCATACTTTACACCTGTCAAATTTGAGATCAATGAATACATATTAACCCGTGCCCCAATCTACAATAAGTGTAATTTAATAATGGTCTGGTCAATAATGGTCTGGAGACCTTGGTAGCCACAATGTAGGACCTCTTCCCTCTTTGGTCACCGTTTTAGTTCTTGTTTTGCGCTGGTAATTAATATTACCTGTTTCTTCAAATTGCAGCCTAACCCTGTTTATAACACTTGGTTGGGGATGCCGTCAATCCGGATATCGCAGTTCATACATTCTGGATGCTACTAATGTATTTCTGTCGGCTTCGCCATAGATGTAAATCATGTTAATTAATTCTTTTTTGCTATAATTATAACTCATTGTTGAGAGAAAAGACAAATATTGTTACTAATTTTGACAGCAATAACTTTTTGAGTATCGTTAAATCTCAATTGTTTGTTTCTATGATTAATTAATGCTAATAGTATTAATACTCGTTTTTTTTTTTAATTGTATTAAAATACAGTATTACTGATTTACAAATGAGCGACAAACACTAAATAACAAAAAAAAATAATGGAATAATGGAATAACGGATAATATTAATCATTTTTCTTTAAATTGTAAATATCACGTAAACTACTACAATTGGACATTTGTCATGCTTAACATAAATTAAAGGGAACTCGCGCGGCAATTCAACTAGAACAAAAGATACAGGCTGTTCCATTTAAAAAACTCAAGGAAAAGCCATTTGACAAACACCAAAATTTACTAAGTTTTAAGAACAGCCTGTATAGTCAATCTAATATATTTTAATACTATCATCTATCTACTGGCTTTGACTATTATGTGACATAGTTTGACGGCAATATCTGCAAAAATGTTGTTTTTGCATACTTTTAAAGGATATCCTGCAACGGACATATTTTGAGGAAATAATTGAATATCTCAGGAACTATTAACGCTGACAGTTAGCAACCTATACGGTTGGATAAACAAATTTATTAGTATTGATATAATAAGAAAATATACAAGGCGTTCCATTTAAATAATGTACATATTTTCCGTCACTCCTATATGCAACACCCTGAATAAATGATAAACATTTTACGTTAGAGAAACTGGTGAGTCAAACAACCATTTTTTTAAGCATTTTTTTGTTTCTCTAACGATTTAGTAGCTATCGACCGCCGGGATACTAATAACTCACCGGGTATAACCAGCAGCCTAATGAGTGTTCAATACTTGCTGATTTTTATTAATTGAATGTAGTACATTGTAATTAAAACCCTAAGTTTGTCAAAATCAACAGTATTAAAATCACAAACGAAAATATACTGACATACTTTGTCAAAGTAATATTATAGGTTAATAGTATGGTGACATGGTGACATTTGCGTCTTTGCACACTGCTCTTCAATCTGAGCTATTTATGCCTATGACATTAATTTTTCAAGTAACCCATTGCAAACCAGATTCTAAATTTATGGATAAAAAAAATCCTGGATACCACATAAAACGCTGCTTGCAAAATTGTAATAAAGGGTGGAGCTTTCATAAGAACCCTTTTATAGGCACTTCATAAACATAGCCCGTTAAAAGTTACAGGTGTACGAAATAAGGAGATTCGTGTTGAATACAACGACCCCTGGCAGCGTATAAAGCAGAGAAGCCGAAACAATACATTTTTGTTTACTCCCTTGAATGAACGCCGGATGCTACATTTCCTCCTCCATTAGCCCAACAATATTGTTTGCGCAATCTATTTCCATAAAGTCATTAATTAAACGCGTTACGCTGTCGTCCCGATACATATTCCCGTAGGGGCCCCTCTGCATATGCCCTGTTGATATTGACCCATTGTGTGCTATCTGTGTAATTAGATTTAAGATGAACTTTATTCGTAACGTTTGCGTTTACAGCGGGATGACCTACATTTTAAGGGTGCAGCGTTTTCATTCGGAAATGAATGCAAAGCCTCAATTAATAACCGCCATGTTCGAGTCGGTGCATAAAACTTTCCCGGTTAAAGTTTTTGAGATGGAATCAACACTTTAATTAAAACTTCTCGTTTTGCAATCATCACTGACAGATTCGTTAAAACTGAAACCGCACTGTACCCATAAAAGACCACTCACGTTTATTTATACTTTTCAGGAACTACCGCGATTGTTCTGTAACAACTGGTTCTGTGTCGGGGTTAATTGAATTAAAACCGACTACACCAACAATAGATAAATAATTATTATTATCTGGAAAACCCCTATGGTGCAAAGGAGATGTTGATTATATTCAGAAGGTTGCGGTTATCCAACCGATGCACATTTATTGGCTACATAAATAAAAATTGGCTACAAAAGATGAGCATAACACTAAAATACTGCTCTTGAAATTAGATTAAAACATATCTTCTTGGTGCAAAGATC
The DNA here is from genome assembly GCA_964023965.1 of Melinopterus prodromus. Classification (NCBI taxonomy): domain Eukaryota; kingdom Metazoa; phylum Arthropoda; class Insecta; order Coleoptera; family Scarabaeidae; genus Melinopterus; species Melinopterus prodromus. The sequence continues at coordinate 32,771,503 of OZ030390.1, forward strand.
GATTTAAAAGATCACTTTCGAGTGACCTTATTTTTAAATGACTAATGAATGAATCCCAATGTATTCAGGACAAAGTTTACAATATATAAGGCAAATGGTACGAATACTTTCACGGCCAGAATAGCTGATGAAATATATAATTTCCGGTTTTTATTAAGCAGGACATTCGCCTCAGTCAGTGGCCAGGGGTTATTATTTGCCTACCAGTGCAGAGACATGCTGTGAAGTACAGAGCTATTAAATACCTCATACCTCATATCATTAAACATAGTAAGGTTTTAAAAGCACGACTATGAATTGCTTTTATTGTCATAAAGAGGATATTGTTTGATGTTTATAGAAAGTATATTAAATGAGGGCATTAATTTCTAGGGGATACAGATTATCATATTTGGAGTAAAAATTTCAATTCACTAGTGAAAATTTAGACGCCTCCCGTTTTTAGGAAGACCTGTAGTACCTTAACCTACTCCGCGAAATCCTGTGGCGAGATCAGCTGACTGCTGAGAGAGCCGTGTGAAGTCTCGTGTTTGCCGTTTTGTCTATGTTGCGTTGTTTTCTGGTTGTCCTGCGTCCTGCGTTTTGTTTTTCGTGTGACAAAATTGGATAAATATCACAAGTAGCAAGTAAGATCATTACAGAAAATGTGGGAATGTGAAAATGTGAACTGCTGCGGTCCCTAGAAGACTACCATGGACATTAGATGCCTATGTTTAATTGCAAATTGGCCGTACACAAACTAGTTTGGAGGTAACTTTGAGCAATTTGTTTAAATTTTTTGGTAAGTTGACTGTTATGTCATTGAAGATATCGTTATTTATTATGAATTTCATATAGTACTAGATATTATGAAAACATGTGGGTAGCGAGCACCAAATTTTCAACTTCAAAATTAAAAATATGGTTTTTGTATCTCATATTTAGTTACATTACACCTACAAACATTTCGGTGTGGCTTAAACACACCAAAGTTTCAAAATATGAAAGACAAAATTTGAAATTTTCCCACCGATAACATGATAACCTTCCCTTAAATAAACATTTGCTAAGAAGGACTGCAATTTCCAAAACCAATAATGTATATTGAATCTATATTGAACTTAACATTAGTTTTTACTTTATCATACGCAATATGATAAGTATTGTAATCGGCCGAAAAAAAAAATGAAATTTTAGCGGAAATAGGTCTTTTTGGGTCCCCTGACCATTTTTGACCAAGGTACAAAAAAATGTCTGTGGTTGTGTGTATGTATGTATGTGTGTATGTGTGTATGTGTGTATGTGTGTGCGTATGTGTGTACTCGATTTTTGTGGCGACGATTCCGGAGAAATTACTAAAGGTATCGGGACGATAGTTCATATTTAGAAGTTTTACGACCAAACTTAGAGCTGAACAGCTTTTGGTTCAAAAGGGTCCAAAGAAACTGGTAGTTTATTCTAAGCCTTTTTCAAGGATTTTGTGCCGCCATTTCTGTAATTTCGACAAAATAGTTAAATGATAAATTAAAGTAGAGGAAATTTTGAATAATTTATGCCTATGATATTGTTTGGTAAAATTAATAGTTTAGCTTCAAGAGCAAATTCTATTTGATCGAGATCGGTCGTATCTGCATTGATATGAAACTACATAGTAGCCTGGATTTGACAAATATCTTTTTTGTACTGTCACCAGAGAAATGTCTATGGCTGTCACACTCGAAAACAGCTGATGTCATCAGAGGTTAGAGAACCGCTATCGAACGTTGCCGCTCTAGTGCGGCAAATTACAAAATACAAATTTCAAATGAAATAAGATCACCAATTTGATTGTTTGTTGATAAGAAATATCAACCCGTCTTTATATCTAATTCTAAAAACGATAAATTGAGTAAAAAAGTATTGCGATGACTGTAGTTTTATTTTAGTATGTTGGTACGGATGTGACATCTACAGTGTCACGAACAAATATAAGTATTGTTACGTAAGAGTAATAAATTAAAGTTATTTTTGTGTTCGATTAAAAATTGCATACAAATGTAAACTTAACAACCCGAATTCCTGAATGATTGCGGTGTCTAGTATGGATACCAAACGCCGAGTTTGCATAAAAGGCAAGTGAACAACCTCGACGTTTGGTAACCTAATTAACGGCACTGACGTATTTGGACAATTGATATAAATACAGTAAAGCGGCGTATCGAAAAGGATAGTTATTAATCTGTATTTGCGAGCGAGACATCAGACACCTGTACGAGAAGGCAGCGACCTGCCTTCTCAGCTGTTTCTTAGTTTGTTGTGTCGACAATTATACAGTATGTAAAACCAGCGTCAGTTTTATTTAAATCCACCTTGGCCTGGACCCATCCCATCACGAGCTACGTAACATGGTGGAGGCGCAAAATGATCCCAAAGGAGAACAACATCGGCTCATTCAGGTCAGGGTGGCAAGCAACATGGCAGTAAGAGAAGGAACGAAGAAAGAAGATAATTACGATGAAGAAAGTGTAGAGTTGACTAAGAAGAAGATTATGAAGGGCCCGGCTGCAGATTCCAGTACAATTTCTCCGCCCCACCCCCAAGGAGAAATTTTCTGAAATTTCCCGCTCAAGCAGACGGACATTCGCAGGCGCCGCTTTGAAAAAAATAGCAGATGTTAGTATTTGTACATTTATTGTTGTTGTAGTTTGAATGGTCCATAGGAAGACGACGCTGACGTGAGAAAATATGTGATTGCCCGTATGGAAGCAGTGATCCGCCCCCGGTCCTTGAAGAGAGGAGGAATGAAAATTAGCTCCCACAAACGAAGCGGATGGGTGGTCATCTACAAAAAGCTGCCGACACGTGACGCACCGCTGTACAAGCAAAGGAAAGTCTGTGTACACGGTCGAAGTCGTCTTTAAAGATGTCCCTTAGGTAGATGATCATCGCAATCCTAGAAGAAGGCAGAAGGTGGGAGGATTCGACAACCAGGGCGGACGTATAAGAATGGAACAAACCACCGACGATGGCAAAAATTAGATCTTCAATACGGATGGGCGGTCATCTACAAAAAGCTGCCGACACGAGACGCGCCGCTGTACAAGCAAAGGAAAGTCTGTGTACACGGTCGAAATCGTCTTTAAAGATGTCCCTTAGGTAGATGATCATCGCAATCCTAGAAGAAGGCAGAAGGTGGGAGGATTCGACAACCAGGGCGGACGTATAAGAATGGAACAAACCACCGACGATGGCAAAAATTAGATCTTCAATACGGATGGGCGGTCATCTACAAAAAGCTGCCGACACGAGACGCGCCGCTGTACAAGCAAAGGAAAGTCTGTGTACACGGTCGATGTCGTCTTCCGTGTCCCTTAGGTAGATGACCATCGCAATTCTAGAAGGAGGAAGATGGTGAGATGACTCAATAATCAGTCCGGTGAAGGAGAGCGTGGCAAATCGCATACATTAGTCGGCAGTTAGTTTTTAAAATTTTTACTTGTTTTTTTAATTGTGTTGTCTGTGTTTTGTACGGTTGTTTTCCATTCTTGTTTTTTTTTGTATGTGAAATAATTTTTGAATTCTTGTATGTTCTTTTGCTGTTTAAATTGTATATGTTCAGTGTGTGTCCAATAAAATATTTTTTGTTGGTGTTTTTGCTGCTCCGCTCTGTGGCTATAGATTTTGTTCAAGTTATGGCATTGCTCTGGGACGAGCAATTATTGGCGAGGAGGTTGTTACGTAAGAGTAATAAATTAAAGTTATTTTTGTGTTCGATTAAAAATTGCATACAAATGTAAAGTTAACAACCCGAATTCCTCAATGATTGCGGTGTCTAGTATGGATACCAAACGCCGAATTTGCATAAAAGGCAAGTGAACAACCTCGACGTTTGGTAACTTAATTAACGGCAGTGAGGTATTTGGACAATTGATATAAATACACTAAAGCGGCGTATCGAAAAGGATAGTTATTAGTCTGTACTTGCGAGCGAGACATCAGACACCTGTACGAGAAGGCAGCGACCTGCCTTCTCAGCTGTTTCTTAGTCTGTTGTGTCGACAATTATACAGTATGTAAAACCAGCGTCAGTTTTATTTACATCCACCTCGGCCTGGACCCATCCCATCACGAGCTACGTAACAGTATGTCAGAATTTAAATTAGCTTTTTAACCTTGACGTTTCGTCAAAGTTCAAAGTCAAAGTACCTACCTAACATTTCCTATACAGAAATATATCCATTCTTTAATTTTTTTAAATACATATTTCTTAAAAAGCAACACAAAAAACTTTGATGTCACTACTGCTGAAAACCAGAGAGCGCGACTCGGTCACATGCGAAGGCGACGCGCCCCATCACCGCTCGTCGCGCTATTCCGTACTTTCGGCACTTGTGACATAAATAACTATTATTCTACTGACGTAGTGTAAGTAGTGTCATATGCTGATGCTTCGACAATACCTACGATTTATCTCAATAAAATAGATTCTCATGGAGCTAAACTATTAATTTTATATATTGTACGATGAAGTCATGTGCCTGACCACATCAGATTTTTTTGTTAGATATATTAAAACAACAATGTTAGAACAAAAAAATATTGAGACATTAAGCCTATGTTTAGGTCGACGGAAACCGCGCGGTTTTTCTTTGTCGGCATCGACCGCTGCCGGGTGCCGACAAAGGAACCGCGCGGATATCCGCGCGGTTTCCGTCGACCTAAACGTAGGCTTAGAGTTAGTAGTCATACCAATATAGCACCAAAACGTCAACAAAGCAATCGAATGAACTGACTGGACCTGAGATTCTATTGTATGACAGTAAAATACACAGAATGTAAATTTCAACACCGTTTTGTACTGTTCATTCAAGAATAATATAATCAGCAATAATTCGCTGAGTTTTTTAATTACCTAATGAATGGCCCACGATGGGGTATTTAACGATCGTATTTCCGCTACCCTGGGCGGAAGTGACAGTTGAATGCAAAGCAAGTGCTCGGTCCTTAAATATAATTTACCTTTTTAAAAAGTTTCCTGTAGGCAGTCCAAAAAGTTGAAAGGTAATTTCCACCGCGGGAGAACTAAAAAATCGGTAAAAGTACTGCCGTTTCGGCCCAATATCTTAATATGCCCCAACACGGCCTGTTTGCGCATAAATTACCCCGAGCATGCCCCGAAATCAACTGAAATGGGAGTTTTTCGTCGGTCTCGGAGTACATGTGGACCTATAAATTTGACCTGTCTCCAGCAATAAACCGGACATCATTTGCCTTTTTTTTAAATATCTGCTTACGACAACGGAAAATTTCATCGTAAGTCACATTTTACAACATAATAAAAATATGTCCGCTATGTAAACTCCAAAAGACTTAAGATTCTGTTATTTTTTTGCAGCATTTCGGAAATACTCTTGAAGTAATTTACAACATATAAAAAACTCTTTGCAAGAAAATATTAGACGGTAGATAGATAGATATACTCTCACAACCATGGTGAAGTAGGGAGGTATGTGCATTACTGGGACACGTTTTGGTATCTCGCGAGTCCCCCCGTAATGCGTGCGCATAGTGTTTGTTTACATTTAGAGGGAAGATGGCTCGAAGTATTATTATTAACCTAGTAACGTGGAAGAATATATTCTTTTAAATTCATGTTGATTAGTGGTTGGATATCGAAGTCATACGTGTTTATTCGTTATTTCGAAAATTTAAGAATACCTGAAGCTATTTCCTTGTGAATGTAAAAAAGTTAACGTAAAAATAGGTGCGTATGCTATTGTGGTTAATTTGATTTGTATATAAAATAATATTGAGACTTTTTTATTATTTTCTACAGCAAGGATGGTATGTATCTACCTGAAGACTTTACAGCTGATGGTGATACTGGAACTTTGTACTAGCAATTTTGGCGGGTTGTCAAAGAAAGAAACGTGGCTATGCATACAGAGATTCTTCTTATAGTCGATCTCACCAGTGCTGCAAATTACTCATCGCTTATAAGTGTATGAACCAAGATTTTGACGGAACGCGCAGCTTGATTGTTATGCATAGACAACCGAACATACATCACTGTACATACGTTGCCTACCGAGGCGGATATTATAGAAATTAAATTAATATTGCTATTATCTTTACTAATTAAATAACCTTTAGGGCAACCATCACCATAGATTTTTTATTAAGCGGCTTACCTTTCAACGAAGACATTTTTGCAAAAACACGGTCACGTTCAATATTTACCTTCAGTATTAGAGGTTAGGGTAGAAAGAAATGTCATTCTAAGAAAAGACGTACTTTTTCGCTGGGCGCATTTAATTTGTACAGCAGATGTATCAAAATCATTCTATTCCGTTCTAACACACGGCAATGTATAGGAATGAAGTGTAACGTATGCGGAAAATAACAGCAGAAATCGATGAGTAATTTGCAGCACTGGTGAGATCGACTATATGCATATTATTTTCACATCCAATCACAGAAAACGTGGCATTTCCAGTAATTAATCAGTCGTAAAACTTGAACACATTTAATCCAGAAGATAGGAAGAAGATCACTTACTAGAGCAACTGTAATATTTATTTTGTTACTGTAGATAACAAATTATTATTTATGTATCATTTCTTAGAGTAGAATTAATTATGAAGACCAATATTGTGTAGAGCAGGGTTGTCGACGACAAAAAGACAACAAACGATGTGGGCCAGTTATAGCAGCTGCTGTTTACAAATCTTACAACGTCTGGTTATACGTCAAGAAAAACAACAAAGGTTTGTAGCAAATAACTTCATTTTGATAACTTGTAGGTCAATACTAGGTTTTACATGTCAATATTATTGTGATTAACTTTCACATATAATAATTCCCTTACGACTGGTATTTTCATCTAGCTATAAGTCCGGGGGAGCTATCTGAAGGATCTGTCGGGTTTGTTGCCCTAGTCTATCAAGTGAGGAAATTAACCGCTAAATGTGCGCAGAACATGCATATTAGATATTGGTGACACGTTCTCCGCACCGCTGTTGATACAGTTTCTCATTTTATGAAGCACTTAGGACGATTATTTTATAGGTAGATGAAAATACAAGACCTTAAACTATTTCACAATTCTTAGCGATTTAGGTTGTATTTGTAAATTATCATTAACATTCACTCTCCAAAAGATTATTACTAATATAATGTTATAATGTTTAGGTGCTTGGTTCCCGTTGTTGCTGACAAGAGAAGCGAGCCAGGATCATCCAGCAATACGCATGGCCAGAGACGATACGAGTTGCATTTAAAAAATAAAATAAAGTAAAATTGTAATCTGAGAAGAAACCAAAAAATGTAACTTGTATTAGGTGTATCGAGTTTTATTTATTCTAAAGCAAGCGCTACACCATGCTACAACAACCTTCCAAGGTCAAACTTTTAGTAAGGTTGAATCACTATTAGTAGAGCGCTGAGACGGTAGCCTACATCGGTTATATGTATCTTAAAATCTGAGAGAGATTTAGTATGTTTCTAGCGCTCAACTAATAGTGACGCGACCTTGGTATTTTGCATCATGTATAGCGCACAAGTATCAATAGGTGCAGCATAACGCAACATACCAAACATTAGATGCTGCAAGGTGTTCGTTGCCCTGTGTAGAGAGTTGGACTTACAAATTGGTCAAATGATTTGCATTTTATTTGCAAACAAGCAAAAAGTATATAGGAATAATTACATGTTTGTTGGAAAGGCATTAAAAACAATAATAAAAAATTATTATTCAAAATTAACCCAATTTACGAAAAACTTTTAAATAGAATTTATATTGTACGGAAATCGATATTATCATTACGCATTCATTTATTCAATTCTGTTTATTAATATACCGGCTTTAGTAGCGTAAAGAAAGGCCAGCGCCGACGGCTATATGCGACCATCGACGGCGCCGCAGCTGGATGAATGCGACTATGTCCCCAGTTATGCGCAATCCCATACCTGATCATAATTGTACCATGCTCACAACTGAAAAATAAGGCCATCAGAGGATGGGAATAGGCGGCCCATGAAAATGTTACCAGTTCGGCCAAATTCAACTGAAGTTTAGTCAGTTTGATTGGTTAGACTTGTAATAGTGTTGAGCTGTAATGGTGTAGATGTTAAAATTGAACGGAAGGCTTGAACAGAACATATATCTGCCCGAATGACGTTTTAGTAGATCAATCAGCTACCAACGTGCCACACTCTTTACATACAACCAAAGACGAAACATTTTTGTCGCGATAATCCAGGCTTTGATGTTTGAACAATTGGTCTCAGGGACCCTGAACGGATGTTTCTTTAAATTGGTTTTGCTTTTAGGCGTAGTGCGTAGCGGTTAGAAACAGTGTTTGAAATCATTGGCTGTGACTCGAGATTTTGCCGGAGCCACTCGAGTATACACGCAATGGGCTTTAATCCTTTTAAATTGGTTTAGCCCTCTAACTCACTCTCGGGGCGTGGTTTCTTTTCATCTTATATATTTTTGTCTTATATGATCGTTATTCTTCGGTACTACCTTACAACCCAGTCAAGAGATGAAGTTATCAGTCTCTGTCTCTATTGTGAATGGATATGGGGATCAAACTAACTAAAATGGGCCAGAATGGTCCCAACCCCATCATGAGGGACAAAAGTGAGAAAATTATCCACAAAGTTTAATATAAACGAGAGGTCAAAAGGCAACATGAGAAAAACAGCATCAAGTACAGAACATATTATTATATTACGGCCAAAATGGGTTTTATCAGTGATCCCATCGGTGTGCCAATTTGTTTAAGGAAAACTTTATATAGAAATAAAACAATAAATTCCAAGGCTCAAAATAAATCACTAATGAAATTGTAATTAACATTTGTGAGATCTTGGTTGTTTCTAACTATTGACATGAGTAACCCCAAAGGGGATATCTATAAACAAGCTGTTTACTACGGTGTATGTACTTACTAACTATTGTGGAATTCTGGGGCACTGGGGCTCATCACCTCAGATGATGACCTTGTTCAGACAGCAAAATAATAGTAGGTGCATGCTTCGCCTGGGACATCAGGCGCATTTTAGCACACTATAGGGCACCAAATATCGTTAATTTATACATACATATATCTATCGTCTTCTATGCTACTGCAACAAAAATATTATTGAATTCACCACAAGTACGAACATAACTTGGTGAATGCCCACTCGGGTTGAAAGAAGTATAAAGCTTGGCCTTTTCAATAGTTTCCAGTTAGTTCTGCGTGCTTTAAAAGGAGGCTGCAGAGATATCCTGTCGATTTTATTCTGTGGATCGGTATGATGGTTCATGACTGACCGATCTGCACTCATCGTATATGGTTATCCGCGTGTTCTCCATTTTTGAATTATTATTAATGCTGCTATGTATTTTAATGTATTTTATGCGCGACAAATTATTCTTTTTTACAATGAACCTTACACTATGGATCTGTATTTTGTATTATTTGACATTGTTAATAACTACCCAAGATATTAATGTCAATAATGTACTTTTATTATTATTATTACTAACTACCCAATAATTACAACCCTAAATAACATGAAGGCGAGCAGCAAAAGGGCATTAGCAAAAAAAACATGACATATTTAATCTTTTTGTTGAATCTTTTTGTTGCTCTCGCATTCAGAAACCTCAGAACAGTGTTTTGAGGTAACTCCATGAAACAGGGAACGCATCCGAAATAAAAGCAGAGGAGTCGAAAATTGGGTGCAATTCAATTGCAGATGCTTCAAAATGTTATGAATTATTGTAGGTCCTGGCTAGAGGACTGTGTAAATAGTTATGACCACCACTTGACAGGCGGTTTTTTTAAATATACTTTTTATAAGAAGCTCTAAACTTCCGTACGATACCAACAAATTATTATTTTTGCTAATTGTCGGTGTTAAAACACTTTATTGTTTCATTTAATTGTCCCACTGTTTACTAGTGAGTAGATATATAACATCAAAATGACTGCTCTGATAAGATAATGAAAAAATTATAATGTTAAAATAGAATGTAATAATGCATTGTAAATTCAAACTATTCTATGACGTTGCAGGACACGATTAAATCACATTCATGAGTAAAATATGTACCAGAAAATGTATTCACATGAACGTTTACTCTTTGATTTTGGCGAGTTTGTAGCAGTCGTTGATAAACTTTTCCAACTAGCTAGCAATCAGCGGAAGCTAGACTAGAGAGCCGGCCGTCACATTAGTTTGGGATTATGTATTACCAGTACGGTTTACAAATTTCAGAGTAGCACCAGTCCGCGAACGCGCAGATCCGTAAGTGAGAAGTTTACTAAACATGGGGGATTAAATAATCCAAACTGTTTGGCGTGCCGACACTATGTCTGGAATGTAAAGCTGTGCGCATTGGATAATTTTGTTCTACGTTTGATTTACCGTACAATTTTGTTGAGCCCTAATGCGTATTTTCGATTGTCTATGTATTTACACTATTTCCTCATAGCACAACTTTTATTCAGCAACAGTGGGCTCAATGCTTCATACCATGTAATCGTGGTATCTATTATTTTAGTGAAAAACACTAATATCAAACAGAAACTTTTTTACCAACACCAGACAATCCCTAATAATTAACTTTTCAATTCAAAAATCACTGAATTCATAATAACTAACACGTCAATGGAAGAATGATACGAAATTTCCGTTCCAGCAGTCCTTTTCGTGTGCACGTATACATTTTAAATGTTAATTAATCGTTTCCAATATTAAATTTCTCCAAAATTCTCACCATTTAAGCTGAGGATGAGTCAAGTTAGAGTCGAAACCGGTTCTAAGAGGTCTTTTAACTATCCCTTGGCATTAAATTAAATGTTCAAAAAGTGTCAGACCTCTTCCGAAAGACGAGGGCGCGCAGAGATTTTTCTTGTTCCTGGGCGCTTAATATGTAGCAACGCGTATGAGTAGAATGAACGACATATATGAGCGTAGCCACATCAGAACCTACGGAACTAGTACAATTGCCTCATCAAAGCATCATAGACATCATAAAAAGGCTGGGAATCGAAGGACTCTGCGTAGGGGAAAATTATTAATATTCAAGCCAGGTCGCCGTAGTTCGAAAGGCAGGAACGCCAAGCGACCGCAATAACAGCATAGCATAACACTAAATAATTTTAACTAAAATGACAATGAGTTTTAAAATGTAGCTTTGTTTCCGATTTAAAAGTTAGACAAAAAACAAAAGTGCATTATATGAAAACAAACAAAATGGAATGAAAACATCGACATATTAAAGAATAGTACGCTTCTTGAAATTTTCGCCTATTTTTCACACCAAGTTAAAGTTAAAGCACTACAAGTTAAATCTGTTTGTGTTATAAAGTATGGTTTTATGGTATTTCCACAGTTTACTCCAACTCCTTCAGATCGCACTGCACGAGTAGCCATATTTAGTTGGAGTTGCTGTTATTAGTAAATCGAAAGATCTGAAAGTCAAACACTCAGATAACTCGGAAAACTCCAGTCATATTAGGATTTCATATATTCAAGCCCAGCTAGGTGTATACTAGCATTTGTTATAATAAAACAATAGCATGCAGTTTATACCTCGCCATTTCCAAGATGTGTCCAACAGAAAGTTAAAAACACAATTCGGTCATCTTTGCCTGTGAATAACTCCCGACGCGGACAAGATACCTCCGGAAACAACAAATTATGGCAAGATTATGTAAACCATCTATCATATGAAATGAAAGACAATTTTACTATTTGTACGACCTTTTTTTATCACAACATAACAGATTTTTTTTTTATCAGAACGGAATTTTGAAACATCTATATTAAAGTAAGTACGTAAACTATCACGGCCCTAATTATTTAGAAAATAAATTGCTTTCGGGTCATACCGTGTGTCAAGATTCGTGAGTGCTGACGTCTCGCGAACCATGTTAGAACTAAATACCAAAGACCTACAAAAGAACTCTCCTTTAAATACCTAACTTTACACCTCACTGCGCACGTCTGGAGCTACCTCTCCCATGTGTTTTTCTGCCTGACCGCATTATGATCGCTTTCCTGACCTTACTAATGTCACTGCCGTTCTCACGATTGATTTTGTTAGGATGTTTTGTCAATTTCGAAGGCTTCTCTAATGAGCCGTCCATGAAAATTACTCATCCTTGCCAACACCTTCACGTCATCGGAATCCATTGTCTGTTCCGACTCATGGCAGTGGTGAATCTTGTCTAGTCGGGTGTCTCTACTGTGCTCCTTGACTCGTCATTCGATGTTTCGTCCAGTCTGTCCTACATTGCATGTTCCACACTCACATGTTATGTTGTATACCCTTTCGTTCTCTAGGAGTGGTATCATAACGTTTGGGATAGATCCTTTACCTTAGCTGGTGCTCTGTACTTTACCTTGATACCCGATTGGTTCAGTAATCTACCGATTCTTTGATACCTCACTTAAGTATGGTATGCAACCGGGTGCGTTTGGCTATTTCTGTTCCGGTGAGACTTGCGGTTTTCTTTATGTGACACCCCGTACGTCACACTTGGTGTATCCGTTCTGACGGAGGGCCCACTCCAAGTGTTTCCGTTCGTCGTCGAAAGCGTTGGAGGCGCATACCCTCTCGGCTCTGTTGAACAGAGTGTTAATATTACTTCTCTTCTGTTGGGGATGGTCGTGTGATTTTGCGTGCAAATAGGTATCGGTATGTGTCTTCTTACGGTAGACTGTATGTCCAAGCCTACCCGCTGACGTTCTGTATACCAGCTCATCCAAGGTAGGACGGAAGGACAAACATTGTTCAGGTGGCTAAGAAACTCAGTAACTTTTCGCTGTGACCAAACAAGAAGGGTATCATCGACACGTCTAATCAATGCTCGGCTTTGTAGGGACTTGACCTAACGTCGCTATTTAATGTTCTATTTAATAGTGTAAAAATTCAATATGTTATCCATAAGAAATAAAAAACTGGAATATCGCCCTATTGCTAAAACTGATTGACAAAAACATTTTTACTTTATCATACGCTGTATGCTAATCATGTAATCATGCGGAAAAAATCTGATGTGGCCAGGCACATGACTTTATCATACAATATATAAAATTAATAGTTTAGCTGCATGAGAATCTATTCTATAAGGATAAATCGTAGGTATTGTCAAAGCATCAGCATTTGACACTACCTACACTACGTCATTAGAATAATAGTTATTTATGTCACAAATGCCGAAAGTACGGAATAGCGCGACGAGCGGTGATCCGGCGCGAGTGTAGCCGTCGCATATGAGCGAGTCGCGCTATCTAGTTTTTGGCAGGAGCGACATCAACGTTTATTGTGTTGCCTTTTAAGAAATACGTATTTAAAAAAAAATTATTTCTGTATAGTAAATGCTAGGTTGGTACCACTTTGACGAAAGGTGCGTTCCGATTGGTAGGTAATGGTACCTAATGGCGGTGGTAGAATACGAAATTATAGTATTTCTTACATATCGTGATAATGACACATATTAGTTTGCATGTACATAAACATGAGTCACTATCAATTTTGTATTGGAAATACTATAACGGCGTCTGCTACCACTGCCATTATCACTAATGAAAACGCACCTTAAAAAGGTAATTCAAATTCTGACAGATTTATATTTGTTCATGACACATCCCTACCAACATACTAAAATAAAACTACACTCATCGCTATACTTTATTTATATTTTCTCAATGTATCATTTTTAGAATTAGATATAAAGACGGGTCAACAAACAATCAAATTGGTGAACTTATTTTATTTGAAATTAGTATTTTATAATTTTGCGCACTACAGCGGCACGTTCCATAGTGGTTCTCTAACCTCTGATTGCCTATGATGAGATCAGCTGTTTTCGAATGTGACAACACAAAAAAATATTTGTCAAAATCCTGGCTACTATGTAATTTCATATCAATGCAGATGCGACCGATCTCGATCAAATAGAATTTGCTCTTGAAGGTAAACTATTAATTTTACCAAAAAATGTTATAGGCATAAATTATTCAAAATTTCCTCTACTTTAATTTATTAATTAACTATTTTGTCGAATTTACAGAAATGGCGGCTCATTTCCAAAATCCTTGAAAAAGGCTTAGAATAAACTAAAACGCTAAACTATTAATTTTACCAAAAAATGTCATATGCATAAATTATTCAAAATTTCCTCTGCTTTAATTAATTATTTAACTATTTTGACGAAATTACAGAAATGGCGGGTGGTTTCTAAAATCCTTGAAAAAGGCTTGGAGTAAACACCCAGTTCCTTTGGACCCTTTTGAACCAAAAGCTTTTCAACTCTAAGTTTGGTCATGAAACTTCTAAATATGAAGTTCCGTGCCGATACCTTTAGTAGTTTCTCCGGAAATGTATTAACAAAAATTGGGTACACACACACACACACACACACACACACACACACACACACACACACACACACACACATACACACACACACACAGACATTTTTTTGTACCTTGGTCAAAAATGTTCAGGGACCCATAAAGACCTATTTCCGCTAAAATCTCAAAAATTTTTTTCGGCACGATTACAATACTTTACATACTGCGTATGATAAAGTAAAAAAATGAGATTTTAGCGGAAATAGGTATTTTGGGTCCCCTGAACATTTTTAACCAAGGTACAAAAAAATGTCTGTGTGTGTGTGTGTGTAAACGATTTTTGTGGCGACGATTCCGGAGAAATTACTAAAGGTATCGGGGCGAAAGTTCATATTTAGAAGTTTCATGACCTAACTTAGAGCTGAAAAGCTTTTGGTTCAAAACGGTCCAAAGGCACTGGCAGTTTATTCTAAGCCTTTTTCAAGGATTTTGCAAATGAGCCGCCATTTCTGTAATTTCGTCAAAATAGTTAAATAATAAATTAAAGTAGAGGAAATTTTGAATAATTTATGCCTATGGCATTTTTTGGTAAAATTAATAGTTTAGCTGCAAATTCTTTTTGATGGAGATCAGTCGCATCTGCATTGATATGAAACTACATAGTAGCCAGGATTTGACAAACATTTTTTTAAGCTGTCACACTCGAAAACAGCAGATATCATCAGAGGTTGGCGAGCCGCTATGGAACGTTGCCGCTCTAGCGCGCCAAAATACAAAGTTCAAATAAAATAAGATCACCAATTTGATTGTTTGTTGATAAGAAATATCAACCCGTTGTTATATCTAATTCTAAAAACGATAATTTGAGAAAATTGTAAATAAAGTATAGCGATGAGTGTAGTTTTATTTTAGTATGTTGGTACGGATGTGACATCTACAGTGTCATGAACAAATATAAACCTATAACGAAGTAACGCAGAAAAAACAGGTGCAGTCAATAGTAAAAAATCTGATGTGGCCAGGCACATGACTTTATCATACAATATATAAAATTAATAGTTTAGCTGCATGAGAATCTATTCTATAAGGATAAATCGTAGGTATTGTCAAAGCATCAGCATTTGACACTACCTACACTACGTCATTAGAATAATAGTTATTTATGTCACAAATGCCGAAAGTACGGAATAGCGCGACGAGCGGTGATCCGGCGCGAGTGTAGCCGTCGCATATGAGCGAGTCGCGCTATCTAGTTTTTGGCAGGAGCGACATCAACGTTTATTGTGTTGCCTTTTAAGAAATACGTATTTAAAAAAAAATTATTTCTGTATAGTAAATGCTAGGTTGGTACCACTTTGACGAAAGGTGCGTTCCGATTGGTAGGTAATGGTACCTAATGGGGGTGGTAGAATACGAAATTATAGTATTTCTTACATATCGTGATAATGACACATATTAGTTTGCATGTACATAAACATGAGTCACTATCAATTTTGTATTGGAAATACTATAACGGCGTCTGCTACCACTGCCATTATCACTAATGAAAACGCACCTTAAAAAGGTAATTCAAATTCTGACAGATTTATATTTGTTCATGACACATCCCTACCAACATACTAAAATAAAACTACACTCATCGCTATACTTTATTTATATTTTCTCAATGTATCATTTTTAGAATTAGATATAAAGACGGGTCAACAAACAATCAAATTGGTGAACTTATTTTATTTGAAATTAGTATTTTATAATTTTGCGCACTACAGCGGCACGTTCCATAGTGGTTCTCTAACCTCTGATTGCCTATGATGAGATCAGCTGTTTTCGAATGTGACAACACAAAAAAATATTTGTCAAAATCCTGGCTACTATGTAATTTCATATCAATGCAGATGCGACCGATCTCGATCAAATAGAATTTGCTCTTGAAGGTAAACTATTAATTTTACCAAAAAATGTTATAGGCATAAATTATTCAAAATTTCCTCTACTTTAATTTATTAATTAACTATTTTGTCGAATTTACAGAAATGGCGGCTCATTTCCAAAATCCTTGAAAAAGGCTTAGAATAAACTAAAACGCTAAACTATTAATTTTACCAAAAAATGTCATATGCATAAATTATTCAAAATTTCCTCTGCTTTAATTAATTATTTAACTATTTTGACGAAATTACAGAAATGGCGGGTGGTTTCTAAAATCCTTGAAAAAGGCTTGGAGTAAACACCCAGTTCCTTTGGACCCTTTTGAACCAAAAGCTTTTCAACTCTAAGTTTGGTCATGAAACTTCTAAATACGAAGTTCCGTGCCGATACCTTTAGTAGTTTCTCCGGAAATGAATTAACAAAAATTGGGTACACACACACACACACACACACACACACACACACACACACACACACACACACACACACACACACACATACACACACACACACAGACATTTTTTTGTACCTTGGTCAAAAATGTTCAGGGACCCATAAAGACCTATTTCCGCTAAAATCTCAAAAATTTTTTTCGGCACGATTACAATACTTTACATACTGCGTATGATAAAGTAAAAAGGTATATGTTCTTCCTGTTCAGGTAATTCAGGTTCCTGTTCAGGTAATATTACCTGAACAGGAAGAACATATACCTTTTTTAGTAAATATAAACCTGTCAAAATTTGAATTAAACTTTTTTAACTTGACATTCCGTCGAAGTGGTACCAACGTAACAATTCCTATACCGTTTTTAAATTATTTCTTTTAAAATACATATTTCTCAAAAAGCAACACAAAAAACGTTGATGTCACTCCTGCCGAAAACTACATAGCGCGACTCGCTCTTTCGGCACTTGTGACATAAATAACTATTATTCTAATGACAGTAGGTAGCGTCAAATGCTGATGCTTTGACAATACCTACTATCAATAGTATCAAAATATCTGTCAAATCCGGGCTAACTAGTTTAATTTTAATGCAGACACGATTTATCTCAATCAAATGAATCTCATGCAGCTAAACTATTAATTTTATATATTGTATGATAAAGTCATGTGCCTGGCCACATAAGATTTTTTATAATTAAAATGACTTTAGCGTATGGCCTTATGTAAAAATATAAAATTTCTACTTTCTCTATGTCGTAACAGTCACGGTGCAACTGTTTTGCGACAGAGGTTGCAAACCAGTTGAGCTCGCAACTGTTTTGCGAGTTATTCAAGAAGAAAGTGTGTGTGTAGGGGGGATACATGCAAAATTTTCGAAAAATTCTGCATTTACGGTACAATTGTCCCTTTTAACCGACATCGTAGCTGTTGCAGGTTCCGTGATCCCCATGTGCATCATCTTCCGTGAGACACCTGTATATTTATAGTATAAAATGTATATAAGATATCATCAGCTAATAAATTATTTAAAAATTTAAAGCAAAAGTTATGCATGCACAAATTTGCATATAGTATTTTAAATTTACCAATATTTCACTGGCGATGCTGAAGATTTTTATTACAAAATCCCGGTTTTTGCGTACCACTCATGTCGGACACATTTCCTGTAATTTTATCGCATTGACGGTATGTTTTATTTATATTTTTTTTGTTACCATTGTAAATTTGTTTTGTATGCCTATTGTAGTCTATACTGACGTCTACCTTTTCGTTTTAGCTTGGCATGATGACGAATGTAATTCGAAACTTGTTGCCGATAGCCCGCAAAAATAAACATTGGAAAGCACGGTGTTTTATTTTTTGTACTTCATACCAATGTCAATGGAGAACTTCATAGCCACATTACAATTTAACATTTATGATTACGGAGGCACCGTTTTTTTGCTACTTGATGCATTTGCTGGCTGTTTGCCGCCTTTTTTTCTGTATGCTGCTTTAGTGCCTTAGCGTTACAAAATTTCTCGTAAAATTTTCAATATATGTTACATGATTTTATCACTCAAAACTGGATGTTTGTTTTGTAGGACGAACTTATAGGTTTACTAATCACTCTTAACAAATATATGTTTATTAAGCAAACTACAGAGTATGAATCAACATAACTACAAATAAAGTATAATGCAGGGCACCGCGCACTGTCGTTTACCATTTGTCCTAACGAAGTTTGCTTCTTGACGACATTTCGCCAAAACTTTACCTTAAAAAATTCACCACTATGTAATGTTTCCTTTTTCTTTTGTTTGAGCCTATGATTTGATGATGTTAGTTCGATTTGCAGTTATTGTCCGAAAAAGATTTTAAATTGCATGTATTAATAACATGAAAAATATCCAGATGCTGATTAGGTTTTAGGTGAGAATATGATTTGTTTTTTGTGTAATTTCTTGCGTAAGAAACGCTCCCATTATGAGTACCTAATCAATCTAGTGTTGTCTTGTAAATAATATGAACGATCTGCTACAGCGAACATTCTATAGCCAGGCGCCGCCGCTCACACCGCTGGCTGCCGCGCCTCGCTTTAATTACCCCTACAAGTTGTTTAATAAATTTTGAAACAAAGGAGTACCGAATGCCTTCGCAAAACTTCGTGAATTTGTCGGATGAAATGCGAAAGTTTTGAGGGTAACTCTGCGAACTAATAATTGTGAGCTTTTGGTGACGTAGTAGTGACAAATTATTCTTAACATTGTTTTGAAATACTGCATTCATGCATATTTTTAATGACTTAAGTTAAATTAATAACGTTGGTCATATTTACTCTGAATTCGAGAAGAAATAAAGACAGAGAATAAAGGGTTTCATAGAATCGACGTAAAAATGCAATTCTCCCAAAAGAGTAGATTTGTACCCAGAAGTTAGCTAGTACTTTTGTATGTGAAGAAAATCGATATTCTTTGAATGGCAATAGTTTGGTAGATGTAGCTCCTATATTATGAACAATAAAATAATATAATATTTGTCGAGCATGTTTAAGCACTCGTCTACGGCTCCTGCATAACATGCTCGCGATTTATATCGGTTATGTGCAAGCCAAATACAACGTTGTACTACGACTGATAAATTCCATTTTATATTAAATATTTTAAATGTATTTGTCAATACTTGTGTTGCGTTGCGAACTGTGAATTTACTGTCAACCACGTTGTTGTTGACGTAGCTTTAAATAATAATTGACAATTCCTTTGAATGAAGAGGTCATTATCGAACATAATAATAATAATGAGCTGCCATTAGAAGTGTTTGCAGGACCAAATGAACGCATGGATTGCAAATTAGTACTGGACTTATGTTGTTGTACTCGATCTTTTTAACTAAAACATTTTCAGGTTTTGGTTCCTTCCGGTTACACCAGTGTTGACGCCATAGCTCGGCAACTTATTTTGAATTCTTTGGAATTATTTAAATATATTTTAGTTTCGCCGATGTCCACCTGTTTGTGGTCGAGTATAGGTGCGCTGGCGGTCTAGTATCGTACCGTCCTGTTTTTGCGACCGTACGGCGAGTTCGGCTCACATTGCTTCGAGCGAACAGATATAGCTTGATAATATATTCGTTCGCATAAGACGTTCTGTCGTCTATTCATATATATACAGGTTAGTTCTCTAAATTGTCGCTTATTTCGTTTATTTCGTTGTTTCGTTGTTTGTATTTGTAATTGAGAACACATGAGGGTGCCAGTTACAGATATAAATAATATATTGGATCATATCGTTGACCAATTCGTACTTTTCGTTTATCGTTGTGATACAGTCCACTTTTCGTTCTCCACTAAACCTATCCTGCAGTTAACATTTATTGGTCCAGTCGATTCGGATTCATCGATCCATTATCATCGTAATTGTAGGTAGGTTTAGTTATAATTGTGAGAAGTTTTCGTCCCGTAGTATTGGGAATTTATTTGAATTTTCGAGCTCGACCAGTTGTCGTGGGAACTGGTTTTTTCGCATTCGTTGACCCACCTGTATTGGGAATTCGTCGTTTATTTTCCATTTTTGGCATTTGATTTTGGTTATTGTTACATTAACGAATTTATCTTTTGTTTTGGTTTGGTTACTTTTTGGTTTGGCTTTCGAAGCTTCATATTTTTATTGAGTTGTTAGTTTATTTTGGTTTTCTATAATCAAGATAACAACATGAGTGCATTCGAAAAGAGGTTACGCCGTCTAGAGGGTAAACAACAGGTTTATTTTATGCGAATTCAGCGTATGCATGATGATATCGCTCGTTTTGATGTGGATCAAGTGGCGAAGAATTTTGTGGCTCGACTTGAGGGTTTGATTCAGACTCGCAGTGATTATTTGGAAGTTGTTGACGATATCAACGATGTAAAATCGCAACTGGACGATGCTTTTGTTCCTGATTATCAGTGCCTCGATGTATTTGAGGATATTTACTGCAAAATTTGTCTTGCCGCAAAAGATCCACGCATTCACGCGTTGACAAATCCTGCTATTAAGGTTACTACTGCAGAGCATTCGCATGAGCAGCGAGCACGACTACCGAAGATCAATTTACCCACTTTTTCAGGTTCACTGTCTGAATGGCCAAACTTTTACGAATCGTTTAAAGGTCTTATCCACAACAACAAACAACTAACAACCACCGATAAAATTAATTATTTGGTTGGATTATTGTCAGGTAAAGCGGCAACTGTTTGTGCTGGGCTACCAGTAGTAGGGGCTAATTACAATACTCTGTGGAAGAGATTAGAAGAAAAATATCAGAATCCTCGTGTGCTCGCTACCTACTATTTGGATAAAATTCTTGAATTTAAGCCAATTAATGGAGCATCTGCTAATGCATTTAATGCAATCATTGAAAGGTGTGACTTTTCAATACAAGCTCTAAAGAATTTAGATATTGAAGACTTAGTCGACTATGTATTTGCACATTTTATATGGACTAAGTTGGATGTCTCATCCAAAAATTTATTTGAAAATAATCGAAAAGATACTGGCATTTTTAAGTATGACGAGATTTTAAAGTTTTTGAAAACACAAGCACAAATACTGACCGTTTCAGGTTTACAGATGACAAAGCAAAGTACTTCAGGGTTTCAAAAGATGAAGTCGCCTCAAGCATTTTTCGTTGAAAATACTGATCTGGCTCAGGTTTGTCAAGTGTGTCGTGGTAAGCACTGGATAAGTAAGTGTTCTAACTTTCTTGAAAAAAGTCCAAAGCAACGCTTTGATATTATAAAAGCTAACCGTTTGTGTCTGAACTGTTTTGGCAATCATCGTTTGGAAAAGTGTAATAGTAAGTATAGCTGCAAGGAATGCAACTCAAGACATGATTCGTTGTTACATTTTGGAAAGTCAAAGGCAAGTACAGCAATTTTGGAAAATTCTCAACCCGATTTGCAACCTCAGTCCAGCAGTTTGTCTGCTTCGATAAATCTTTGTTCAACACTGCGAGGCAATAGTGGTGTGTATAAAAAGATGACAACGGTTTTGTTGTCCACTGCTGTGGTGCATATTATTGGCAGATTTGGAGGTTTTCACTCTATTCGAGTATTACTAGATTCGGGCTCTCAAGCCAATTTTTTGACCTCTGATTGCGTTAAGAGGCTGCAGTTAGCAGTGAAGCCATCTGCGATTAGTATTAGGAGTCTGGGTGCTCAGGATCGACCGGTGTTGGGTACTGTACAGACTGTAGTTGTTTCACGGTATGATGATAGAGTATCATTCCAAATTGATGCATTGGTTGTGGACAGAATTTCCGATGATGTTCCTAATTGTCGGCTGCCACTCCAATATTTTGCTCATCTGGAAGGTGTTCCTCTTGCTGACGATAGTTTCCACCAACCATCAACTATTGATGGAATAATTGGAGCTCAATTGTTTGCAAGTATTATTGGTTCTCGTAAGGTAACTGGTTTGACGGATTCTCCCATTGGTCTGGAAACTAAGTTTGGATATGTCGTAATGGGATCAGTTCCTTTAAATGAACCGGGCGTTCATTCGAGTCAATCGTTTTCGACTTTTATCGATTTACCATTGGAGCGACTTGTCTCCAAATTTTGGGAGGAGGAAGATATTCCTTCGCAGAAGTTTCAGCATCCTGATGATGTGGAATGTGAAAGAATTTTTGAATCCACGTTTCAGCGTGAATCTTCTGGAAGATATGTGGTTGCATTACCCTTTAAAATAAGTCCAACATTGCTTGGCGACTCACGTCAGGTTGCACTTCGTTACCTATATTCGCTAGAAAGATGATTTCAAAAGGAGTCACAATTAAGAGAAAATTATAACAAAGTTTTACAGGACTATTTGTCGAAGGGATATATGTCTCGTGTTAATAAGGAAGATGATTCTCTTCCAAAGTATTATATTCCGCATCATTATGTGCTCAAACCAGACAGTACTTCCACGCCCATTCGCTGCGTTTTCAATGCGTCTTGTAAGTCATCATCGGGGTACTGTTTGAATTCTTTGCTATATACAGGACCAATAGTACAAATTGATGTTCTAGATATATTTATACATTTTAGACTTTTTCCTATTTGTTTCTCAGCCGATATCAGACAGATGTATCTGAGAATTGGAATGAGTTCTGAACATCGTAGATATCAACGAATTCTTTGGCGGTTTACGGAGAGTGGTCCAGTAGAGGACTTTCAATTGAATACTGTTACCTTTGGAGTAAAATCGTCTCCTTACCTGGCACTTCGAACACTTCTACAGTTGAGTGATGATGAGGTTAAACGATATCCGTTAGCATCGCTCATTGTAAAGAAATACTTCTACATGGATGACCTTTTATGTAGCTTGCCTGATATAAATACTGCTGGTCAGGCTTATCATGAACTCGTTGGGATGTTTGGAAATGGAAATTTTGATCTTGCAAAATGGGTATCGAATTCGAAAGATTTCATGTCGAGTGTGCCCGAAAGCCACCGTTCTCCAAAGGTGGTCCATTTTAATTCGGATGGTCTGAAGGTATTAGGTCTGCTTTGGTATCCCGGGACGGATGTATTTTCGTTTAACATCTGCCCAGAGGAACGGCAGTGTACTAAGAGAACGGTATTGTCCACAGTGGCACGATTGTTTGATCCATGCGGATTTTTAAGTCCTGTTACTCTGATCATTAAAATTATTTATTCGACGATTATGGACATTGCGACTTGGTTGGGAAGAGTCACCGCCATGCGAGATGTCAGAAGAGTGGAATCTGTTTTTGGAGAAGTTTACTACTCTGTAGAACTTTCAAATATCACGCCATCTAGGTGTTACTACCGGCTCCAGGGTTTCCCTGATCGGTTTTTGTGATGCTTGTTTAAAATCTTATGGAGCAGTAGTATATTTGCGCGCAGTCAATTCTTTGGGGTATATTACTACTAATTTTGTTTGTGCAAAGACAAAGGTTGCCCCATTGAAAACTCAAACTATTCCTCGACTAGAGTTGTCTGCAGCTGTTTTATTGGCTAAATTGCTACACTTCACCCTTACAACCTTGCAGACTCGAATTGAGGTTGACCAGATTTATGCATTTTCAGACTCCATGGTAACTCTTAATTGGATTGCGTCACCACCATATCGGTGGCAGACATACGTAGCGTAGAGTATCGTTGATTCAAGGACTAGTTGAATCTGCGTATTGGTGGCATGTGAATGGTGAAGAAAATATTAGTGATTGTCTTTCAAGGGGTATATCACCCAATCAAATGCTTCATATGACATGTTGGAAGAGTGGCCCTAAGTGGTTGGAGTTAGATTCTTCTTGCTGGCCTATTCGCAAAGCTGTATTGGTGGCTGAATTGCCCGAAGAAAAGATGTTGGCTTTGCCCGTGGAACAGATGCCTTCGAATACAATCTTGGATTTGGTTGGTCGTTGTTCCAATGTCAAAAACGCTGAAGTCTAATGGTAACATACGATCATCTGATATGTTTGCGGCTGAATTGAAGTTGATTCAAGTTATTCAGCAGGAGCACTTTTCGGCAGATATTGAACCAATAAAGGCACAGAGGGATGTGTCTTCTAAACTACGAGCATTAAGTCCGTTTTTACAGGACGGGTTGCTTCGAGTGGGTGGGCGGCTCGCTCGATCGTCTTTGGAATTTGATAAACAACACCCTCTGCTTTTGCCTGGTGGATGCCATTTTACCAATTTAGTAATTGATGATTGTCATATTACTAACTTACACACCGGTCCAGCATTAGTCCTGGCCATACTTAGGCAAAGGTATTGGATTCTGGGTGCTCATAATTGTATCCGTTTCCGATTGCCACGATGTAATCATTGTTTTAAGTTTAATCCTCGAAATTTGTTTCCTCGAATGGCAGATTTGTCAGCTTTTCGTCTAACTGAGGCTAAGCCATTTTTACACTGTGGAACAGATTTTTGTCCAAGCTCTTTTCTTCGTTTGTTGCTGATTTGGTTCGAATTCTAGAATCGCCACGTTCGCTTCCAGTAGCATTAAAGCATGCTAAAATTTTGCTGACGGTTGACTGAGTAATGGGATTTCTGTCGGGATAGACATCATTGAATAAATCGCAAACCTCTTGTTGCTTTCGTTTATGGTCTCCATGACCTACCATCATTAAAATTTCTATTTTTTCACGTTCCGTTCATCTAGCCATTTTATAAACTAACTAAACAAATTGTACTATTAACCACCACGTGTATACCATGAAAATTGACAGTTGACAGTTGATTTATTATGAGTATGGGGGAATGTGTTATACGGTTGTAAAGGTAAGAAATAGAGCTATCCAACGATGTATCACACGTCATACGTCGCCATTTAAAAAAAGTTACGTCATAGTCGCCATGCTTTTATTTTATTATTTAGACATAATTAGATTTTATGAAAATATGGGGAAAAAATAGTCAAACAACTTTTATGTTTAAATTTTTTTGATAAAACTAATAATTTACGCTGTGTAGGCAATATTCCATTTAGTTGCCCAACCCTGTATAATATACAGGTTAGTTCTCTAAATTGTCGCTTATTTCGTTTATTTCGTTGTTTCGTTGTTTGTAGTTGTAACTGAGAACACATGAGGGTGCCAGTTACAGATATAAATAATATATTGGATCATATCGTTGACCAATTCGTACTTTTCGTTTATCGTTGTGATACAGTCCACTTTTCGTTCTCCACTAAACCTATCCTGCAGTTAACACCAGAGATGGTGTCAACTTTCATATTTCAAATGTCCTTTACCGAAAAATGCATTTTTACCTACTTAAATCGATTTGTAATTATTAAACTAGAAATTGAAAACATTGCCAAATCTAGATGCGTTGGAAAGCAACTGAACAAACAGAAATAAGCAAAAATTCTTTGAAAAGTTTTTTAAGTCTCTATTAAAGTCTTTAAATCAAATCATTCTGATTAAACTAGTCTTTATAAAATTATAAGTATAGCTACAACGAGATAAAATAAAAAATAGAAGAAGACCAATTATGTAAATTACGAAAACTATTTGTTTCTATTTTAGTAAATGCGCGAAAACTTTGCCGTTTTTTATTATTGTTGGTGCTGCTTTTCCTGATAGTGTTAACACATAACTCACTGAACACAGCTCAAACTGCATTTTGCATGTTCTCCTTATCAGTTACTAGGCCCTCATACGCTGTGTCTGTAATAAATCTCGAAAAATAAAAATTGTTTTGAATTAAACCCTAAAATATAAAAATGTCCCAAAGTCGGAAGAAACGATGAATATCTGTAGGGCCCGTTAAGCGCAATCCACCTATCCTCAAACCTACTTTAATAATGACTTAAATTCAATGAATTTATGTTTATTCCTAATTGTTCAGTTGCTTTCCAACGCAATCTATATTTTCTTGTGATTTAAAAATCCATCTAAGTAGGTAACATGCATTTTAGGTATAAAGCATTTTGGGCAAAGTTGATGTAAAATTTTGCATAGAACTTTAAATTGACCCAATTGACCTAAATTTTTACGAAGATTTCAAAAATGCTTTAAAATACCATTTGAAATATGAAAGTTGAAACCATCTTCGGTTAAACCGGAAATAACAAAAAAATAAAACGTGTTAGTTATAAAGATCGTTCATTTTCTTCTCCATATACTTCTAATGGCAAGTCGTCGTGAAAGACTCGATAGTTATAGATACAATAAACTTATTATATAGTGCTTCCCAAAAGTAACGGATAAATTCTATAAAGTCTTAAATAAAATTATTTCAGGAAAATGCTCCGACACGTCGATTTTTATTTTTAAATTACTATCCTGGCATACACTTTTCAATCCCCAACGCATTCATCCCTAAGGGGTAGTAATCCCAACTTTAAAAATTCAAATAGCAAAGTACCCCTTGCGATACCTCAATTGATAGATTATTTTATTCTGAATATAACAAAAAAAAATATCAAAATCGGTTGATAAATAACGGCGATATTTAGCAAGATTTATTTATACACGAAATTGAGCGAATAACAAAATTTACTTAATTAATCCTTAATTAACTGTTCAAAGTGCTGCCCGTTAACGACGAGACAATGCCCTAGTGTATCCCCAAAAGCTTGTTGAACATTGTCTAACATTTCTGGAGTGATTAAGTGAATGTCTGCACGAATTCTTTCCTTTAACGCATCAATATTTGCAGGTCTATTCACATAAACTTTACTTTTTAAATAGCCCCAAAGAAAATAATCTAGTGGGGTTAAATCTGGCTATCTTGCTGGCCATTCAATATGTCCTCGTCTACCAATCCACCGATTAGGAAATACTTGATCGAGGTATTCTCGAACTGGTCGCGCATAATGTGGTTCTGCGTTGGGAAACAATACCGCTAAAGTAGGTAGTAGTTCATTTCGGAGAAAGTTCAGGTAACGTTCACCATTCAGTGTTCCGTCGAAAAAATATTGTCCAATAATTCTTGAACCACCACACCAGCCCACACATTAAGTTTTTGAGGATATTGTGTGTTCGCTTCCATCATCGAATGCGGATTTTGACGGGCCCAGTAACGGCAATTTTGTTTATTTCTTAGATAGATTTTGTTTATTCTAATTAAGCAAGGATTTGCATGAGAGAGTTCCATCATTGTCTCATAAAACTGCACTCGTCTATCAAAGTCATCATCGGACAATTCTTGTACCAAGTGCACTTTATACCGGTGAAATTTCTGTTTTCGGCATAATCTGGATACTGTAGTTTTTGACACACTAACTTCTGAAGCGACCTCTGCAAAGGTTGAATGTGGATTTTCTTGCACCATTAGAATAGCATCCATCTGCCTTAGGTTTATCCCGTACATGACCGAGATCGCGAAATTTGTTTTCGATTCGACTTACTGTCGATTGCGATATTGGCGGACGGTCCGGGTGCGTTTCATTGAACAAACCACGAACTTCTTCATACGTCCGGCTTCTATCTCCAAAACCAATCATCATTAAAACTTGGATTCTTTCGGTTTCAGTAAGTCTCATTTTGCTACTATTTCCTTAATCACGAAAAACTCGGAATTGTGCTTGACATAAGTAAAAACAAGTTGCAATTGTTTGAACGGTATTGCTATGCCCGTTTCAATAGCGCTTACTCGAATATTGACGCTCTT
Source organism: Melinopterus prodromus (assembly GCA_964023965.1). NCBI lineage: Eukaryota > Metazoa > Arthropoda > Insecta > Coleoptera > Scarabaeidae > Melinopterus > Melinopterus prodromus. Next base: position 32,799,293 of record OZ030390.1, read on the forward strand.
CTTTGAATACATTTTGGTAAATATCGTCGTTATTTATCAACCGATCTTGATATGTTTTTTTTCGTTGTATTCAGAATAAAAAAATCTATCAATTGAGGTATCACAAGGGGTACTTTGGTATTTGAAATATTAAAGTTGGGGTTACCACCCCTTAGGGATGAATGTGTGGGGGATTGAAAAGTGTATGTCAGGATAGTAATTTAAAAATAAAAATCGACGTGTCAGAGAATTTTTCTGAAATATTTTTATTTAAGGTTTTATAGAATTTATCCGTTACTTTTGGGAAGCACTATATGAGTCGCCGATTATTATAAACAAATATATGTATCTGATATCACAAAACTTCAACTGACACAAATAACATTAGGGAATGCATTGCAATTACTCATTTTAGAATAGATTTTAGCAATTTAAACTTCCCGAAACTTTTGGCAGATTTGATTGGATACGGTAATTTCCTCCCACTTCTACCACGTAACCGCTTCATTCTAAATGTGAATGGACTATTATTAAAACACAAATCCGAAATAATGCAACTTTAATTAATAAGGCTTGTATTCAATATGTTCACTGCCAAGCCCAGTTATGTTTATAAGCAATGGAGAGTATTTACTCTACCGACAGGAGTTGCATTTGCAAGCATAACAATATAAGGTAAACACAAACTCTGCAGAGAGATTTGTTGTTGCAGATCGTCATATGCGCTTAACCGGTGTTAGAGTACCTACCATCAAAAACGTTCCGTGGAGTTAGCTTTTATGTAATTGCCATGTGTACCCCTTACGTATGTACATTCGCACCACGGTTATAATAAAACCACCACACTTGTAAAATATAAACGGCAACAATGTCTGCTGACAAAAGGTTAATTAAAACAATTTAGGATCAACTAAAACGCGTACTGAAACCATTCGTTTTCCCTAGAGGACAAGTCACTCCAGTTTCACCCTTCCATATCTTCATCCCCGCAATCCTGTAATTAATTTCATTGGATCTGATTAGAATCAACTGAAGTGCTTAAGCCTAATCACAAGAACAACTTAATTAGTGTATCAGATTGTCGAATTACTACCTGTGCGTTGGATAGAGCTTATTGTATTTCAATTTGCTGCATAGTTACGGCAGCTTCCACTGTGAAGTGTCTCTAGCATCAATTTGACTGTGTGCAGAGCGGAATGCTGTACATCAAGGGCAATACGTTTTTTATATCGTATTTAAGTAAGTATACTTGGTGTCCAAGGAGCAAAAAATATCCCTGGTGGAATCTGATATCTTGCAGGGGTTTCAAATTTATCTTCGAATTTATGGAACATTGATTTTTTTTATGGAAATTTCTGGTGTGATTAAGAGTCCGCAGTCAGAAGTTAACTGTTATGTTAGGTATACAAAAGAAATAAAAAACGGAAAATTACCGCGCGATTGCATTGACGTCCACACTAAGCAAAATGATTGAGAAAGCTTTCAATCAGTACGCTTCCCAAAAAGGCTCGGGAACACATCCGCTGCCTTAGATCTTATGAACGAAATTAAACAAACATTGGACAAATTTGAAACAGGTTCGTGCATTTTTATAGATCTAAAAAAGCATTGCATACAATCTCAAAAGATAAACATACAGACAAATTAAAAATCATCGGAATAGGAGGAATGTTATTGAATGTCATAAATACATATTTGAGAGACCGCCCCCAAACCACGAAATTATACAAATCTCAACAACATAACACAGATAATACCAGAATTTCTCAGAAAATCAATTTAATATTGGGTGCTCGTAGCAACTATGAACTACTTTATAAACATCAGGAGTGAAACGAAGGAAAATAAAAAATAAAAAATAAAAAAAAGACCGAAAAAATCCTCTATTGTTTGGACAGAAGAACACTAACCCATGACGTGCACAATATTACAGGGGAACCAACATGAAGACAGGATAAAGCTGAATAAGATATTAGTCATACACAAAATTGACAAGCAAACGATTAAAACTGAGATAAAGATAATATGATCTGGCCGAATGCATGAATATAGAACGATCGAGGGCATGTTCTACATGTAAGATCAGAGAAATGAACAACTACATGATATGCCCCATTTATTCAAGGAATCATATTAATGGTTTACAACGACCTATGGTCGTTTGCAGAAAGGCTCATCAACTCTTAATCAGCGGATATCTCCTTAGTGACTGATTAAACAAGTTGGTTCTGCAATCTGATTGGTTGTAATGACCCGTTAAGAGCTAAGCAGCCATTAAGACTTGATGGGCATTTCTGCAACTGGCTATTCGACTATCGAATATTCAAAATGAAGATTTATATCACGGCCAAACATCTGAAAACTATGACACTCTCGCTACCTTTACCCCGAGATCTGATGTCGCATCCCATTCCCGAGGTGAAGATAGAGGGAGATGTAGCCCATGCGCGGATGCGCCCATATGGCAAACAAGCAAACTTTTTGTGTTTTTCCATTGAGCTTCCATCTTGCTCCTTGGCTTAACCGTACTTGCCAGGGTGATGTGATGTGAAGCTTGTTGCGTGATGGTATGCTGAATAAAACTCTTGGAGTTGAACCAATCTTAGGAGTATATTCGTAGATACGTTCGATGATACATGTACATTGTACAGAAGCTTATGCGACTCTATTATGACTGTTCGCTACAAAACGCTGATCGCAGTGACAGTTACAGCAAGTAGCGCCATCTATTATATAAAATATGTAGTAAACGTCAAAATGGTACAAGTAAATACCTAACATGAACACTAGATGTCTCTAGACAGTCCTTTTTCTAAACTTGCTCCAACAGTACTGATGAGGAAAACTAAGTCCAAAACACGTGTATACGGTTGCTTGTTTGCTAGCGGATATGCCCGATAATTACCTTCTACTATTTATATTTCACCGCCGTTAAACCAACTTTTCTTGTATTACCATGGGCTAAAGGTTGTACCTTGGGGTGTAGTGGTTACCTCCGGCGCGATGATACTTCTAGTTTTCGAATCTGAAGATGGTGTGACCGAACCACCAAATTGGCGACATTGGTAACCCTGAATAATTAAATAATTGTATGGTTTACCCTACATGTTAAACAATAATACATCGCCAACATGATTACATTTCCAAGTCTCACTGGAAGAAATGAATATAATAATATGCAATAAAAAGTATACATTTTAAACTTGTGTAAATAGAAAACAGTATGGAAAGCGTAAAATATCCGCAGCTGTATAATTGTGTTAATGTCACTTTTCATCCGTACGTATAAAATTCCTCAACCGTATATAACTAGTCTAGAATGTCCGTCGGACATACGTAAGTGTTTCATTAAAAACAGCCAAACTCTAGAGCGAACAAAAAAAGACGAACAGAAAAACTGTGTTCGACGAGGCAAAAATTTAGTTAACGTCGAAGTGACTATTCTGTTGACGGGTTCAGCACTGAAAAATAAAATATGAGAGTTACAAGTTTTCGTCTTGTTTAACTGAAAAATGGAGGCCTTTCCGCAAACTGAAATGGAGTAGTCGCGGGGGGGAGTGAGTCGGACTTTACCACATTTAAAGTAACCGCTGCAGGCAGACGAACGAGCTGAACTCTTCAGAAGAGTTTTTCATAAAGAAATTCCTAGTGGAAAACTGCATGAACTGTAAACGAGCGCAGAGTAAGTCGGATTTCAGGACACCACAACCACACTTTTTCACAACCGTGGAAAAGTTTACCGGATACTAACCAGCTTAATAAATTGAATGCGACTCGACATCCACAATAAGATTCTGCTCTAATTTGCATCCGGTTGCATTCTATTAAACGTCTATATCATTGAATTAATTTTAAGTTGACTCCGTAATTTTATTGTTTTCCATTGAAACACATTTCAGCAAATGCGAAGTAATTCAAAGCAATGCAATACGTTTCCAGGAACAGTGCTGGAACAATATATACCTACTGGGAAGATAAGACATTTATTTCTAACAGGCAACAATTTCTTCGGCATACAGAATATTATATTAAGTTAACATGAAATCATTGCATTCGTTTTTCAGTTATCGGAGTTTATTGGTCTAAAAGTACCATTCAATTTATTAATTTGTTTTAAAACTAACTAATTAACCACTCGAGCTCTTCGGTCTGAATGAGTTTGTACATTGGAGAATTACTATATAATAATACCACAAAATGATTACAACTAAGAATTTTTAATTCTGTTCGAGATCTCTCTGTTTTTAGGTATCGTTTGCGATGGCGAGATTATTGCTCCAGAATAAATTAAGTTGGTAGTTTGACTATTTTAGACTTATTTTAGTTTTTTTTTCACTTGCTTATGGCACTTCCGATGTTGTGAAAGTGCAACAAACAATTTTTTATTTTTTTAAATTTTACTCGGACCAATTGTACGACGGTGCTGTTGGCCGAAGGGAGTGGGCTATAAGTGGTTTAATTTCACAACAACACATCTTTTTCGTCCTCACAACAAACACACATTACACAAAAAGTAAAACCTCTTCAACCTATAGCAGACAGGCGGATGTAATGTGCGGAGCACTGTTAGCTGAAAACAACAAGGATCTATACAACCTAAAGGGCTACAATAAAATTAGCTGTTTCTCCAGATCAGTATACTAACACGGCGGCGCCTGTATCTTCGCAGGTACTAGCATCATAACGAAGGAACTCGAGTACATTAAGGAATACTCAATTGAAAAAGACTGCGAAACAGTCGGAGCATACCTGCCAATACAGTATATCATCGTCATTTGCGTGTACAGATCCCCGAATGGAAGTATGGAAACCTTTCTAAGTACCCTAGAAAACACACTGAAAGAGGTCTCAAACAAGTCCACCTCCACCAAAGTCATCCTAGCAGCTGATTTTAATGGGCACTTTCAGAATGAAAACGCAAATAAAACAATGCTAGTACACCTGACAAGCTCCTACGGTCTGCAGGCAGACTTTAGTGAACCAAGCAGAATCATAAATGACACAAAAACATGTATTGATACCATTTTCCAATAATAACAATATAAAGTCCATGACAAGAAGAAAAATCTCTCCCCAACTTGGTCAAGTCCAAGAAACCCTGAAACTGATGCGACGACTCTAGGAAGCTAAAGGAAAGAACAATACAAATGAGAGCCTTCGAAGGTATCAAATTCTACGCCCAACTTGCAGAAGAGGACCACAGATCAAAGAACTTCAAAACGATCATACTGCCAGAGGACAAAGGCAGAACCATATGGCAGACAATTAAACATGATACATGACGGAGAAAGAAACCCTTTAGTCAGACGCCCGATCGAGTGAGCACTAGGGTGGGTCGATTGCACGTTTTTTTCGAGGGCCGAATTCTAATAGTGCGGAAAAGTTGCCTTACCATACCAGTAGTTCATGTGCAAAATTTCATTCCGATCAGACAATATCTTGTGTTCGCCATTTGGGCTTGAAATTTGGAAATTGGGACTAAAATCGTAAAATTACCGCTATCACGTTAAAACCGCAAATCTGATGACAAAAGTGCTCAAACAAAACATGTTCATAATTTAACTACCTATCGAAATGGTATTTGGTATTATGCTGATAGGAGTGACCGTTTTTAAGATATGATCGCTAACGCGTCACGCTGCAGCGCAAGGTAAAAATTTGTGCAGCTAACATATATCGGTTACCCAGAACCCACCACCTGGACGTGGCTGCACCTCGGGTTCCTCCTAAGCCCAACCCAACCAACCAACCATATGGTGGGTTTGTTTCGTCTGAGTCAAAGACTTCCTAAAATCGTTTTGTGCTGAAATTAGGCAATTGTTTCCTAGATTTCAGTGTCGATCTAATATGAGCATCCCGTGACTGACGGCCACTAGCTAATTTTGATGATTCCGTTACCAACTATCTCCACAGCAACGGTATGTAAGGGAAATGCGGATAATTCCTATTTATTGACTGTCTTGGGACAATTCTGTTATTAGTTGTTCCTTTGAAACTCTATGAAGAACGGGTGGCACAGTTATGGTAGTTGTCTGCCAGACAATAATTTCATAGTACTCTGTTGCTTTGAAATTCAGCTGCGGCACAACATTGTACCCAACAGGTTGATCTTCTAGTCTCCTAGTCTCCGCCTCCCTGGCTCTGAGAAGACGGTCGAGTGCGAGCTTTCTCACTTCTGAACGTTGGTCTGTCATCATACTCAATAAGATGTTTTCAGAAAAAGCATTGTACGCATTTTTCTGAATAGAAACATCGAGTATTTCTCGCACACTGGCAGATAAGTACCTCGTTCTTTGAATTACATCAAAAAGATGCCTAGATCAATCCTTGATTGAACTATGAAACCGAATGATTATATTGAACCACAAAGGTGAGTAAACTGTAAGTATTTATTTCACAATAGATTAAACTGTTGTGTCGATTTAGGTGTTGAAATGTATAACCTTAAAATTCTGTTGACACAGGTTAGCCATCGTACTTTGCAGATGGTGCCTGGATCCAGTTTGCCGTTAAGTTGGTAACGCAATCGTCACAATTAGTATGTGGCCCTGAGTCACGGGATGCTGATATTAGATCGATACTGAAATCTAGGCAACAATTGCCCAAATTCGGCACAAAAAATATTTTAGCGACATACTTGACTTTCAGTCGGACTAAACAAGCCCAGCATATGGTTAATAGGTTGGGTTGGGCTTGGGAGAAACCGCTGGTGCAACCACCTTCACGTGGTGGGTTCTGTGTAACCGATACAGGTTAGCTCAGAGCTGCACAGATTTTCACCTTGCGCTGCAGCGTGAAGCGTTAGCGATCATATCTTGAAAACGGTCACTCCTATCAGCATAATACCTAATACCATTTCTATAGGTAGTTAAATTATGAACATGTTTTGTTGGAGCATTTTAGTCATCAGATTTGCGGTTTTGACGTGATAGCGATAATTTTACGATTTTAGTCCCAATTTCCAAATTTCATGCCTAAATGGCGAACACAAGATATTGTCTGATCGGAATGAAATTTTGCAGATGAACTACTGGTATGGTAAGGCAACTTTTCCGCACTATTAGAATTCGGCCCTCGAAAAAAACGTGCAGTCGACCCACCCTAGTGAGCACTTCAGCAAATATTGTCAAGATTTGCTTCAACAAGAATTCGACCTCAACAATAATAACCCCAAGCAACAAAACCTGTAACAAGTCTCTATTTCTTAATCTAACAGATTCATTACTATATGCTTTCCAATTTATTTTATGTGATTGCGAATATTATTCTTTCAATCACTAAAATCAAAGACCAGTGAAGACTTTTTTATGGGCTCAGCACCTTTATTGGTGCACCTACAAGTTTTACACATTCTATGTGCATAAATGTGTATTTATATTAAAATATATACGAAGACTGATAATTTTTTTACTTTATCATGCATAGTATGATAAAGTATTGTAATCGTACCAAACAAAAATTGAGATTTTTCGATTTTAGAGATTTTAGATTTCTTTTTTTCGTGGCGAAACTTCTTATTTAGAAGTTTCATGACCAAACAGAGCTGAAACAGTTTCTGTTTAAAAAAGTCCAAAGGAACTGGATGTTTCCTCTAAGCATTTTTAAAGGATTTTGCAAATGAGCGGCCATTTCTGGAAATCGGCCAAAATAGTTAAATAATAAATTAAAGTAGAGGAAAATTATTTTTTTTCTAAAATTAATAGTTTAGCTGCATGAGCAAATTCTATTTGATCGAGATCGGTCGTCGCTGCATCAATATAAAACTACTCAGCGAGGATTTGACTGATAATTTCATTCTAATGACAGTAGGCAGTGTCAAACGCTGATGTTTTGACAATAGAATCAGAATATCTGTCAATACCTGGGTAACTAGGTTATTTTTCGACCGATCTCGATCAAATCGAGTATCATGCATCTAAACTATTAATTTTATATATAGTGTGATAAAGTAATGTGCCTGGCCACATTTTTTTTTATTTTGGAATGCTATGAAATACGACGTTATGTTGATCTTTAATGTGTTCCAAACAATTGCGCTTTTAATTTGCTAAAAAACTAAATAGTTTTATTACTAGAAATCAATATACGAACGCTCGTATGATACGGACTTACCGTAATGATGAAATTAATCAAAGTATACAAGATGGTAATATACAGGCGGGATGTAAATTTTAAATAAATTAAAAATTACAATTCCCTAACATTTGTCATAGGCCTCAATAGCTCAGTTGGTTAGAGCATTGTACTAGCGATACAAAGGTCCCTGGTTCAAATCCAGGTTGTGGCTGTAATTTTTAATTTATTTAAAATTTACATCCCGCCTGTATATCACCATCTTGTATACTTTGATTAAATAGTTTTAGTTAATATTTAGTTAATAATTTAGTAAATAGTTTTTATCGGATTCGACTTTTCCTTTATTTATTATAGTGTTTTATTATTTCGCTTCGCATTGAATTCATTTGTGGTATCCTCCGAACGAGTTTATCTTCTTCTTTTGAGTAGAAAGAATTTTAGATATAGCGACCTTTATCGTTAACATGACTGATGAAAAATGTATTTCAGAAAAAACTTTGTTGGAAATATAATTGCAACGTTAATTAGAATCAACAGCATGAATACAAATTGCCACAATTCTGCTTAAATTCAAAACATTAAAAAGCATACTGTCAATTATTATTCTAATATTTTAATTATGGCGAGTTATTCCGTTGGCAACAACGTCAGCCTGATTTACAATTTATCTCGACTTCAGCGAATTATGGTGACCGCGCTTATATTCTCCCTGCGTCTGCATTTAATCCTCAGACAGTGTCGGAGTGCACGGATCTTGCAATATAATTAGTCCCGACTAAGATGCAGCCAAAGGGACACGTCTCGTTATACTCCCACGCGACAATATCCTTCAGGGGGTTCCAAGAAAAGCTTCAAGACAAACAGCAAAGAATTAAAAAGCAACTGTCGCCGCGGATTTTCATTTATTATTTTTAGCTTACAAAGAGCGTATTACAGAGGTACTTATACTCCGCAAATTACAAGCTGGTATTGTAGCTCTTTTGTAGGCAACGTCACGGATTTTGTATCAAAAGTAGGTAGAAAAAACTCGTTAAAATATTCCTTTTTGAAATTCGGGAATTATAAGATTTTAGGAAAAAAGATTAGAATCAATTTTCTGCAAAGAGGTACACATAAAATAAGCAGCCTGGTGAGCACTGAGAATGATTTTAACCAGGGATGCAAAAGCGTAATTTACCGCGTAAATTACCAAATTAATTAACTTATTTAATGGTAATTTAGCGATTTTTAATTACAGTAATTTACAGCTTAAATTACCGATGGTATTTTATCATCATTTTAAATTTCTGTTGGTAATTTACCAGTAATTTACCGAAAATTCTACTTACAGTTGTTAATTTACTGGACTTTATAAATTAATTTCAAAAACCTTCCATCAGTACTTGCGTGAACGTATCCCACCTCTCCAAAGCAGTCGACAAGTGCACTGTTGTTTGTGATTTGCCTGGGAGGCACTTAGGGAGCGTAATTTATCGGGTAAATTACTTAATAAACTATCGGCATTAATGGTAATTTCCGGATTTTTAATTACTTAAGTCAGTGTAGCCAATATAACATATTTTAAATCAGAAGCCATCTACCTACTATCAAATTCATGATTTACAGATAATTCTGGTGATCCGGATAAAATGTGATCATTACTTGTCGTTTTGTGAGGTGATAATAAATCACATTATGGCAGTTATACTGTCCATATTGTAAATTGCCGGCCATAAAAAGTATTTTTATTTTAATCACGGGTTTCATTTTAATAATGAATTACTACTATTAAATCAGGAAAAGCATCAGCGATTGGTGGGTATTTACAATATAATGACATAAAAGGCTGTACACAATATCTTTTACATAACTTACAGTCATCGTTAAATTATCATCATTGAATTACCCGGTTATTAATAAAATTGTAATTTTTAATTACGAGGTAATTTAAATTTGGTAAGTAATTATTTTAATTTCAGCGCTAATTTACTGAAAGAATCAACTACATAAATTTAACATGCCTACTCAGATTGCTAGTTATCTACAAAATAATGACCTTTATTTACCAAACATTTATATTAACATTACAATTTTGAATTTTTAAGTACCTGGTACCTTAAACCAGCGTAATTTACCATTTAGAATTTTCAATTACTCGGCAATTTAAACCAACATAATTTACCATTTTTAATTTTTATTTACGTGGTATTTTAATTTTTGAAATTAATAATTTTAGTTTCAACGGTAATTTACGAAAAAATTATTACCGTAAGTTAACATCACTGAAAAATTGACAAAATTGACAATTACCATTGCATTTTCATGCTGGCCTCCATTGTCAGCCAGCAATCAGCAGCTGTCCGGATCAGGGGGTATCTCATTTCTGGTGCAACTAGTAGCAACAGGAAACTGCACCCACCATTTTTATTACATACCATATTATTACAACAATAAGGATTACAAATAATTGCGTCTAGGATCAAAGCCGGAAATTTTATTAGACAGTTTTATGAATATAAACTAATGTATGGTGCATTGTGGTTGTCTACTATTTTGATAATAAAATTAACCAAATCCTAGATTTTAAAACTTGGTGTCAAATCCGAGCATCGCATCGGTTTTTCGGCGTTAGGGTTAGTCTATTACTGTTTGAAATCTACTACTACTTAATAATAACATTACTAACATTACAAGAGGACCCTGAAGAACAAAACGCCGATAAACCGATAGCAGAAAACCATGAAAATATTTACAGTTAGTCACAAAGGGGTACATACACTAAATAAATTCACTGCAGTTTATGGATACGTCAATTTATTTAACATTACTGTGTAGTAACGTAGGGATTAATCCTTATTATTAATCATAAGCTAGAATTACCAGCTCACAAAAGTCTACTTACACTGGAATAACTTTCAATTATTACCTTAAACATCTTTAAAAACTAGATATTAATATTTTGTAGGTCCTCCTTACAAATTTAGGACTTCCTGTAGTCGTCTTGGCATTGAAAGCACAAGATTTTCAGTGACACTTACTGGTATTTCAGCTGGTATACTGGTACCTCGTCCCAAGTATATTCAATAGGGTTGAGATCAGGCGATTAGGGTGGTGAATGCAGTTCCATGGGTACATTACAGAATATCCATTCTCGGACAACATGCGCGGTCGTTGTCCTGTAGGAAGACCCAACGATTTCGTAAGCACTCAGCTGATAATCTTAAATTATCTCGCAATATTCTCATCTGAGATATAATATATATCTATTATCTATGATCCATTATACCTTCAATAAAAACAAAATTTCCAAGCCAGATGCCGCCATGGAGCCCCAAACCATTACCGACCCACCACCATGTTTAACAGTTGGGAGCAAATTTTCTGTTTTCATCTCTTCATTTGCATTACGTCATACTTTTCCTCTACCATCCAATCCAAAGATGTTGTACTTACTTTCGTCGGTAAACAGAACATTTTTCCAAAATTCAAAATCTTTTTGCGTATATTTTGCGATCATTTTCTGTCTATTTTGTTAGGAAATCAAAAGTTTTCTTCGTGGAACCCATGGAATCGCACTGTTTCTGGATGTACGGTTTTATTGGTAGATTGTCGAATTTCTCTGCAAGTTGAGGAGCACTGGTTTTTGAATTTATTTCACTCTTTTCAAAATTATTCGGAAATCACGTTGATTCAAAAGTCTAGGACGACCACAGCGTGGTTTATTAGTTACAGATCTATTCTAATTGACATTTTGTACAATCGTTTGAGTTGTTGCATGACTTTTGCGAACAGTTTCTGCTATTTCACCATATGATTTTCCCTCATTCCGTACTTCTACAATTAAATTACGAATATTTCCTTCCTGCCCATAATATCGCGTGACAACAATTTATATAATCTTATATTTACTCTTAAGTAGTTCGTTTGAAACTATAACAACAACTTTCCGAATATTGTTGATTTAAATAATAAATAGCAACGACATAGGCGCTCTTATGTCAAACTCGTGACTGTATGTTGATTTTTGTGAGACTCACTTACCGTTATTAATTTCTTTTACTCCCAGTAGTGCGGCCACAAGTGCGGCTATTTTTGTGCACTGTGCTCATCAATATACAGACGAATTTGTGTATATAATAAGGTATATAATAAGGTTATAATAAGGTAAACTTTCTTCCTTTATTATGGAATTGCAGTTGTAGGTAGTGTATGTAACGTTTGTGACAAACTGCATCTAACAACTAGTTACTATAATTTTACTTATATCTTATTAATATATTATTCAGCCCCGCTCCTTCGACCTCCTGATATCTCCTTGACAATTTTAACCTGACGCTTACTTCATTGCTAAGTGAGGAGATAACAGAGACCGGCAGAAAAACTTGTTAAGCACAAAACCTGCTGTTAATTTCATGTCAGTGTCAATTTTGCTGTTAGTTGTACAGAAAGTGACTATTGGTGATTATACAGTATTGTTTATTCAAAGTGATTGTTGCTTAAAAACAGTATTATTGAAAACAAAAATGATGCGAGAAAATGAAGAAATGGACACGTGCAAAGTGATTACTCGAAACAAGGAAACGTAATTTCTAGAACACATTGACTGGATTCAAATGCATAATTACGTAAATGTAGAAAGTTAGGTACATATGTATATACACGAAATACCATCTACTCAATTACCGTAATTGAATTTCTCAGATAAATGCTCTCGACAAATAAATACTGTCTTCATAATAACAGTATTTTCTTAAAAGTACTAATTCAATTTATAGATCCCAAAATGTCAAATTTCCCAACGGAGTACTTGTGTATCCATCCACTGAATAGTTAGTTGATCCAAGAAAATATAAGGTAATTAACATAAGTAAGTATGGTAATAAGGGTGCCAATAGACGTCGCTTTAGTGGTCTGATCGTGAAATGTCATCATCTTTGGGTATATAAACGCTGGATAACAGGTCCAATTAGTGATCTGTTGGTCTAATCTATCTTTGGTTGTCTTTCATTTTGGTTGAGAAAAAATCATGGGGCTCTAAGTAGAAAACTTATATTGTAAATCTATAAACTTACCAATTAGCAAGTTAGATAACTTCTTAAGGTAAAAAAGTAACTTCCTCTATCGAAGATGCTACAAATATTTGCTGCAAATAAACCTATGCTCTTCACTGGAGACTATTTACTTGTTTCAATGGAGTGACAAGTTTCTTAAATCTAGTAATTATTCCAAGAAACAAAAATTCTTTGTTGAAGTCGATAATATTCTCTCGCGTATATACAAACCTACCAACCTCAGCAATTCCTCTCAGTTCGAGAGATCACTTTTCTGTGGGTGCTTTTTAAAGAAATACAAATTATTTTTCTCATTCGTGGTGAAAGTATCTTTGATCTTGAATTAATCATGAAGACAGACATTTCGATTTTGAATTTGTTAAAACATTTCGTTTATCAAAGGGATTCTCTAAGTATTAGCAAGCAGAAATTCACCAAGTAATAAAACCTTTGCGACGGAGGTAGTTTTTATGTTTTTTATGAATAGTCCATGTCTAAGATACTTGAAAGGGCCGTCGATGTTCAACTTCGACATCACTTAGACCAATATAATATTTTACCGGAAAGACAATCAGGCTTTAGACCGGGGCATAGTTGTCAGACGTCCTTGCTGGATATCACAGATGACATCTTGAAGAATTGGGATGCGGGTAAATGCACCGCCTTAACTTTGCTGGATTTCAGCAAGGCGTTTGACAACATTAATCATGAAACCCTTTTGTCGCTGCTTCATTACATCGGCCTGGGAAACGCGGCAATTCTATACTTTGAAAACTACTTAACCTCTCGTAGTCAATATGTAAGTTTGGGTGAATCCGCATCGACGTCATTGCCATTGTCTAGAGGAGTTCCGCAAGGAAGCATAAGTGGGCCACTGTTATTTATTATTTATACATCCCAGATTTTCGGTCAGATCTCTGGGAATTATCATCTGTATGCCGACGACTCGCAGATTTATCATTCCTTCGCAGCAATCAACACACAGCAGATTGTGGAGACAATCAATGCGGATTTGTACCTTATTGACAACATTTCAAGAAAGCACTGTTTAAATATTAATCCTCATAAAACCCATATGGTACTCTTTGGAGGTGGGAAACAGTATGACATGGTGGCTGAACAACTAAAACATGTTAAATTAAACAACATAAGTCTTGCCGTACAGTCGGAAGTTCGAAGCTTGGGAGTGACCTTGGATAGGACACTGAGGTTTGAGACTCAGTATCCTCTTTGGTAAGGAAGTCGGTTGCGGGATTGAGAATGTTGTTTCCCAGCCGTCGTCTGTTGCCTCAAAATGTAAAAAAGACCCTGTGTGATGCTCTAATATTGTCAAATTTTAACTTTTGCGACGTTTTGTATGGGCCTTGTTTGACGGTAGCAACGTCAAACAGAATACAGTTAATTCAAAATTCTTGCCTACGATTTATCTTTGGAATAAGAAAATTTGATAGAATATCGCATACTCTAAAAACCGCTGTATGGTTGAACATGAGCAACAGGCGGCGGTTACATGCTGCATGTTTTGTCCACAAAGTTGTGCACAGTCGGAGACCAGCATATCTTTATAATAAGGTTCGATTTCGAGCGGACGTTCATGGCCTTAATACCAGAGGGAGTACTCAGTACATTACAATCCCTAAACATAGAACATCACTATTCGAGCGGTCTTTTTCCTGTAATGCGGCGCAAACTTACAATAATATACCACACGGATTAAAGCAACTGGGCTTGACGGTATTTCGGAGGCGTTGCAGAGATATGTTATTTTTATTACAGTAATAAGTTGTAATTTAGGGTTAAATTTGGTTTTTACCTTTATGTTTAAGTCAGGGGAATTTAATTTTAGGTTTAAGGTTCGGTATGAAAACCAGGCACTGCGCCTGATACCGCAACTTTTGGTGCTTACATTCTAATTTAATTTGTTTATATTGTATCATTATTTGTTTATTTTGTATCATTATTTGCTTATTCTATTTTGTATGTAATTTTTTGTTTATTTTGTATTTTCGTTTTTGTATTATAATTTTTGAATTGCGTGTGGTGCACCAATAAAGGCATTTATTATTATTATTATTATTATTATAAAAAAAAATGTGGTTCTATTGCAAGATGCTTACCTACAGCAATTCAAATGTTTTTTGCCGATTTTTGCGGCCTCGGCAAATCTTGACTATCTCTTATAATTAAAATAGTAACCATTGCAATTGCTAACTTAAGGCCACGGTAAATCCCAGAAGGGGATGATATGAGAAAAAAACAACTCGAGTGTTACAAAATAACTTTATTCCATCAGTTTTGTACTCACATTAGGATTCAGTCTCCAGGGAATACAAAACATTTCTAAAGATTTTCACATGACATGATAAAATCATTGATGATCGATAAGGTAATAATTACAGATGATAAGGAATTATGGTATATTTTTCAGAATTATTGTTACGATATGGCTGTAAATAAAAAATATTATATTAGATGATTGTCAATGTAAGTTTAAACCGTACGGAGGAAAATGTTTTGGCCCTACATGTAATATAGAAATGATTTAGGAGTACGGTAAATGTCCCACATTCAGGCACTGCTATATTAGGTACAACGGGGGAAAATTCAATGGTGACAGGCTTGCCGCTAGTGTACACCAAACGTAGGTCGGAGAATGTCGGTCGTCGTATACCTACCTGGTAGTCATAAAACCGAAGAGTCACTTCTGTTTCATTTCATTTTAAGTTTTCTGTATACAGATGGTATGAATATGAGTTTCGTATTTATATAATATATTTTCGATATTCGGAGCGAAACTGCCGCTCGTAGCTAAAGATTGTTATTCGTTAATATTTTTGTTTCGATATGCAATTGCAGTATTATTTCATTTATACTAAAATACATAGTAAATTTTAATTAGGCACATATTGAAATACCTCATCATCATGACTACGTCGGTGTATGCATCAAGGCAAACCGATTACTACATCCGATATCCACTGTCAATAATTTTTAAAGGAGGTAATTCCAGATAGGAAGTTCCTATAAGTGAAAAAACTCATTTTTCTCGGTTTCTACTTAGTCCCAGACCGAAATAATATACTTTTATCTCAAAATGTTTTATATTTATTTAATTTACGTTATAGTAAGTAATGAAAATTGCATATAATTATGTATTCAACAAAAATAATATAAATATAACATGAGTATAGTATAGATAAAAAGAATAGATAGATGTATAACAGTAAAAAATGATATTTGTAATAACATAACATAAATATATATAATAACATAAAAACAAACATTTAATAATATAGGAATAACATAAGCATGTATTAAATAAGAAAAGTGTTCTGTTAGGTTGGAGGTTGATATAAATTTGCTGGAGTGCTTTTATTTCATATGTTGTTGAGGTTGGTATGACCTGATGTTTTAGGAAATGATACATTTATGACAATCTAAACGGAACATATGAATCGTCAATTTGTTGCACTAAGAAAACAAGCAAAATCCTTTGTTGTTGTATCAGCCAAAATCGATTTAATTGTGGTTGTCTAACAAATTTACGATTTTTAATCAAATAGCTAGATAGGTGATAGGGCATTGTAACTCTTCGAAATTGTGTGTCGATGGCACGACGTTATGTGATACATATTTTCAATATTTGCTTAATTTGCGGAAACGCCAGCAAAAAAGTAAATTAAGGAACAAAACGCGACCCATAGTGTAATAAAAATACCTACCTTTGTGCTTGATCGTCCGGTAGGTCGGCCGCAATACAAAATATTATACAAGGAACTAGTGGACTTGAAACTTTTGCAATACGGCGAAAATGATTGAGTAACATAAATATAGATTGAAATTTCAATGATTTTGTTATAAATTTTTTCAAAGTTATTTGCATATCGTTCTGATGTGATATCATTCATATTGGATTGTAAATCCTGCCCTTACATGTCAGACATAAAAGAAAATTGTGTGTGGATGTTATTATAGAACGTAAATATATAATTTTAATCAACATAAAAATAACAACATTTTTATAATTAAGCTAAAATGCTGAACAACACTGTAGTATCAGTTCTAAAGGGCATATCTGCAGCAAAGAAGAAACCGGGGCAAATACGATTTACAACTACATGCAAAAAATACATTAAATATTACAGTGCACTTTTGTCAGTTTCGGATATCGGAAACATATAAATAGACGAAATTCGATTTCATTCCATAGATACAGAAAAATAAAACAAAACGAAACAAAAGTAACCCATTGGTTTTATGACTTTAGCAGGTAGGTATCCGACGACCGACAATCTCCGAGCTACGTTTGGTGTACACTAGTGGCAAGCCTGTCACCATTGAATTTTCCCCTGCTGTACAATATATTCTACGCATTTTATATAGCACGTCCTTAAATCAGACATGTGTGTCGGAATGGGTACATAGTTAGAAGTAAACATATTGCTCTATTTGTGTCTTTACACAAGAAAATAACATACATAAAAAATATTTACATCGTTTGCTATATTACAAGTGTACGCATTTTGTCCAAATTCCGACACGACTCTCGGAATTACGGACATCAATGATCCCTAATAAATGCACTAGCAGCATAGAGTACCGATTTTGGCATTAATGCACCACCTTTAGAGATAACAGTTGAACTCATGCCATCCCCATTAGGAAAAAGCATTATTCTGGCCTGAAATACCCAAATAAAATAAAAAGAAATTGTTCTTCTGTAACATTATCTAATTCTTGGAGAGAATATTTGTTAATAAAAAAGAAGAAAGCACAAAAGAAATTCCAGTATCAAGAAACATTAAAATACAGATGAGGGAGAGAGAGCAGACTGATGAAGACTTTACATAACTTTTATTAATTTTCTTTAAAATTGAATAGCCAGATATCTTTACAATGAAATTTTTGTTTAAAAAGAGTTGAGATTGTCATTAGCACCACATATATATAAATTCTACTGTTACAAATGTAACAGAAATTCCGTAAGCTGTATGAATTTGGGGCGTTTACCTTACTTACCGTTCTTATTAATTAGCACTTTACTTACCCTTCCTATTAAATCTAATAACTACAACATATGGTATATTTGTTTGAGGGACCTGAGAGATAAATAACACAATCATACTATTAAAACTACAAATTTATTGCACTAAAAATACATTTTGGGATAGTATAACTTATTTTTTTTGCACTTTAAATAATTCCTTCTAATTCTTCACAGTCGTCACAGCTTTCTTTTCTTGAGAGGTCGTTCCAATTCTAATATAATAGCTTCCAAACTTTCCAAGTGCTTCTGTCGTTCTTCTGCGATTCTTACAGCGTTCTGGTATGCGTTTTTCCATAAGCAAAGTTTAAAAAGCTTATATTTTGACGCTTGGTGGTTCTTCAGGTGAAGGATAGTCACAGCTAATTTTTCTGTGAAATGTTTTACTTCTGTTTTGTACTGATTCTCGGCGTTTGTAGACAGGGTCATGTTGAATGATATGTACACTTTGCAATACAAAACTTAATGGGTTAAACCAAGCACATCGGGGTTTATATTGCACTAAAAATACATTTTGGGATAGTATAACTTATTTTTTTTGCACTTTAAATAATTCCTTCTAATTCTTCACAGTCGTCACAGCTTTCTTTTCTTGAGAGGTCGTTCCAATTCTAATATAATAGCTTCCAAACCTTCCAAGTGCTTCTGTCGTTCTTCTGCGATTCTTACAGCGTTCTGGTATGCGTTTTTCCATAAGCAAAGTTTAAAAAGCTTATATTTTGACGCTTGGTGGTTCTTCAGGTGAAGGATAGTCACAGCTAATTTTTCTGTGAAATGTTGTACTTCTGTTTTGTACTGATTCTCGGCGTTTGTAGACAGGGTCATGTTGAATGATATGTACACTTTGCAATACAAAACTTAATGGGTTAAACCAAGCACATCGGGGTTTATATTGCACTAAAAATACATTTTGGGATAGTATAACTTATTTTTTTTGCACTTTAAATAATTCCTTCTAATTCTTCACAGTCGTCACAGCTTTCTTTTCTTGAGAGGTCGTTCCAATTCTAATATAATAGCTTCCAAACTTTCCAAGTGCTTCTGTCGTTCTTCTGCGATTCTTACAGCGTTCTGGTATGCGTTTTTCCATAAGCAAAGTTTAAAAAGCTTATATTTTGACGCTTGGTGGTTCTTCAGGTGAAGGATAGTCACAGCTAATTTTTCTGTGAAATGTTGTACTTCTGTTTTGTACTGATTCTCGGCGTTTGTAGACAGGGTCATGTTGAATGATATGTACACTTTGCAATACAAAACTTAATGGGTTAAACCAAGCACATCGGGGTTTATATTGCACTAAAAATACATTTTGGGATAGTATAACTTATTTTTTTTGCACTTTAAATAATTCCTTCTAATTCTTCACAGTCGTCACAGCTTTCTTTTCTTGAGAGGTCGTTCCAATTCTAATATAATAGCTTCCAAACTTTCCAAGTGCTTCTGTCGTTCTTCTGCGATTCTTACAGCGTTCTGGTATGCGTTTTTCCATAAGCAAAGTTTAAAAAGCTTATATTTTGACGCTTGGTGGTTCTTCAGGTGAAGGATAGTTACAGCTAATTTTTCTGTGAAATGTTGTACTTCTGTTTTGTACTGATTCTCGGCGTTTGTAGACAGGGTCATGTTGAATGATATGTACACTTTGCAATACAAAACTTAATGGGTTAAACCAAGCACATCGGGGTTTATATTGCACTAAAAATACATTTTGGGATAGTATAACTTATTTTTTTTGCACTTTAAATAATTCCTTCTAATTCTTCACAGTCGTCACAGCTTTCTTTTCTTGAGAGGTCGTTCCAATTCTAATATAATAGCTTCCAAACTTTCCAAGTGCTTCTGTCGTTCTTCTGCGATTCTTACAGCGTTCTGGTATGCGTTTTTCCATAAGCAAAGTTTAAAAAGCTTATATTTTGACGCTTGGTGGTTCTTCAGGTGAAGGATAGTCACAGCTAATTTTTCTGTGAAATGTTGTACTTCTGTTTTGTACTGATTCTCGGCGTTTGTAGACAGGGTCATGTTGAATGATATGTACACTTTGCAATACAAAACTTAATGGGTTAAACCAAGCACATCGGGGTTTATATTGCACTAAAAATACATTTTGGGATAGTATAACTTATTTTTTTTGCACTTTAAATAATTCCTTCTAATTCTTCACAGTCGTCACAGCTTTCTTTTCTTGAGAGGTCGTTCCAATTCTAATATAATAGCTTCCAAACTTTCCAAGTGCTTCTGTCGTTCTTCTGCGATTCTTACAGCGTTCTGGTATGCGTTTTTCCATAAGCAAAGTTTAAAAAGCTTATATTTTGACGCTTGGTGGTTCTTCAGGTGAAGGATAGTCACAGCTAATTTTTCTGTGAAATGTTGTACTTCTGTTTTGTACTGATTCTCGGCGTTTGTAGACAGGGTCATGTTGAATGATATGTACACTTTGCAATACAAAACTTAATGGGTTAAACCAAGCACATCGGGGTTTATATTGCACTAAAAATACATTTTGGGATAGTATAACTTATTTTTTTTGCACTTTAAATAATTCCTTCTAATTCTTCACAGTCGTCACAGCTTTCTTTTCTTGAGAGGTCGTTCCAATTCTAATATAATAGCTTCCAAACTTTCCAAGTGCTTCTGTCGTTCTTCTGCGATTCTTACAGCGTTCTGGTATGCGTTTTTCCATAAGCAAAGTTTAAAAAGCTTATATTTTGACGCTTGGTGGTTCTTCAGGTGAAGGATAGTCACAGCTAATTTTTCTGTGAAATGTTGTACTTCTGTTTTGTACTGATTCTCGGCGTTTGTAGACAGGGTCATGTTGAATGATATGTACACTTTGCAATACAAAACTTAATGGGTTAAACCAAGCATATCGGGGTTTATATTGCACTAAAAATACATTTTGGGATAGTATAACTTATTTTTTTTGCACTTTAAATAATTCCTTCTAATTCTTCACAGTCGTCACAGCTTTCTTTTCTTGAGAGGTCGTTCCAATTCTAATATAATAGCTTCCAAACTTTTCAAGTGCTTCTGTCGTTCTTCTGCGATTCTTACAGCGTTCTGGTATGCGTTTTTCCATAAGCAAAGTTTAAAAAGCTTATATTTTGACGCTTGGTGGTTCTTCAGGTGAAGGATAGTCACAGCTAATTTTTCTGTGAAATGTTGTACTTCTGTTTTGTACTGATTCTCGGCGTTTGTAGACAGGGTCATGTTGAATGATATGTACACTTTGCAATACAAAACTTAATGGGTTAAACCAAGCACATCGGGGTTTATATTGCACTAAAAATACATTTTGGGATAGTATAACTTATTTTTTTTGCACTTTAAATAATTCCTTCTAATTCTTCACAGTCGTCACAGCTTTCTTTTCTTGAGAGGTCGTTCCAATTCTAATATAATAGCTTCCAAACTTTCCAAGTGCTTCTGTCGTTCTTCTGCGATTCTTACAGCGTTCTGGTATGCGTTTTTCCATAAGCAAAGTTTAAAAAGCTTATATTTTGACGCTTGGTGGTTCTTCAGGTGAAGGATAGTCACAGCTAATTTTTCTGTGAAATGTTGTACTTCTGTTTTGTACTGATTCTCGGCGTTTGTAGACAGGGTCATGTTGAATGATATGTACACTTTGCAATACAAAACTTAATGGGTTAAACCAAGCACATCGGGGTTTATATTGCACTAAAAATACATTTTGGGATAGTATAACTTATTTTTTTTGCACTTTAAATAATTCCTTCTAATTCTTCACAGTCGTCACAGCTTTCTTTTCTTGAGAGGTCGTTCCAATTCTAATATAATAGCTTCCAAACTTTCCAAGTGCTTCTGTCGTTCTTCTGCGATTCTTACAGCGTTCTGGTATGCGTTTTTCCATAAGCAAAGTTTAAAAAGCTTATATTTTGACGCTTGGTGGTTCTTCAGGTGAAGGATAGTTACAGCTAATTTTTCTGTGAAATGTTGTACTTCTGTTTTGTACTGATTCTCGGCGTTTGTAGACAGGGTCATGTTGAATGATATGTACACTTTGCAATACAAAACTTAATGGGTTAAACCAAGCACATCGGGGTTTATATATCACAAAAATCTTAACGGTAAATTGTTTATCCCTTGCGCAGTATGCCTACAGGTAAAAGCAACGTTGCAAAACAATTGCCATTAGGGGCAGGGCGTAAACATAGTTTATTATTGTTGGCACACATACGGATGCCAGGTAGTAAAAAAGGAACAAATTCAGTCAAAAGTAGGTTTACAGGACAGCATTTGAAATAGATATTTAAAATATTTGAAAAGAGATTTTAAAATCGCACTTTTAGGTATGACCGTGATAGCATTAAATTAATAATATAATCGCACAAAACGCATATTTTGTTCAGCAGAATCTGTTTCAATACAAAAGATTTAATAATGTTTTAATACCTACACAAAAGTCTGTTCTAATACCTAGACCCATAGTTAATAATATTATAGCACTCACAATATTTGTTGCAGATTACTTAATATACAATACATATGTATTTCAATCAACATAGTAAAGATTTTAATAAAATAGGTAATTGTGTTAATATTATCTAATGCTTGGAGAGAATATTTGTTAATAAAAAAGACGAAAGCACAAAAGAAAATCATTCTAGAAAAATAAGAACGTAAACGAAAAACGAACAGAATAAAAAGCTGCGCTAAGAAAAACTTAAATACCAGTATCAAGAAACATTAAAAAATAGATAAGGGAGAGAGAGCTGACTGATGAAGACTAAGGATTTATTTTATACTATTTCGTTAAAAATGGTAAAACATAAATGTTTAACATTTCGTGATAATAAATCTTATTTAGCAATAATTAAAATACTTATAAAATACTTGTTAAACTTATAAAAGATAATATAGTTTACATAACTTCTATCAATTTTCTTTAAAAATGAATAGCCAGATATATTTACAAGGGAATGTTTGTTTAAAAAAAATGAGATTGTCATTAGCACCACATAAATATAAATTCTTACTTACCGTTTTTATTAGCACTTTACTTACCCTTCCTATTAACTCTAACAAATACATATATTTGTTTGAGGGACCTGAGAAATAAATAACACAATCATACTATTAAAACTACAAATTTATTACACAAAAATACATTCTAGATAGTATAACTTAATTTTCTCCCACTTTAAATAATTCCTTCTTTTTCTTCACAGTCATCACAGTTTCCTTTTCTTGAGAGGTCGTTCCAACTCTAATATAATAGCTTTCAAACTTTCCATGTACTTCTGTCGTTCTACAGCGATTGCTATAGCGTTCTGGTACGCGTTCTTCCATAAGCAAAGTTTAAACAGCTTATATTTTGACATTTGGTGGTTTCTCAGGTGAAGAATAGTCGCAGCTAATTTTTCTGAGAAATGTTCTACTTCAGTTTTGTTTTGATTCTCGGCGTTTGTCGGGGACACCATGTTGAACAATACGTACGCTTTGCAATACAAAATTTAATGGGTTAAACCAAGTATATCGGGGTTTTTATATGTCACAAAAATCTTAACGGTAAATTGTTTAGATAAATTGTAACCCTTGCGCAGTGTGCCTACAGGTAAAATCAACGTTGCAAAACAATTGCCATTACCGGCAGGGCGTAAACATAGTTAGTGTCTTTTATTATTGTTTGCAAAAATACGGGTCCCAGGTAGTAAAAAATCTGATGTGGCCAGGCACATGACTTTATCATACAAAATATAAAATTAATAGTTTAGCTGCATGAGAATCTATTTGATTGAGATAAATCGTGTCTGCATTAAAATTAAACTAGTTAGCCGGGATATGACAGATATTTTGATAGTCAATAGTACGAATAGTAGGTATTATCAAAGCATCAGCATTTGACACTACCTACTGTCATCAGAATAATAATTATTTATCTCACAAGTGCCGAAAGTACGGAATAGCGCGACGAGCGGTGATGCGGCGCGTAACAGATGGCGGAGCGTCGCAGTCGCATGTGAGAGAGTCTTTTTGTGTTGCTTTTTGAGAAATACGTATTTTAAAAAAATCGAATATGGTTATATTTCTGTATAGGAAATGTTAGGTTGATATCAGTTCTACGAAACGTCAAGTTTAAAAAGCTAATTCAAATTCTGACAGATTTATATGCGTTCATGACACTGTAGATGTTACATCCGTATTAATATACTAAAATATAACTACAGTTATCGCTACACTTTATTTACAATTTTCTCAATTTATCGTTTTTACAATTAGATATAACAACGGGTTGATATTTCTTATCAACAAACAATCAAATTGTTGATCTTATTTTATTTGAATTTTATTATTTGGTTCTTTGCCGCACTAGAGCGGCAACGTTCCATAGCGGTTCTCCAACCTCTGATGAAATAAGCTGTTTTCGAGTGTGACAGCCATAGACATTTCTGTGGTGACAGCACAAAAAATATTTGTCAAATCCAGGCTACTATGTAGTTTCATATCAATGCAGATGCGACCGATCTCGATCAAACAGAATTTGCTCTTTAAGCTAAAATATTAATTTTACCAAAAAATATCATAGGCATAAATTATTCAAAATTTCCTCTACTTTAATTTATTATTCAACTATTTTGACGAAATTACAGAAATGGCAGCTCATTTGCAAAATCTTTGAAAAATGCTTAGAGGAAACGACCAGTTCCTTTAGGCCCCTTGGAACCAAAAGCTTTTCAGCTCTAAGTGTGGTCATAAAACTTCTAAATATGAAGGTTCGTCCCGATACCTTTGGTAGTTTTTCCGGAATCGTCGCCACAAAAATCGTTTACACACACACGCACAGACACACACACACACACACACACACACAGATATTTTTTTGTACCTTGGTCAAAAATGTTCAGGGGACCCATAAAGACCTATTTCCGCTAAAATCTCAATTTTTTTTTTCGGCATGATTACAATACTTCATCATACTGCGTATGATAAAGTAAAAATCTGATGTGGCCATGCACATGACTTTATCATACAATATGTAAAATTAATAGTTTAGCTGCATGAGAATCTATTTTATTGAGATAAATCGTAGGTATTGTCAAAGCATCAGCATTTGACACTACCTACACTACGTCATTAGAATAATGGTTATTTATGTCACAAGTACCGAAAGTGCGGAATAGCGCGACGAGCGGTGATGCGGCGCGTCACCGAAGGCGGAGCGTCGCCGTCGCACGTGAGCGAGTCGCGCTATCTAGTTTTTGGCAGGAGTGACATCAACGTTTATTGCGTTGCTTTTTGAGAAATATGTATTTTAAAAATATATATATATATATATATATATATAAAATGGTTATATTTCTATATAGGAATGTTGGGTTGGTACTACTTTGACGAAACGTCAAGTTTAAAAAGCTAATGCAAATTCTGACAAATTTATATTTGTTCATGACACTATAGATGTGACATCCGTACCAACATACTAAAATAAAACTGCACTCATCGCTAAACTATATTTACAATTTTCTCAATTTATCGTTTTTAGAATTAGATATAATAACGGGTTGATAATTCTTATCAACAAATAATCAAATTGCTGATCTTATTTCATTTGAAATTTGAATTTGGATTTTGCCGCACTAGAGCGGCAACGTTCCATAGCGGTTCTCCAACCTCTGATGAAATCAACTGTTTTCGAGTGTGACAGCACAAAAAAATATTTGTCAAGTCCTGACTACTATGTAATTTCATATCAATGCAGATGCGATCGATCTCGATCAAATAGAATTTGCTCTTGAAGCTAAACTATTAATTTTACCGAAAAAAGTCATAGGCATAAATCATTCAAAATTTTCTCTACTTTAATTTATTATTTAACTATTTTGCCGAAATTAGAGAAATGGCGGCTCATTTGCAAAATCATTGAAAAAGGCTTAGAATAACGACCCTTTTGAACCAAAAGCTTTTCAGCTCTAAGTTTGGTCATAAAACTACTAAATATAAACTTTCGTCCCGATGCCTTTAGTAGTTTCTCCGGAATCGTCGTCACAAAAATCGTTTACACACGCACGCACGCACGCACGCACGCACGCACGCACGCACGCACGCACGCACGCACGCAGGCACGCACGCACGCAGGCACGCACGCACGCACGCACGCACGCACGCACGCACGCACGCACGCACGCGCGCACTCACACACACACACACACACACACACACACACACACACACACACACACACACACACACACACACACACACACACACACACACACACACACACACACACACACACACACAGACACAGACACACACACACACACACACACACACACACACACACACACACACACACACACACACACACACACACACACACACACGCACGCACGCACGCACGCACGCACGCACGCACGCACGCACGCACGCACGCACGCACGCACGCACGCACGCACGCACGCACGCACGCACGCACGCACGCACGCACGCACGCACGCACGCACGCACGCACGCACGCACGCACGCACGCACGCACACACACACACACACACACACGCACAGACACACACACACACAGACATGTTTTTGTACCTTGGTCAAATATATTCAAGGGACCCAAAAGGACATATTTCCGCAAAAATCTCAAAAAAAGCTCTAACCAGCATCGACATATAACTGTCACAAAATTGTATCGAATGATAATAATACATTTCTTTATTAAGGAAACTAACAAAAGAAACAAAACAAGTTAATAAGAAAAAATATATAAAAGAAATCACCTTATTGAAATTAAGAAAATAACGTTTTAAGGGCGAGATCTAGAAATCCACTATAATCGTGGCTCTGCTCGAATCTAACCCTTGATAAAGTAATAGTTCTTAAACACTTATGGCTACACTAAGAAAAAAAAAACATCGCAGCAGCATACTTAAACTAATCATTAACAACAACTAACAAACATACAAAAATTGGCATATTCCATACTCATAGCATACCATCCATCGACCATCAACAATCACCAGCAAAAAAAAATCTAAATAATGCATTTTGGAAAGACCTAGGGGCAAGACATTTGAGTAAATCCGGTAGGTTACCAGAAAGAGCGTAAATTTGCCAAGAGAAAGACCGTCGAAACAGGGACAGCCTGTGTAAGGGAGGTGAGATACGGCCACGGAATCTTGTTTTGACATTATGGACGTCCGACCGGAAGCGGATCTTATTGCACAAGTATGGTGGCGTACCCGTGGTAATTACTATGTGGTAGAAAACCATGCACTGCAACCGTCTGCGGTCAAACATGTTCAACCAACCCGCGTCTTTCAGTTTGTGGGATATTCGGTCGTACTTCCGTACACCGTAAATGAAACGCAAATAGCTATTCTACACTCTCTGTATCCGACCAAGGTCAACAACACTTATCGCGCCATGATACAATGGGACACAGTACGATAAATGGGAAAGAACAAGAGATTCGCACAGAGTTCACTTCACATTGGTGGGCAAGCTTTGCCTATGAGGGAACAATGTTCGCAAGCCTGCGTAAGCGCGACGGATATACACACAGATCTGCTGCCTATACCAAAATGAGTTGTCTATGATGACACACAAACTTTTTACTTCTCTAATAATGGTTAACGGTATGCAATCGATGGTTACATGAAATGCAGCAGACACGGATGCCACACGCCGCGGCGCGCCTAAAAGTATGAGCTGTGATTTTTCCGGATTCAGTTTTAAACCTAGTCCCGTCGATACTCTAGATATTCGCTCAAGATCATCGCTCAAGTTACTTATGGCATCACATCACATCACAGTCGTCGGGCTTAAAACATATATAAATTTGAGTGTCATCCGCATACGTATGGCCGTTGCAGTGCCTGAGCTTTCCCAGAAGCTGCGACGTATAGACAGAGGACAAAAGCGGACCGAGAATAGATCCCTGTGGAACACCGCAAACGACACTACGCTTCGTTGAATATTCACTACCTATTTTGACAATTTGATTTCAAGCAGTGAGGTAGCTCCTCAGCAAGTTCAACGAAGTGCTATCCACGCCAGCGCTATGGAGAATTGAAATAAGTTGACGGTGGTCCACCGTATCAAAAGCCTTAATAAAATCGAGAAGCACAAGAACAGTAATATTTCCGCTATCCGTAGCTGTCCAAATATCGTCAGTCACCCTCAAGCAACGCAGTGGCACAACTGTAATCACGCCTAAAGCCAGACTGACAAGATGGCAAAAGATTATACTTTGTGAGCTAGTCCGATAGCTGCCCGTATAGTACTTTTTCCAGAATCTTCGACATTACCGGCAGTAAACTAATAGGGCGCAGAACTCTGTTGGTTTTGGAATGTTTGGGACCGCTACTTTCCAGGCGTCTGGATGTACTCCCTCAGTTATACACACATTTACAATGTGAGCAATAAATTGAACAATATAAGGTGTGAACATACTAAGCATACCGGCGCTGATGCCATCCGCAGCAGCCTAGTACATCCACAACAAATTCACTGTCAACTAGCAAAAGACGAAATCTACTATTGACACTTAACAGAACGTCATCACCAGCACCCAACCCCTGCAACCCATTGAGGTCAGACAACAAAAATGCATTAATAATGTTCGGGTCAGAGAGCTGTTGAGGGAGATATATAGTTCTTTTACCGCAAATTCCAATATTTCTACATTGCCCCCAAAGCTCTTTGCCACTATTCGGAAACATCGACAAATTTCTAAAATAGTTTTTCTTTGCAAATCTTATGGTTGATGTGGTGCGATTTCTGACACTCTTATAGTTTTGCCCATCCACTGAACACTTTGTTCTCCTGTACTTAAATTTTGTATGATCGCGCTCTCGCATCAATAATTTGACTGACGCCGTTATCCACGGCAGGTAAGGTTTTGTAAACCTTCGAGTTACTAGGGGAGCATGATGGTCAAACAAGTCAATTATCATGGCATTAAAATATGTCAACTTATCGTTAATGTCTTGGATACTAAAAATATTGTGCAGAAGTAGCCGATACAAGTCATCCAGAAAACGGTGATAATTAATGGTCTTCAGGCTCCTAAATGTACGAAAAACAGGTGGAAGTTTCAATGTTTTACACATGATGTCGCAAAAAATTAGATCATGGTGAGACAAATCACAGTCAATGACGCCACTCTTCCGAACTGCAGATTCGCCCGTAGTAACAATCAGGTCAATCTGTGTAGACGTACCAGCTCTGACCCTGGTAGGCTGCGAGATACGCTGTACAGCACCCATCGCCTCCAAAAAAATATTAAAAGCCAACACCGAGGAGCTATCACAGTTCAACAAATTAATATTAAACTCTCCACAACAAAAAGCATTATCGGGCTCCGACAGCCAACAACCAAATGCGCCCTCTAACGTGTCCAAAAAATTCGCGCAATTTACGTGTATGTTATATTATGTATATTATTATATTGTTAGAGGAGACCAATGACATTAGATCATTCGACACCTCCAAATTTGCCATTTTCCGAAAAAAAAAAACAGTGCATGTCATCTTGACAGTGGAATAAGCCAATCCTTGATTTAATGCGATGGTAGTAAATACAATCCTGCTACTCCCTTTGACAGTTTTATTCCCTTAGAATTTAAGCCGGGATGATAACAGAGAGCTGGTAGAGTTGGCAGTTTTGGTGGGCAAAACCATTATTGGGCAAGTTTATTTGATACAGTCAGTAGGTTAATGAAGATGAAATGTTTGCAAACAGCAACTGTCATGAAAACAACAAGTGCGCTAATTTACTTTGATATAATGCACCCAGCGGAATATGTAAACAGTACCGCGAAATTGTCAGATAAAACCGCTGAACGGCGGAAACCCGAATATTTTTTCGCTGGGTCGTGTTTTTCACGACTCCATTTGCATGAAATGGTTATATCGTCGTCAATGGTAATACGCCCAGCATGGACGCGGGAAAGGGGGACACTTTTAAACAGGAAATGCAAAACCGTACTCCATTTTAACGACGTAATTAGCATTAGTAAAAAGGTATGCGGTCACCTGAACGGACCAAAATAAATTACAATTATTCGTGGACTGTGTGGGAGCAGCCAGCACTCGCCCGGCAGGCTGCTGTGACGAAAAAACCGGATCGTATGGTTGTACGGATGTTTCCGGAAGGCATAAATACGTTCTTTTTTGGGAAGCGTGCGCCGGCGAGAACATTATCCTTTTGTACGGACCGTGCACTCTCCCGCTGACTCGGCTGACGAGATACTTTCATAACTTTCTTTTGAAGCCCTCTACCCGACAGCCGACAATATTTCCCATGGAAAATTGTGCTTCAGCGCATTTTTTGCTAATATAGAAATTCCGATCTTAGTAATGGACGCCCAGAGGGAACATGCTTTTCGGCAAACAAAAAGCAAATTAAAATCTTTTATTCCATTTTTGTTAGCTTTGCAAGTTTTCCGAGCGATAATATGTTTTCATAGATTTATTGTCTTTTCTGTGAAATAGTTTATTATGTTTTTGCCTTGTGGGAATTCTCATTGAAACTTTACACTGGTCGTAAACCCATAATGATGTGTATGAATATTTGGACGGGAATAATAGCTATAACGAATAATCAATGAAGAGACATGAATATACGAATATCAAACAGTTTTTTTAAGCAAATAAATATTTATTCTTTTCTCATAGCATGATTACATCACATAGTATATTACAATAATACATTATAACATAATATGTAGCCATCATGGTAGCTGGTTTCTCCTTCGGTCCTCGCCTCTGGTTTTGGGACAGGGTCCCTTCTCGGGCTATCGGTGGTGAGGGTCCATGGATTTGGTATGCTGTAGTCGATGAGTTACGGGCGCTCACGTTGTTTCTTTTATAATTATTTAGACATTACTTTTAAAATTTTGATACTTTGTCATCAGGCAATTTGTTGTATAGCGCTATTTCGCTGCTTTTCACAATCGGAGTGCATCGATTTGTTCGGTGTTTCTCTGGTCTCTGGTTTTGTTTGTATACTTTTCTTCCGTAGTTTATAGATCAGCAACGCTTTATTTAAAGCAATTCTTTGAGATAGAGTGATTTCTTTTGTCTGTTGTTGGTGTGTTTCTGTCGATTTTGTGTAGGATTTTTAGTATCATGTTTTGCTGTCTTTGAATTTTATTTATGTTTGTTTTAGTGGTGTCGCTCCATACAGTTATCAGGTAATTTGACGTGTATAGGCTGTTATATACTGATACTTTTAGGTGTTCCGGTATTATGCCTTTTATCTTGTGGAAAGCAGCTATTCGTCTGGCGATGTTGTTCATTATTTCATTTATATATGCGTTCCAGAATAAGGTGTCGTGTAATAGTAATTCCCAGGTATTTTATTTCCCTTTTTTGCTGGATAGGTACTTGATTTATTTTGATGTTCAATTGTATTTTTTCTTGTTTGTTATTAAATATGAGATACTGGGTTTTGTGTTTATTTATGGTTAGTTGATTTGTTCTAAACCATGGTTCTATGATTGGGACGTCTTGATTAACTTCCTGTTGCAGTCTTTGTGAGGTTCCCGCAGAGTAGATACATCTGTCATCAGCGTACATATATACCGATCCCTTTAGGTGTATCTGTGACAGGTCCTTTGTGTATACGAGGAACATTGTCGGTAGTAGAATTCCACCTTGGGGGATACGATATACCGAAGTTTTTTCGTCACTATATTGCTCTTGCACTCTCGTGATCTGCGGGCGGTGGCGTAGGTACGTTTGGAGTAGCGTGTGGAATGTTCCTCTTGTGCCTATGTATTGCAGTTTGGTCATAAGATGTGTCTTTTTTTACTGTATCAAATGCCTTCTTTAGATCAACGAAAACGCACATCACAATCTCTTTGTTGTCCATCCTTTTTTTATGTCGCTAATCAAGTCGATGACTGCTGTTGTTGTTCTGGTATTCTTTTGGAAAGCGTGGAAATTAAGGAGAGAAAAGATGGTGCAAGTTTTTATTTTCCTCTAAAAGCCACTAAAGTCTCACCATGGCCCAGCGGTAGAACGGCTACCAGTCTGAAGGTCGTGACTTCGATTCTCACGGCCGCTTCTAGAGTGTAGGCTTTCTGTGGTTTTCTTCGCTCCAGAGCAAATGTTGGAAGCCAAACATCTTAAGACGTGCCACAGACGCGGACCACAATCATGATAACTGGCCTACCAAGGCAATACATATACTGTATACTATATACTGTATACGCAAGTAGTAAAGATCACCTTTGATATTTAATATTTATTATTAATATTCCAAAACAAAGTTACAGAAAGAAACCTTCTTCAGAAAGTTTGCAATGTTTTGTCTTACAACAACCGCGTGTTTCTTCATCAAAATGTTTAACGTTGAGCTGCAATTCGGTTGTTGCTTTTATGAATCTCTTCCATGCTGTTAAGGCGGGATGTAAATTATTAAATAAATTAAAAATTACAGCCACGACCTGGATTTGAACCAGAGACCATTGTGTCGCAAGCAAAATCTCTCACCAACTGAGCTATTGGGGCCTAAGACATATGGGTAAATCGTCATATCAAGAATAGGAAGCATTAAACCACGGAGTAAGAAGGAAGGAGACCGCACTCTATAGGCAAAATCTGACCCAAATCACTGCACAATAAGTCCTAAAACTGTAAAGTGTGTAGACATGCGCAGTACGCACATACTGCTCTCATTCATAACTTGAGCGACGAATCGGCCTGTCAAAACGTATGGTTGTGAGTGTGGTTGTGAGCAATTGTGAGGTTATGGTGGTTATGTCGTCTAGTCACTAGTGAATACGATTATTTTATTATATGTTCTTGTGTTTTCAAAACATATTTATCCGCAAATTCTGATGAACAGCAACTTTTCCTGATTTTAGGGTAATCCTCAAGCTTCTGTAGACCAACAGTTGTTTTATTTCCATTCGTATAGCCGCAATTCGTAGAAGGTAAACCTATTTTGTAAAGTTTTCATTAAAAATAAGGAAACAAAATTCTGTATAACTTCTTTCAACAATTTTAACATTCTGTTGATAATTTTTGAAACTTAACCTCACCATATGCCCACCATACTGACAATCGTCGCTACGCAACTGACATCACATGGGTCAAGTCACAAGTCAATTTATGAATGAGAGAAAAGAGATAGCAATATGTGCGCACTGCGCATGTCCACAAACTTGGCCGTTTTTCTCCCGTACTTATCATGCAGTCATTTGGGTCAGATTTCAAATCATATGTACGTGGTACGGTATCTGCGTACTCCTCCCTTCTTACTCCGTGCATTAAACACTAGTAAACCTAACCTATCATGTCATCTATCAAATGTCATCTACATGACGTAGGGTTCACACCAGAAATATATTCATATATTCATATCTAGTTAAATATTCTGTATATTCATATCTAGTTAAATATTTCACGTTTAGTAATCGACTGTAAATCACATTTCTGGTGTGAAACTTACGTTATGTAGATGTAGATCAAGGTTTGTAGAGCCGTATTTTACAGAGGTTGCGCTGATGCCTATATTGTCCATGTATCCTAGCGACCCCCGCAGATGCCTACAAGCTCACGAAAAAGTGACGTCAGTGGTGTCAGAACGGATGAAACATCTAGTACGCTAGCAGTTTTGCGTGTTACGAGATAGCAGTTTGGGACGTCACTGGTGGACCTCGTCCCCGCCCCGCAAATGGCTGTCGGCATAACCTTGGATGTAGATGACCATCTAGATGACATTTTATAGGTGTCATGATAGGTTAGGTTTGCCAAAATTGGAGCTCACAACATTTACATGAAATAATTTTAAAAAAGTAAATGACACGCATTCATTTATCGGCCCAAATAAATATTTCATTAACTGTGTTTTTTTTTTCAATTTTCAAAACCCAAGCGGTTGATAATCACCCGTTATAAGAACTTTTGCAACGTTTTTTTAACGTGCAGTGTATAATAATTAACTCCATAGCGATAACGATATTATCCCAGTGATCAAGTATCCCCGACCTAAAGATACTAGAAATTATTATATTAGCGGTATTTGTGATAATGTTATGGTAAGTTACCTTTGTCCAGTTACCGCGGCGGAAATATTACCATTACCGGTAATTTAAATAATTTACGAATCGTTAATGAGATATTTTAAAGCACTAGCTCACTGTATCCTTCGTTCGAATTTAAGTGAGGGTAACATTACCGGTTATATGACTGATAGTATTTACATAAATACCCGTAGTTTTTAAATTACGGGTAATATTGCAACACAGTAATAATACCCGTGATATTACCGGTAGCCCATAAGTTACCGTTAGTATTACTGGTGTCGTTACCGGTAATATTACCGTGATGTTATATTACCGGTAACGATACCGGTAGATTTGTCAACTTTTAAAAGTCAAATACCGTCTTTAGTTCAATGACAGTCTATTTAGTATGCTCTTCTAATGTTACAAGAGTAAAAAAGTTCTTTAGTTTCGAAACCGAACTTTCCAGTGGAAGATAAAGTTTAAAAAACGTGAAAATAAAAATCACATCCTCATAAACTTTCACAATAGGGTATTTGACTATAATTAAAAATATGGCTTGTATTATAGTCACCCTAATAGATTACAGTTTAAGGAAACTATTTGATATTACTTTTTTAAAAAAATATTCTTTATTTCTATAAAAACCAAAATTAAAATTGAATTTTATTCACGTCCTACCACGTGATCGAAAACGCTCTGTAATTGGCTCAGTCTCCAGTGACGTCATTCGTTAGTACGCTTATGAATCTCCCGTTCGAATTTACTACGTTAATTTACAAACAATAGGAAACAACTTTGTTAACGCGGTTAGTGGTAATCTACCGAAGGTTGACGCTTTAATGGTGGGATTCTACTTTAAACATAATCCTTCTTTTTACGCTCCGGAACTACGCAACGTGTAAAAAGTGCAATGTAAGCATAGCTTTGTAGGTTAGGTTAGTCCTAACCGTAAACTCTCAGATAATACCTGGATCGAAAATACGATAGGAAACTTATTCTAGTCAGTTTTACCTATGTCGAAGTAATCTTCACAAAAAAATGTATTGGCCGCTATTTATTTCTTTTGGATTTCTACGAGCCAGTCTCAGCCACTTTCTTCGCAGTTTCAAATCTTGCTGAACAGCTACAAATAGTTTATCCGACGCTTTTATTGACGTATTTCTGCATTGTGGATTTATACACTATTTATAACCCATTTTTATGTAGAAATTGGGAAAACTACTCATCATACAACACAATTACCAAACGGCAACGAATCCGATGCTTACAGACCATATGGGCCGATTAGACATATAGTATCGTGTGACGTCACAAGACAGAAACTATCGTTTTGGCGGGACTTGTGATTAAATTTTTAACGCTGATTTTTATGATTTGTTAATGCTGACATTTCGCGAATCATGTTGCTCGCTCCTTCAAAGCTAATTGAATACTGAAGACCTACCAAGAAAGTCTTCCTTATATACCCGTATTTACACCTCACTGCGCACATCTGGAGCTACCGCACCCATATCCTTTTCCACTTGACCGCGTTAGGATCGATCTCCAGAGCCTACTAAGGTCAGTACCATCCTCGCGATTGATGTTGTTAGGATGTTTGTAAATTTCGATGGCTTCTCTAATAAGCCTTCGATGATAATTACCAACCCTTGCTAGCATCTTCACGTCATCGACATCACAAATCACACTACCATCCCCAATAGAAGAGAAGTGTTATTAAGACTCTGGTCAACAGAGCCGAGAAGGTCTGCGACTCCAGCACCTTGGACGACGAACGGAAACACTTGGAGTGGGCTCTACGTCAGAATGGGTACACCAAGTCTGACATACGAGGTGTCATACAAAGAAACCCGCAAGTCTCAGAGGAGCGACAAGCGTCAAAGGGGTACGCTTGCTTACCATACGTAAGTGGGGTATCAGAAAGAATCGGTAGAATATTGAAGAAATCGGGTGTCACTGTAAGGTACAGAGCGCCAGCAAAGGTAAGGATCTTTTGCCTAACCCAAAGGATATTACACCCCTCCTGAAGAACGAAGGGGTATACAAGATAACATGTGAATGTGGAACATGCTATGTAGGACAGACAGGACGAAGTATCGAACGTCGAGTCAAGGAGCACAGTAGAGACACCCGGCTACGCAAGATTCAAAGTCCGCTGTTGCTCAACACTGCCACGAGTCGGGACACACAATGATTTTCGAAGACGTGAAGATGTTAGCAAGGGTTGGTAATATCATCGAAGGCTTATTAGAGAAGCCATCGAGATTTTCAAATATCCTAACAACATCAATCGGGAGGATGGTACTGACATTAGTAGGGTCTGGAAATAGATCCTAGCGCGGTCAAATCGAAAAGCACATGGGAGCGGTAACTCCAGATGTGCGCAGTGAGGTGTAAATACAGGTATATAAGGGAGAGTTTCTTGGTAGGTCTTCAGTATTCAATTAGCTTTGAAGAAGCGAGGAACATGGTTCGCAAAACGTCAGTATTAACAAATCTTGACACACGGCATAACCTGGAAGCAGCTTATTTTCTAAAAAAAATCTATTTTAAATTACCGTTAACTTTACTTTAGTTGTTACCATCCCTTTTGGCTGTGCTCTGTATGAATATATGTTCAAAAGACAGGGCTAAGCTTTCCAAAGTCGTGGTTTTATCACCCAGCTCTGATGCGTTCCTGATAACCCAATATATATTCCACTCAAAAATCCACGAAACCCCAATATTAGAATGTATATACACATCGCAACGACGATGACGGAAATAATATACAATTTCCCCATCTATGAATATATTATTTTACGATACTTCTCGGCACGTTCTGCAATAAAAGAAGAAGAGGTCCTTGGGTATGCAGGACGAACTAAAACGGAAATTGTAACACTGCACGGAAGGATAACGCTTTAGTACACTTACGCCGTCGTCTGCTTCCCAGTTATAAACATAATCGTTCTCTTGGGTTGGGAAACCGCTAAGATTCATTGGATCGTAGCTCGGAGCCGCCAGTACCGCCATCTAGCGATAGTGGGATCCGATAAAAAAGTTAAATAACATATATTACGGTGAATTATCGCTTCTACTTTGCAAGATGACGAGCATACATCAAGGCGGCTGTGTGGTGATGTGGGCCGTTGCAAATTATGCTTTATGTTGTCGTGCCGGAGCAACACTCTACACGCTTAGTTTGCCAAAGTTAGAACATCCGTTCTTGTTGGTCTGCCCTTCCTTTTTTGCGCGAAAACTTTTATTACCTGTACGCAAATGATGATGTACTCAAAATGGACTTTCTGGGAACTTTTAACAATATTTGTCCAATGTATACGGGTAGACGACTTTAGTTTATTCCCTCCGGAACAATAACGATACATGGGGAAACTTTGTACCGCACCAACCATAACAGCATTTGATAGGAGTCTCATTGACGTAATATTAAGTAAGTACTAATACTTTTGATTATTATTGCATTTAATTACCCTTAAATATTTGTTTCATGCTGTACTGGCCAGATTTATTCATTAACCCGCTATTTTGTCGCCCTGAATTTGGCCAACCCCTTCGCGGTTTTTGTTTACACTATTAATAAGCGAAACATATTTTTATCTTGTAACGTAGCCAAACTCTGGTGTAGTGAAAAACGTGACACACAACGTATATTTATTTTTATGTCTAACTATTTACAACAATTCCTTGACAACAACTTTCTATAACTACCGATAACTACGCTACATTTCCCCCTCCTTATTTCTTACTTTCCCCTGAAAGTAATCACGCAGACATCCTCTTGCTACATCTTTAGCCTTACGGGGAAGCAAGCGTCGACGATGCTCTAAACCAATACTTTCGTTCAGGTTTGCATCACTTGTCACCAACCTTTCCTCTGCCACAGTCGCATCGTTTGTTTCTTCCATTGTTATAACTGTTGCATCATCTGATTGCCTTCGGCGTTCATCCCGATTTGGTCCGGTTAAACATGGGCAATCAGGAGATAGGGCCCCAGATGCAGGGACGAAGAACTCACTTCCGTAATTTTGCTGCGATATATTTGATGATGTTGCTTGATTGGATGAAACTCCGCTGTGTTTTGCCGAACTTTTCCGAGGTCTTCCTGGACGTCTACTGGCTCGTTCCTCAAGTTTGGCCTGATTCGGATGAGGAATCTCAGCGCACGGTTTCAGTCGATCTTGATGGACGACCAGGCGTTTGTGCCGCAAAGCACAATGCTGAATACGAAAAGTATTGAGACCCATATCTTTCACTAACCTATATGGTCCCGTCCATGGTCGATGCAACTTTGTACTCTCGCCCTTACGTGGTGTTACCTGATGAAGCCAAACAATATCTTCCACCTTAAACTTCCGTGGGCGGATATTGCGATCATATTGATCCTTCATTCTTCTATGCGCCGCATCCAAACATTCTCTAGCTTCGTTATGGGCCTGGTCTAGTGACGACCGAAGATTCTTCACATATTCTTCATGTGACTGTTTCCCAAAGCTATCAATCGGCAGCCCGTAGTGAACATCTAGCGGTAACCTGATCTCACGGCCGAATAATAAGAAGAACGGCGAACGTTTTGTGCTTTCGTGTTGACTTCCCCTATACGCCATCATAACCTGCGGAAGTTTCACATCCCAGTTCTTCTGATGTTTGCCAGCCCAATGACTCAACATATTAAGAAGAGTGCGATTGAAACGCTCAACCATACCATCCGACTGCGGTCTGAACGGCGACGTGCGAGTTTTCTCAATGTCCAGTACAGCGCAAGTTTCCTGAAATAGTTGCGATTCGAACTGGCGGCCCTGATCTGTATGTACTGTCTCGGGTGCTCCAAATCGACTCACAAATTCGTCAACAAATGTTCTTGCTACCGTTTCTGCTGTCTGGTTCGGTAGAGGATACGCCTCCGTCCACTTTGTGAAATAGTCGCCCACGACTAAGATGTATTTGTTACCTTTTAGCGACATTGGCAATGGACCTAAAATATCTATGGCAACTCTCTCAAATGGACGCGTTGAAACACTAGTTTGCAATGCGGCTTTACCCGGACGAGACGGTGATTTTCTGCGACAACAATCCTCGCATTTACGGCAACAGTCTTCAACATCTTGTTGCATATTGGTCCAGAAAAACCTATGGCGCAGTGTAGCCAATGTCCGCGTTACTCCCAAATGGGCACCACCCGCCGCGTTTCCATGGTACTTTCGTGCAATTTCTTTGACTAGTATGGCAGGGACTACCATTCGATGCCTGACTAGAGAACCGCTTTTCTCGGATATACACAACACTCCTCCTATTAATGCCGGTTTCATGCTCCATAACTGACGTGACGCCTTCGATAGATCAGTTGGTGTAGACAAGCCACCTTTTAACAGTTGTACAACCGGACCGCAGACTTCGTCCCGTGATTGTTCCTGAACCATCGTATCTGTTGAGTCCTGCGAGTCAGGTCCTGCAACGACATATGTCTCTGCTGTCCCTGCATTCAGCAATTGGCTTATCTGAGGCACGTCCCTACTGCATTCAATTTCCATTCCGCATTGAGAGCATGGGCGCCGTGACAATCCATCCGCATTGCCGTGCTTTGCCCCGGAACGATGGTGTACCTCCATATTAAACTCGGCCAAGATTTCTAACCATCTTGCAACCTGACCTTCTGGTTCCCGGAATCCTCTCAACCACCGCAAGCAGTTGTGATCCGTCCTCGCTATAAACTGAGGGCCCAACAAATATGCTTTGAAGTGTCGGCATACGGAAACCAGAGCAAGAAGTTCCCGTCGAGTCACACAGTACCTCCTTTCCTCCTTCGTTAAAGAACGGCTATAGTAGGCAATTACACGTTCTTTTCCATCTTGCATCTGACTGAGCACACCTCCCAGTCCAGTGCCACTAGCATCCACGTCAATTATAAAAGGCTTCTCAGGATTTGGATATGCCAAAATTGGTGTTGACAGCAAATAGCCTTTAAGTCTCCTAAATGTTAACTCGCATTCTTCCGTCCACGTAAATCTCTCGCCTTTGTTCATTAGGCGGTGAAGTGGGTCTGCTATCGTTGCAAAACCTG
The DNA here is from genome assembly GCA_964023965.1 of Melinopterus prodromus. Lineage (NCBI taxonomy): Eukaryota > Metazoa > Arthropoda > Insecta > Coleoptera > Scarabaeidae > Melinopterus > Melinopterus prodromus. Next base: position 32,839,457 of record OZ030390.1, read on the forward strand.
GAACAAATCGACGATAATATGATGCAAAACCAAGAAATGACCTAAGCTCCTTCAGATTGACAGGTATAGGCCAATTTTTCACTGCTTCTACTTTCTTTGGGTCGGTTGCAATGCCTTTGCTGCTGACAATGTGTCCCAGAAACTCAACCTCTTGTTTAAATAGCCTGCATTTCTTTGGATTCACTTTCAATCCAGCCGACTGCAACCGCTTCAAAACATTATGAAGTCGAGACAAATGTTCTTCAAATGTCCTTCCAAATACAATCACGTCATCAAGGTATACCAATGCGCTTTCCCAATTAAGACCATCTAGCACAACATCCATCAATCGCTGGAAGGTAGCAGGTCCATTACAAACTCCAAAAGGAAGCACGTTGAACTCAAAGAGTCCAGAACCTATGGAGAACGCAGTTTTCGGACGATCTTTCGTTGCCACTTCGCATTGCCAATACCCAGACTGTAAATCTAGTGCCGTAAACAGTGTTGCGCCAGACAGCGCTTCTAATACCACATCAATTCTTGGAAGCGGATAACTGTCCTTCACTGTTATTTCATTTAGTCGACGAAAATCCACACAAAATCGCATTGTGCCATCCTTTTTCCGTACCAGGACTGCAGGAGAACACCACGGTGATTTCGAAGGGCTAATTACACCATTATCCAGCATATGTTGAACCTCTTGCTGCGCCTCTGACCTCCTAGCAAATGGCAGCTTCCTCGGTGCTATCTTAATTGGCCTGGACAGCCCAGTATCAATGCTATGTTCAAGAACTTTAGTTCTTCCTATATCCTTCTTCCCCATTGATACCGCCCCGCTAAACTTTGCGATCATAGCTTTGGCCTCACGAAGCTGAGTTGCAGTTAGATGTTTTGAAGCTTCTCGCCAATCAAACATTGCTGGGGTTGGTTGAATCGTCGCTTCGTTCTTCATGTCCAAGACCGTACATGCTAAGGCTGTACCTATATGTGTGTTTTTGTACAACATTATATTTTCATTTGATGGGTTCCGTAGTAATACAGCTCCTTCTGTCCCTGACACAATACTACGACTTACCAAAACGCCAAGCTTCTGCCAACAGTGAGGGAGAGGCTCAATTACTCTCGAAATGTTCATCTTGTCGTCTTGAACTGTTACCCGGCAAATAATTTCCGTTCGTGCAGGTACAAGTAACGTCTGGGACAGAATAGCTGCCACTGGAGAAATAACATATTCTTCAATGCGTAGGTTGCCAATTCTAACACAACTCTCACTAAGGTCAACAATGCATTTATATTTGCGTATAAAGTTGCATCCCAGCACACAGTCATCGAGTAGATCTTGACACACACTCACCTCTGTTGCAAAATGTCTATTACCAATAGTAACATCGATATTTCCAATTCCCAAAATAACCAATGGCTTACCGCTAGCCTGAACAACTTCTGTGTGTGTAACTTTCAACTCCTTACCACCTACATGCTCCCACAAGCTCTGGCGAATTAGGCACCGTGACGCTCCCGTATCAACCAAAAATACAACTCCAGTGCCATTTATTTCCCCTAGAACTCTAACTACCGAGGCGTCCATTATCTCACCTGTCGCTTGTCCCACTGTTATGTAGGGCGTCACTATGGGACTTCGTGGCGTCCGTGCAAGTTTCCCGATCTCTTAAACTTTCTCTTAGGACAGTCTCTTCGAAAATGACCAACATCACCGCAAAAGAAACACCGGCCCTCAGTTTTTTCATGTCCTTGGCCACTGTATGCATCTGTCTCATTGCTGCGCGTTGACGAAGATGATCGTCCACGGATATTCTGTCGTGTAATAGTAGGAGAACGCCAGCGGACCCTACCAGCATCTGTCGATCTGTTCTCTGTTTCACGCACTCGTTGTGAACAATTACTGGCTACCAATTTCTCTACTGTCGTCGTCAGCAACGCCACTTGCTTAACGAGCTTCTCAACATCGCTTTCCTGTTTGTTAATAGCTGCACACACTCTGTGATCGCCTTCACTTCCAGTCGAAGACATTGCCCGGCTATTTCGGATTTCTGTAAGCATTTTCCTAACCTTTAAGGCAATCTGCGCCTCGCCTAAAGCATTATTCAAATCCGCTGGATTTTTCCTGGCAACTTCAATGGCAACTTCCGAGTCAATTCCAATTAAAAATTGCTTCACTAGAAGTCTCTCACGAGTCCCCACATTATAGTCCGGGTAAGCTTTCTCTCCAAGAAATCGCAAAGATGCTGCAAACATGGCCAAAGTTTCTCCTGGTATAAGCTTTCGATTTGCAAATCGAAGTTCAGCACAATCATCTTCCTGCATCAGAATCTCCGCCAGGGTTTTGCAAGTAGTGTCCCAACAGACTGTTTGTTCATCCGTTAGGCTTTGAAAAGCTTGCTGTGCAGGTCCTTCTAGATACAAAGGTAGCGCTGTGTTCTTCTTATTATCATCCCAATCCTTTAGAACAGCAAATGCTTTAAAATTAGTTATCCACAAATTCCAGTCGCCACCACCAAATTTCTTCATGTGGCAATCTGCCATGATTTACTACAAGCGCAGTCTCGCTATTTCCTTTTTCAGTAATCGTTTTAACTGTACGACCACCGCTGCCACCAATGTAACGTAGCCAAACTCTGGTGTAGTGAAAAACGTGACACACAACGTATATTTATTTTTATGTCTAACTATTTACAACAATTCCTTGACAACAACTTTCTATAACTACCGATAACTACGCTACAATCTTTTATTTTATACGCCTGAACATGCTCATCTAATCGATAGCATTTAATATACTATCTAAACAAACCAGTCTACATAATACATTCGTGTTTTATTATGTTTACGTTATATTCAACGTATTTAAAAAAAAATATCAAAATTTTGGTGTTTTGTGACCTGACGTTTGCTCGTTCAAAATCTGATTTGATTAAATGTCAAAATTGTTCAATTTAAATAGACAACGGTCATCACTCAAAGTTTTATTCCTACAAAAGAATTGTGTCCGCGCTCTAATGGAACTTTCCTCCAACGACGACTTGAGGCCGTATCAACGATTTCGTGAACATGTCACTCACAGGACCCGAAATACGATTTTCCCGTGCAAAATTAAATCATGCTGACACTCCCCAACACAATGACATGGGTTAGGTTAAAAACATTTTAAATATAATGTTTCTGTGCAATTCAAATTCATAGAAGAAAAGACAATTTTTGGTCTGTTATCTTTCTCAAAAACAGTTGATTTTAATGCTGAAATAATGCTTTTGATGACTAACGATTTTTGAATGGTATTTTAAATTGTGAGTATACAAATCTATTGCAAACCGATTAGATTTATTGAGCAGAGTAGGAACTAGAGAAACTGATCGAGTTCTTCAATCACTGTTTTTCTTTTTCATGTTTCTAAATTAGGGCATATAATTTTTAATATAATTAATAATATATACAATATTTTTTTGTTCTTCCTTCATAATAAGCGACTACTCCCATTGGTTCACCCATCTGTTTCCATATGTTACTGTAAAAGCCCGAAATATGATCAAACCTGGGATTAACGCGTTAATCCTAGGTTTGACCAATATGAATTGGTAAATGGCCGAAAAATATTATTTATCAATATAATTTCGGGCTTTTACAAAGACATAGCGGTTAATCCTAGAATTGACCAATAGGAACGTTGCTAAAATCTAGGGTTTACTGGTTCGAGTTGGCTCTGTTGGTAAACCTCAGATGTATTTATTTGCGCAGACACTTGCCTGTGCTTAGTTTAGACCAGAGCAACAGATGGCGACAGCAATAGGCAACAACATTGGATGAAATATATTCAAATATATTGCTGTTGTTGACACTAAAATAAAAAATAATATAAAAAAATAATATAAAACATGTCGCACGCTGCATTTTGCCCACTGTAGCCCAGGAATGGGACTTTAGAATGGGACTTTTGATTCAAGAGTCTAAGGACTGGTATTTACATCCACCTGCAAAGTCATCAATGGGTTATGACTTATGAGACAGATCTATCAGATTTGTTGCGTCATTTTAGCCTGTCCAATGAGAAGATATGTCGGAGGCGGTAAATGGGTCGCGTATCGTGCTCCTTGTGTTCACTCTGTCACCGGCGCCGGTAGATCTTCTCATTTAACAAACTAAAATAGCGGAACAAATCTGATAAGTATGTAAAAAAAATCTGATGTGGCCAGGCACATGACTTTATCATACAAAATATGAAATTAATAGTTTAGCTGCATGAGAATCTATTTGATTGAGATAAATCGTGTCTGCATTAAAATTAAACTAGTTAGCCAGGATTTGACAGATATTTTGATAGTCAATAGTATCAACAGTAGATATTGTCAAAGCATCGGCATTTGACACTACCTACTGTCATCAGAATAATACTTATTTATCTCACAAGTGCCGAAAGTACGGAATAGCGCGACAAGCGGTGATGCGGCGTGTCACCGATGGCGCACCGTCGCTGTCGCATGTGAGCGACTCGCGCTATGTAGTTTTCGGCAGGAAGGACATCAACGTTTTTTGTGTTTCTTTTTGAGAAATACGTATTTAAAAAAATAAAGTACATTGTTTAATGGTTAATTAGTGTTGCTTTTTTATTATTATTAATATCAGTAAATTACTAGGTAATGTATATTAACGGTAAAATGTCTTTGGTTATTTGAACTGTAAATTACGGTAATAAAAAAATCAGTATATTCCTACATGACACATATCTAGCTACGGCCACAGATGTGGACGTGAACAAGATATTTTAAGGATATAAGGGATTTTAAGGAAAAAAATCTATTGAATCGATTGTGCTATATCTGCAGTTGTGTGAGCCATACCAAAGAAATTCCTTAAAAAATACTTATATTTAAAATATTATCGACTGCCAAATAAAAAGTTTAAGAAAGAGTTTGGTTAATGTTGCGCAATACCTATTTGAATCCGAATTAAATCTCAAAATTATATTTTATTAACATTAGATAATTCAACCAGTAGGTACACATAGAATAAGTATTAGCAAAACTATAACACCAATAATAAATGCACAACAACAATTCAAAATAATAGTTGACAGGTGTGCACCTCCCCACTATGCTGTGTTAATGTGCGTTTGCAATTCGTGCGTGTTTTTTGTTTTCATCCGTGCTAAACCGTTTGAAACCCCGGTACGTAGTAAAATGATAGCTACTTACAATTTGTACGCGTCTCTCGATGTTTGCTATCAAAGCTATCGGTGTATTGATTTTAAAACGTGACAAATGTGTGTTAGTGTGTTCCCATTGACCTTTTGTTCATTCTTCGTCGATTTTGTGGAGACAAATTTCCGGTATAGGGTAAGACGTTATTCTATTGCATAATCGTTGTTGTTTTTGTTTGAATGCTGGTGTGTTCAAGTCGTTTTAGAATTGATTTTCGATAAAAACATGCAAAAGAAATTCTTAAAAAAATACTTATATTACATTTAAAATATTATCGACTCCGAAATAAAAAAGACTTATGTTTGGTTAATGTTACGCAATCTTTATTTTTATTTTAAGAATCAACGTGTGTTTGTTGTGTGGTATTTAATAAAATAAAAGTACTTATTTTCTTGCGGTACCCACCCGTACCCGCTCCACAGTGATAATATAATTTACCTACTTATTATACTACAGAAGCTCAAAACTATTTCCGCGCACAGAGCTAATAAAACATTTGCGATAACTTTTGGTTTGGTGAATTATTAAAACTAATTTACACCAATACCATGACGTAAATCCTAGGATTACCCGCTATGTCTTGGTAAAGCCCGAAATTATATTGATAACAACAATTTTTCGGACATTGACCAATTCATATTGGTCAAACCTAGGATTAATGTGTTATTCCTGGGTTTGACCGTATTACGGGCTTTTACAGTAACATATACATACCACAATTGTTAAAACGGCCTTTAGTTGATTAGTACGTTTTCGCCAATGAATCAGGCATAAGGAACACCATTTTCTTTAACCCCTAGACAATTATGAAGAACATTTATTATTATTTACCCCTTTTATGTGCTAGCATGCTAATGCATGATATATGTAGTTAATTATTGGATACACAAATATATTTTTCGGCTGAGTGTATTGTGCAGAAAATAATTGAAAAAACTGGTGTTCAATTTTCTATTACCCAGGGTAACATTATTTCTCATTGTATCTATTTGTTCTATGGTAACTTACCAAGAATTTCCTAGAAAAATGGAATCCAATCAGGTGCGCTGATACGCGTTGGTTGGTGGCGTTTATTACGGTCTGGTGGTTTCCCGGATGTCGTCCAAATGGGATACGAGTGAGCCGTTACAGGACGCGACGCGCCATTATCGTTGAACAGAAGCAATGAAATCATAAAGTGGTCTGAGAGCTTCTGTTGCGGCGATAATGGAAATTTATATCTACCTGCGCTTACAACACTTGCTCTTTATCACAAATAAAATGTACGCTGACCATTATGAACGAGTGCTATTAAACAGCGCGCGGCCAGGCAAATTGCAATTATTTTGGAATTACATTTTAAGTTATTTACTCTTACACATTGCCCAATTTTGCAATATGAGCCTGCATGTATGTGGGGGTGCATATATAGATTGTGTATCAGAACGTCGGAATTTCAAGTACGTATTGGTCAAATTAGGTGCACATCAGGGATGCACCTTTAAAAAAGAGATTAATTCAAAAGTCTTTAATAGATCAGAGACACACTGTTATGTCAATCAATTATCTAGCAAAATCTGTTCGTATCGTAACAAAATATCTGAGGCACTAGGCATTTAGAATTGTAGTTATCTAAAAAAAAAAAACATTAAGGATAATTATTTTTAATTAACCCCGATTGTTTTTTTTTAAATTTGCATATAAGAACGTAAAACATTTTCTGGTAACAGTGATAAATCTATTCTGTTACTATCGGCTAACACTTGCACTCGAAATTAGCAAGCAATTTGAAAGTTCAACATTGGTGTTAACATGGGTGTCAAAGCAGGACCTCGTAACAAACATTTTTACTTACGATTTATTTGGTAGGTGTGGATTTGAATTAAAAGGCTTTAAAATCTTATTTAAATATGTTGTGCATTTCAATAGTGTTTCCGAAATAACGGCTCTCCTTGAAAGAGCATATCCGCCAAGGATACAGATGAAATTTTGGTCAAATAACGTATAATCTATCTCAAAGATCTAAGTACCAACAAAATTGTGTTAAATAAATCCAATTATAAATACATCAAATAATTAAGGAGAGAGGTAGTTTGTCGGGCAATTCCGTCATACGAAGAAGCAACCGTAGACACATGTTTCGGACTATTAGTCCTCATCAGTACGGTATAGCCAAGGAGTAAGATGGACACTCAATGGAAAAAACACTCAAATGGAGACCATAAGGGAGTGCCCAATGTCGCCAATTTGGTGCTTCAGTCACAACATCTTCAGGATTCGAAGACAAGATGTGACATCAAATAATTTGATGCTATTATAGCAAAAATGTATTTCTTTGTAAATTATGATTAGCATTAATTATTATTTAATAATATAAAAATAAATATAAAAAAAACAAAAATTGTGAATTTAAATGATAAAACAAATAGCAATCGTTCTATTTCTTTGTTCGATATTATTAATAATCATTCCCAAATGAGTACAGTTAAAATTGAATATCAAATCAGGCGTAATTTCATTTGAAGCAATCATTAGAAGACGATATTACCCTAAAAGGTGAGTTTAGACATGCATGGATTTAGTGGCGCCAGTTGCGGCACCAGTTCTATTTGCACGCCAAAAAAGGTTTACACTACATGTGAGAAACTAAAAATAAGGGGACACGCCAGTTTCATTTTTAAAGTGTATTACACACTGCGCAAATATGTCGAGTGAACTTTCCGAACCACTCAAATACTCGCTAAACATTTAGTGGAAAATTAGCTTCCACGGTTCTCCCAGCTGTGTCGATTCTCTCCGACATGACTGCATCGCTAACGCCTCCCTTCCCCGCAGCACCCCAAAGACCGTAGAGCGCCGGAATTCACGCGGAGTTTCAGCACGATCTTTTGTATGAAAAATGCAAGATAAACAATGATTATGTAATAAACTTTAAACCTATGAATTATTGGGTAGCCTATAGTCTATATTTCATTATTCTAGGTATTCTAATAACGGAATGGCTGGCATTGCATAATATAGCATTTTGTGGGTCAACCACTAATCCAATGATTTTACAAAACTGCACATTGAAAGCTAGCATTTCGCAGGTGATTTTACTTTTTAATTCGTTCAAATCTATGTATTATTTCCGGAGTAATTAATTGCTAAAGTTAAACGAATAAAATTTAAGTGGCAAAAACAGCGCCAATTCTTTTTAATTTGGACAAATCGGGAAAACGCCAACACATACAGCTTTCTAATTTTTATGAGTTGTAGCATACTAATCAAGGACAGCACCAGAGTTTTTTTTTTCAAATTTCAAATACTTTCCGAGAAAATGGACGGCATAAAAAGGGACATAATATATGGCCATGATATACATCCCTTAAACACGGATCAATTTCATAGCCTTCAAGGAATTTGATTGTCAGTTCTGCCGATCATCACTTTTTTTAGCCATAATAAACTATATAAACTACAATAAACACAAATTAGGACCTTAACCGAAAAGAAAATTTAACTAAAAGCTGGCGAGCCGATGTACAAGAATTTGTTTACACACGCAAATTTTGTTTTGCTGCACATATTTGTCACCACGGGTGCCAGTGATTTCAGAAGGAAACACGGATCAATTTCATAGCATTCAAGAAATTTGATTGTCAGTTCTGCCGATCATCACTTTTTTTAGCCATAATAAACTATATAAACTACAATAAACACAAATTAGGACCTTAACCAAAAAGAAAATTTAACTAAAAGCTGGCGAGCCGATGTACAAGCATTTGTTTACACACGCAAATTTTGTTTTGCTGCACATATTTGTCACCACGGGTGCCAGTGATTTCAGAAGGGTGCAGACTTTCCCAATCCATGCATGCATGATTTCAACTTGCATGCCAGTTGATGTTTACACATGCAATTTAATATTACTGGCGGGCCAGTTTTTATTGGCGCCACTAAATCCATGGATGTGACAACTCACCTTAACGTAATCAACAATGAAATTTCAGACGTATTTGAAAGCAAACATGCACTGATTGTACATAACCTCACATAATTTTTTACGAACGCGATTAAAAACTAAATGCCATTTGCCTATTATCGGTTTTGCAAATACGATAGCTTTAAAATTATCAATGAAAGCTCCATATTTATTTGACCAGGCAAATAGCTTTAGCTTAGGCAAAAGCCTTTTGCCTACGACATATCCGTTATTTTTATGGACTTATTTGTTTAACCTCGACCATGAGTTATTCCCTTGTGATCGCTCGATGCCAACAACCAATTACAAGGAAGTAATAATACGCAACGAAATAGCAATATTGTGTGGAACCTAAGTGCTTTGTCTCGATACGCTTAAATGGTGCACTAGGACCTTCATGATGTACACCAACATAACCTGCAAACTCATCGAAAATTAGGTTATGTAGTCAATCAGCAATCGAAATGATTTGACATGCAGTACATTAATACATCGGCATTTTATTTTGTCGTACACTTACAGTAAGGTAATCCCGATCCAGGTCTCGGTTTGGGTTTAGTTTCAAGTTTAATTTCAAGTAGAATTATGAAGAAATCATAGTTTGCAAAAATGACCTTAAGCTGTTTTAATTGCATGACAATTTGAGATATTATTTTTTTACTGAAAACATAGGTTATTATTATTATTGTGAATGACTTACTACTCCCAATAGTATACATATTATCAAATGCAGTTGTAATATTTTTTATTCACAATCAATCTAAAGCATGATATGGTTAATTGTAAAAAAATATATTTTACTCTTGACCAATTTAATAATTTCTTGTTTTGCAACCACAATGGATGTTAATTCAATATTCCGTCTATGGATGTGGTGTTTTTAGGTAATCGACAGATATCGACATGTCGAGAACCTAAATCTCCATGAGAGACATCTTGTGTGATCAAGGGACAAAAAGCTGTGTGTAGAAGTCCCAATTTCTCAAATTTTTTTCTTGATCTCTGTCTATCAAAAAATATATAATAAGAAATAACAATGCTCTAAACTCTAAAGACTAGATCATAGTTGACCAATATGAAACATGTGAAGAAGAGTGTGATGACGAAAAAGTCTCCATGCTTTGCCCGTAATCAGCTTTCAAGAAAAATATGTAAGACTATTACAGTTTCGAGACAACACTAAATGCGTCATCGTGTTATTGTAGCTTCAATTGTTGCCCCGTTAATGTGCGTAAATTACACTGTCGATTCTCCTTCTCAAACCGATGCACACCTTCAACATTCGTAATAGTTCTGAAGAGAAGTTGTATATAAATTTCGTCGAACGCGCACTGAATTCTTTAAACTACACACGGATGTTCTGGAACCATTTATCAGAGAATTTCTGGTGGCCGCCGGAAGATTTGGGCAGGGGAGCGATATCATGTCCGGGATTAAAATGTATAAAGACACGATATATTTGATACCCCCACGGGTGAAGTATAAACGCCGGCGCAACCTTGACTTCCCATCCGGCGAGTTCGCAGAATGAAAATCCTTGACGTAGAATCCCAACTGGGAAATGAAAAGATCCGGATACGTTTTCCTGAGGTATTACAGCGCAATCTTACACGCAATAAAATATTATTTCTGCGAACAAATTTATGGCGGGTTCCACATACACATTTACGATTTCGAATTTCTGCCGTAAGCGACCTTTCCACACAGCTATTTTCTCTTGTTGTATTTGGCAAAACGTTTTATCATCTAGTTAGTAATAGCGACTTTTCTTTATACAGGCTGGTTATTCAAATACGACGTAAGTTCAAGGGGTTATTCCCTGGGCAATTTCAAGAATATTTTGTTATCAAAAACTACAAGTCCTGGGAACAACCCCTTCAATGTGTGTCTTATGTTCAATAAACGCCTGTATATAAAAGTTTTGTCTGCATATTTTTATGGCAACCGCATATTTTTATTAATTATTTTGATAGATCCTTTAATTGTCTATATTGTACCTTATTTTGTACCTATATTGTACAATTTTTGAACAAACGACTATTGAGAACTAGAGAAATAATGATAACTCTGGGATCATCAAAAAGATGCAATTTTGGTTATTTATAACAGCTGAACCTGTACTTTCACTTGACAACAACCCTGAAATTGCTACCATTTAAAAATGGCACAACATCGCAAAGACATGTCGTGATAAGCAACTTTCGGCACTGGATTCGTATTTACTGCGTATAAATCAAAACATTACCTACTCATCTACTGTAACCAACACTTCTTTTAGTCAGATTTCTGATAATTAACAAACCATTTTTTCTAATATGTACGTCTGACTCAGAACAAATAAATACTTTTTCAAATAAATATGTGGCGAAGTATGACTTTTCTGGTTGAAATGGTATAAATCTCTTGACAATGTTAGGCAATTATATGTATGTATATGTTGTAGTCAATTTGGTAACTGGCAAAGTAAATTTTAGTAACTATTATTCTTTTTAATTTTTGCCTAAACCATCAAACTTTTCCGTAAGCAGCCGTAGGCAACAATGCGTTAAATTTTTTATTTGTTGTTTAAGGATATGCAAAAAAAAACATATAAGGCCATAAGAAAACTTTCACCCTGAATAAACATTTACCTCCAAAAAAGAAATGAATGGGCGTTCAATTTTCAATAAAGGTAAGTTTGTTCAGCCGCTATAACAAAACCGGATACTTTATTGTTGTTACCCACGGTTGTTACGTAGTGTAATTAAAAATCAGCTTTTGTCTCTTTTTACCTTTGCGAAACTTAACACGAATGCGTTCGTAGGGGTGATTGAGTATCCGAATAACAGAAACATCGAAACAATGCCAGGCAAAACCAGATTTAATTTTGTGTTGGAACGGTCCGAGTTCGTGCGATTAAATTTTTGATGCAGCGTACAGTTTCATAAGAGGATTTGTTTTAGTGAACCCTGCAGTGTGACATAAATATATTCGTCACGCCATTGTTCGTGCTGAGCGTACTGGATTTAACGTTACGTTATTACTAGTAACTACTGTCTATAAGCGCTTGAATTTTCCAGACACATGAATTTTGTGACCCACTCCGATGAAAGGAACCTTTTGACAAACAAGTGCGGCACAATGCGGAGCCACAATCATCTCTGATACATAAACCAGTTCAGTTACTGTATTGTTAAAAAAACCTTTTCTTATAAAAAAAATTGATGTGGCCGGGCACATGACTTTATCATACAAAATATAAAATTAATAGTTTAGCTGCATGAGAATCTATTTGATTCAGATAAATCGTGTCTGCATTAAAATTAAACTAATAACCTAATCAATAGTAGGTATTGTCAAAGCATCAACATTTGACACTACCTACTGTCATCAGAATAATAGTTATTTATCTCACAAGTGCCGAAAGTACGGAATAGTGTGAGCGAGTCGCGATATGCAGTTGTCGGCAGGACTGACATCGTTTTTTGTGTTGCGTTTTGAGAAATACGTATTTAAAAAAAAATTAAAAATAGTTATATTTCTGTATAGGAAATGTTAGGTTAATACCACTTCTACGAAACGTCAAGTTTAAAAATCTAATTCAAATTCTGACAGATTTATATTCGTTCATGACACTGTAGATGTCACATCCGTACCAACATACTAAGACATAACTACACTCATCGCTATACTTTATTTACAATTTTCTCAATTTATCGCTTTTGCAATTAGATAACAACGGGTTGATATTTCTTATCAACAAATAATCAAATTGGTGATCTTATATAATTTGAATTGTGTAGTTTGCCGCACTAGAGCGGCAATGAAGTTATACCAATGCAGATGCGACCGATCTCGATCAAATAGAATTTGCTCTTGAAGCTAAACTATTAATTTTACCAAAAAATATCATAGGCATAAATTATTCAAAATTTCCTCTACTTTAATTTATTATTTAACTATTTTGACAAAATTACAGAAATAGCAGCTCATTTGCAAAATCCTTGAAAAATGCTTAGAGGAAACAGCGAGTTCCTTTGGACCCTTTTGAACCAAAAGCTTTTTAGCTCTAAGTTTGGTCATAAAACTGCTAAATATGAACTTTCGTCCCGATACCTTTAGTAGTCGTCTCCACAAAAATCGAGTACACACATACACACATACATACACACACACAGACATTTTTTTTATCCTTGGTCAAAAATGATCAGGGGGCCCAAAAAGACCTATTTCCGCTAAAATCTCAATTTTTTTCGGCACGATTACAATACTTCATCATACTGCGTATGATAAAGTGAAAAGTTTATTAAAATACAAAAAAACTTCTACGTACTGCACTGGAAAAAACAATAGAAAATTGTAAAATGTTATTACTGTAGGGAACATGAATTTTGTGTCATTTGCCCTGAAGACTAATCCGGATCTCCAGCCTCTATTTCCCTAAGGGTTTCGAAAAAATGTCATAAAACGAATCTTTGGACATTCTTGGATACTTATATGAGTTGATCTTTAATTCTAAAAATTCCACAAGCATCTCATAGAATCTTAGTTTGTCCTTAAATGTTCTTGAAACATTTGCTGATATTCTTGAAGATGCGTGCGGGCACCTGCATAAAAGAAGCAACAACAAAAACGCAATAACTTAACGGGATATGCAAGTTCAAGCCCGGTTTCGTATTATTCGCAAGGAAGTCAATCCACAACGCCTATTCGTCAGCCACAACCACTGGAATCAAGTAGACTCAAAAAGTAGACCAATCTTCTATAACCATTTATGTATTATTTCATTTCCTCTTCTAATCGCCGATATACAAGAATAAGAGTAGTAACAAACATACCAGTTTCGCTGTGCTAATCTTCAGGTCTTAGTAGCTCTTATTCAGGAAAAGAACTGACATTTTGTGAATAAATCTTCGACCGATATGAAAGAGATGTTTGATTTGCCATTGTTTCAATAAAGCTGATTTGGTCACCAGAAAACCCGTTGTGGTCGGTAGGTCGTCCTTTAACAAGATACACACTCACTCCTGAATATTGCCACAGCCCTCTTCTGAAATGCTTGTATTGTAAAGAAGACGTGCACGTGCGCTTCAATATTGTCAATATTGTCACTTCTTAGCTTGTACGAATCTCTCCATTATCGACTAGTCGAATATAAGTAAAGAAAGTAATTTGTAGTATCACTTTATTCTCGATAAATGTTATAACAAAGCTTTTCACGATGGATTTCGGTTATGTTGAATTCAAAGCGTCAACAGCTATAAGGCTGCATTATTTTTTTGTATTAAACGTTTGCAAATTTCGATTGTTTTCTGTATCCTTCCACGCAAAAAGGTTATGGAAGTGACCTACCACATCTGCAGTTTCGAACACTTTGTGTCTATAAAAGTAAGTGAGTTGTCCTCAATTACTTTTTGAAATTTTCGAAAATTAAAACTCTTAGGTGGTCTTAACCGCTTGTTATAAAGAGGGTTATATTATAAATTATGTATATTGTTATACATATTCATGTGATTTAAGGACATCATAGATCCATCTACTAAACCATACTGGTGAATATCGCCATGTCAAATGTACGTATGAACTGCAAACACAAATGTAGGCTATGACAAATCTCTGCCATAGCCTGGGAATGTCTCGCTTCCTGTAGGTCGTCCAATAACAATGGCACCAGTTACACAACCGCAAATCTTATATTTGCCGAGAGCTTTACTCGCTGAATAACTAGGTAAGGAACATGAAGAGTTACTTGTGAGTTAACGTGCGGGCGACGGAGCGTACCAGACCAGCACAGAAGCGGACAGAAAAAGGTATTATGTGGGTGCATCGGGTAACAACACCTCGACACAATAAAACAGTGAAGAGCAATCCCCGGGGGAGAACGTGATCGCGGGCTGTAAAATACGCTTTCTGGAAACAGTTTACAGCCGAGAAAGATTAACCTTTTCTGTGGTCGCGCCGCTCCGTTCAGCGGGTCAACTCTTTTGGGTCGACGAAAGTTATCACGCATTTATAATTAATTTGCTGAAAATTGCTGTCTAGTTTTTTAACTTGTTTATGTTTACGTCGGTCTATTTGCGTAACTTAGGCCAATCACCGACGCTAAGAGCAGGCTACACACACTCAGAAATTTTGTCGAACTGAAGGAATTTCAAACTCCAGTAAGAGTACTTTAACGTGCACGGTGCATCATGACAGCACACGGGACCACCGGCTTTACTTCCTCATCCGATGGAAGGTGACATGCAAAGGTTCCCTGCCTAAAATACCCGGGCAGTCGATTTTAGCCCGAGCCAGGAATCGAACCCGGGACCTCCATCGTAGATAGCAGCCGCTCTATCCTATAACCCATATTTCAGAGTTTAGGTACAAGTACAAAGAAAATTGAATTAGATACAAAATGTGTATTTTGATAATTAAAAATCGCCGACGATTTCGTTTTAATCACAATCGTTCCAGGTTTTATGCGTTCAGTTTCGAAGCACTTAAACAGAAAAAAACTAAAAATTAGCAGATATCGACCGACTCATGTTACCTACTTTAAATAGAAAACTTTAAATATCTAGGAATAATGACCATATTTATTCCATTGTGATATTTGTGACTATCATGTGAGCGTTTAGGAACAGGAGATTTTTGCGTGCAACTTTATTATCTCTTATAACATACAAGTTGTCCCATATTCTAAGGCTACGGTGACAGTGCAGGCGATTTCACGCTAATTGGAGATCACGCGAATTCGCGCGAAAATAGGCGGAATGTTGTTATGCTGCAAGGTTGGTAAAGCCGTATTTTACAGAGGTTATGCCGACAGCCATTTGCGGGGCGGGGACGAGGTCCACCAGTGACGTCCCAAACTGCTATCTCGTAACACGCAAAACTGTTAGCGTACTAGATGTTTTATCCGTTCTGACACCACTGACGTCACTTTTTCGTGAGCTTGTAGGCATCTGCGGGGGTCGCTAGGATACATGGGCAATATAGGTACCAGCGCAACCTCTGTAAAATACGGCTCTACCAGCCTTGGTTATGCTGCGGTTACACAGCAAGCGCGAAAAAGGTTTCTAGTCAATTGACGTGATATTGAGCGAGCGAAATAAACCAAATGGGCCTTCAAACGCCAAATCTTTTCCGTGTGCTATCATGCAATTTCAGCAAGCGCGTGTGATAGACTTTGGGTTTAAAGGCATTAGTGTCACCAGACATTAGTCCACTTTTCACTCGATCTAATTATTGATCTAATCAGATCTAATGAAAGGTGTGCACCACAGTGTGCACGAAAGCGCACGTTGTCTGTCATTTTCAAAACGTCCTGCCAAACAGTTTATTCACGCGCTTTAGCAATGGTATTAGTTTTAGTCTTAGTCTTTGGTCCAGAGTTTTTATTACTAGAATTAACTTTATAAACTAGCTGGCTAACTAGTTTTAATACTATAGTGTTTTAATGCAATACGAGCGATTTCGATGAAATAGAATTTGCTCATGCGGCTAAACTATTTATGTTACCAAAAAATGTAATAGTCATAAATTATTCAGAATTTCCTCTAGTACTAATTTATTATTTAACTATTTCGACGAAATTCCAGATATAGCGCCTCAAAATGCTAAGGGGACCAAATAGAACATATTTCCGCTAAAATGTAAAAAAAGAATTTCGCCACGATCACTATACTTTGTCATACTACGTATGATAAAGTAAAAAGGTTATTGATTCTGATGATTAATAATAATAATAATAATCTTTATTGGTGTTATTACAAAGAAAATTGTTTACACAAGTCAGAACAAAAAAGAAATACACTATGCACTACATATTTCTACGAAATTACAGTTAAAGTATTCGTCGTAATTGAATATACATTTTTCAAGCAAGAATTGTTTCATTACTGTCTTAAATCTGTTATTGGAGTAACACTTAATTGCTGGCGGCAGAACATTAAAAAATTTTAGAGCTCAGTAATTTGATGCGTTGCGCGACTTCTGCAATCTCAGAAAAGGTCGGCGATACTGCTGATTCTTACTAGTGTTGTACGAGTGAATTGCATTCGATGTCACAAACGTACTGACATTGACCTTAGCGTACATTAAACATTCCAATATGTAGGCGGATGGAAGTGTCAGAACATTGAGATTTCGGAAGTGTTCACGGCAATCTTCCCTCCAACCGACTCCGAGTACTACTCTTATGCGTCGGCGTTGTAGAGAAAACAATTTATTGCTGTGACCTGAATGGCCCCAGTTAAATATTGCATATGTCATCAAGGAGTGAAAAAAAGCAAAGTATGCAACCCTAAGACATTTTATAGAGATTGATTCTCTCAAGATCCTCAAATAATGAATCACCCTCGCAAGTTTTCCTGAAACATGTCCGACATGACTTGCTCACTTTAATTTGGAGTCAAGAATAACACCCAAGAATTTTACACTCTCATTGTCGTCCGTACTGGAACGCGCTTCATGTCGCAATGTAAACAATACCGATAAACACTTATCCTTGTTGATGCAAAGCGCATTTGAAGAAAACCATTCTTTAATAACTGTCACATAGGCCAACTGTGTTAAGAAACTGTTCATAATCATCACCTCCCTCAATTACCGTTGTGTCATCCGCAAATAGAATAAGATCAGTTGCTTCACAATTAATGTCGTTGATATAAATTAAAAAGAGAATGGGGCCCAAAACCGATCCTTGGGGTACCCCGTAACTGCAAAAGACTGTTCGATGAAATTGAATTGTTCACTTTTACGTGTTGGTAACGATTACTCAGATATGACTCCATTAACTCAATGCTCGATTTCGAAAAGTTATATTTCTTAAATTTTTCTAATAGAATATGATGTGTGATACAATCGAAAGCTTTCGAGATGTCATAAAACGTGGCAACTGAATGGTATCCGCGCTCAAAGTTGTTTAAGACTTTATTTATAAGAGCATTGATAGCTAGACTGGTAGATTTGCCATACCTAAATCCAAACTGAGATTTACTAAACAAGATTAATATATTATATTGGCTTCTAGCATAATATATTTTTGGGTATTACCACGTCTTCAGTGCTAACTACAAAAGATCATAAAGAATTATGCTCAATATTTCAAATAAGTTTTAAGGTTAACATACCGTCTTACAATCTTTCTTGCATTTATTCGCGAAAACATAACAACATTGCTATCAGCACTTGAAATGCACATTGACTTTGTGAACACCAAGATGTTCCAATATTGTTTCACATAGCGTACGTGCGCGCTTGTTTCTCCTCCGCATCGCATTCTCCATACATTTGCGTGTTCAATTGACGTTTCGCACCCGCAGTCGTTCTGAATACTGTCAAAAGTTTCAAAATATCCTGGCTACCTACTATTAATGCAGACACGATTTAGATCAATTAGAACTTGCTCCTGCAGCTAAACTATTAATTTTACCAACAAAATGTTATACACATAAATTATACAAAATGTCCTCTACTTTAACTTATTATTTATCTATTTTGACGAAATTACAGAAATGGCGACTCATTTGCAAAATCGTTACAAAATGCTAAGAGTAAATACCCAGTTCCTTTGGACCCTTTTGAACCAAAAACTTTTCAGCTCTAAGTTTAGTCATGAAACTTCTAAATATGAACTTTCGGCTCGATACCTTTAGTAGTTTCTCCGGAATCGTCTCCATAAAAATAGGGTACACACTAGGGTGGTCCACGACGTAATGAAATTTTGTTTCGTGTTCTTTTTTGTTCTCCACAAGCTTGTTTGTATTCCCTACATCAAAAGAAGTGTGTATTTCAAAATCTGGCTTGTATGAACCACATTTAGAGGTCGCTATGATTTTCAACTTCTTATTACTCGATATTATTAGTGGAGTATAAAAAATAGATAGGATTGCGGTTCTAGTCAGTGGAGGTGGACTAGAATAACTATTAGCAGTTCCAAAAATCAATAAAGGTACGGGCGAAGAACAATACACTGCATGCTTGCAAGTTCTTGATGATTGGTCTTTAAAAAGCATATCCGCGGTCAATGCTTTTACACTACGGCTTTATACAGGCTTAAACTTGGGTGCATACATTTTAATTGAACAAGCCCTTGACAAAGAGCTCATATAGATTGCTTCCCGCCATCATATTTTTGAGGTCATGCTGTCTAATATTTTTAAGGAAGTTTTTGGATCAAGCGGTGGCCCAGATATTCAACTATTTAGACGTTATCAGAAACATTGGCCGAAAATAGACTTAAAGCTTTTGTGGTTGGAGACGATTCATTATTTAAACCTAGAATTTGCTTGAACTTCGCCAAGAAATGCATGGTTACTATGCTGATGCTATAAAAAGTCAACAGCCAAGAGACTATTACCGTGTGTAAAAACTTTCTTGTCTGTCCAAATAAAACTGAGGCTAAGTTTCGTGCGCCTGGTGCTTTACATGAAGCTCGTTGGATGACACGGGCAATTTATTGTCTAAATATTTATAAATATTTAAATATATTTTTCAGCACCAATTTATCCTTACTGCAGAAGAGAAAAAAGGCGAAAAATGTTTATTTGTAAGTCTAGTATACGGTCGTTATGGAATGAAGCCCCCATAGCCGAAAAGGCCCCTCTAAATGATGCTAATCTTCTTGAACTTATCAATAACTACCCTAATGTAATGATTCGTACAGTTGCACAACAAGCATTTTCTTGTCATCTTTGGTATATTTCTGAATATCTGATGGGTTTAGCTTTCTTCGATTCGCGAGTAACAGTTGAGACTAAAAGGGAAATGGTTTAAAACCTTTTGTTGAGACCAAAAGCAAAGGCGTTAAGATGACGGAAAAGATTTAATCATCAGAATCCTCGTGAATCCTTTGTAACCAAACATACAACAAGTCTCTTTGATTTGTTAATACATGAGGAAAGAGAAAAGGCCATGTCATTTCTTAGAAAAGATCCTACAGAGTGGAAGGAGGATCAAGTTTACATTGAAATAGAAGCAAAAGTTCTCCAATTAAAAGTCGTAAACGATTGTGCACAGCGAGGGATAACGTTGGTTAATAAATTTAATTCGACTGTTACAAAAAATGGACAACAAAAACAATATTTGCTTCGCGTAGTCGATCTGCATAAGAAGAAATTCCCCAATGCTTCTATTCTAAGATCAATATTATGAAGACGACTATGAACCAATAAAATCTGCAATGTATTAACCGTGAAACATTTATTAGAATGAATATTTTAGTTTCTAGTATATTTCTAATACATTTTAAAGTGTAAAAACGGTATTGCTTCTAAATTTAACCTTTCCCCAAAAAACCATTAATCCTAGCGACCTCTAAATATTACCTAATTGGGCTCAAATTTTACACAGATGTTAGTTAGCACATATGGAATAAAAACAAGTTTGTGGAGAGCCAAAATTTTATACTTGAAAAAAATGGACCACCCTAGTACACACACACACATACACACATACAGAAATTTTTTGTACCTTGGTCAAAAATGTTCAGGGGATCCAAAAAGACCTATTTCCGCTAAAATCTCAATTTCTTTTTCGGCAGGATTACAATACTTTATTATACTGCGTATGATAAAGTAATAAAAATTTTGTATGTCTGTTGACATGTCACCACAGAGTGACATAAATGCAAGATAGAACGCGCACATACGCGCACGATTTTTTTTCCAAAAAAAGTGATTATATAGAGGGATAGCGCTCGTTCTTTCCTGGCGCTGCTGGCGCGTACGCTCCAAGACGGCGTGTGATAGATTTTGCGTGGAATAGCTGTGAGTGGTGACAGTAGAAGCGAATTGTCTCGCGAATCGCCAATTGTCGCTTCTGAATCAAACGAGCTTGTTTTTTGCGCTATTTGTGTATGATTCCTGGACTAAATATCGGCGATATGTATGCAATGATCTGAAATAATATGGCTTTTTGAATTCCGCCCTGGAATTAACGAATACGTGCGAGTATAAAGATACAACACAGTACTACTTTGCGCTAATTTGAATTTAGGCTATATGCATTGTTTGTCAGGTATATTGGATATAGTGTTGCCAGGTGTCCTGGGTCTGGCTACCCTAGTTGTTACCAATGAACAGCCATTTTATTTCGCTTTCTGCGCTAAAGGTAATTTTATGTGACTATAATAGTAGAATATAGGAACTTTCTCTATAGACCTGACTAGGCGACTTTTTGCTCGTTGATCAAACAATCATCAATGTATTAGGTTAGATATTTGGGTAGTGAGCTGATTAAAAGCCTTGTCTTGGTTGACCTTTTTTTATTAATTCCAATATTTTGCTAACGGTTGCTATCTTTATCAAGGAAGCTACAACTTTTTGAGGTTTGAACATGTGAAAATTAATGGAAAATTATAATAGAAGTTTACCCAACAGATAACACACCTTATCAGCGTCACGACATACCAATCGCAACAGCTTTTCTTCCTTACGTCCAGGGTACGACAGATCGTATTGGACGCATCCTCCGCAAGAACAACAAAACCGATATTCAAACCCCTTTCCAAACTATCGGACTTACTTCCTTCTACAAAGGACAAGGACCCTCCTCTTCTTTCCTCTGGTGTGTACCGGATTCCATGTGCTTGGGGAAGTGTCTATATTGGCGAGACGAAGCGATCAGTTAGCGTCCGAGTATCTGAGGACGAATGCTGCACTAGATTGCGACAAATCGCTGGTTCAGCTCTCGCTGAACACAGTTATAACACGGGACCTGAGATCCTGTTTGCACAAACCAAAATCCTCGCCAGTGAATCCCATTACTACCCTAGAAGGATCCGTGATTCAATAGAAATCCTAATACACCCCTCCAATATTAATAGAGATGATGGTTTTCACTTACATCATACCTGGGAATCAGTTCTGTCCCAACCGCTTCTACCTGCTGGCCCAGTACGTGTTAACCCCACCCCTTCCTCTTCGTTACCCCCACTTCAAACACCATCTGGTGACACCACTCCACTCCACGATATACAAACACTTCTTACGAGGTAAGATATCACGGGTAACCAAAACGTGTCGGTTGTGCGCATGACGTCACGCGTAGAGTGAAAGTAACCGCCAAGTTTAAATAGTTGCGCTAAATTGGCGTATGCGAGCTATATTTTCTGTTTAAACAGACATTTCTCGATATTTTTTTGTGTGTTATGTTATGACACTCTTGATTATAGCAAATGAATTGAAAATTTAGCTATTAATTGCTGTAAAACTATTGTTTGCCTTAGTAAATTGTACATTCAACTAGTTTGTAAATAAATAATTATATCATTACCAATATCATATTTTTTTAAATTTATTTTAATGTAAAATTGTATAAAATAGTTATGGATACTTACTATAAGCAAAATGTAAAAAATCTATAAATACAAATGGGTTAAAGATACGCTGGATTTTGGTATTTTAAAAAATTTATTTATGTTTAATACAAAAAGTTTTATTAAATATTGGGATTTTGGCAACAATAACACTTCTTAATTTTCAATATAATTTTCAATCAAAATATAAATATTATATTAAATTTACAAATACAAAATAAACTATAAAATTGCTAAACTAAGTGAACTTTTTTAAACTTTTGACAAATGACAAATAAAACTTCTAACAATAAATTAACAATACTCGAGTAACCACCTAAATCACTAACGATCGAGACCACTGGAAACCCAGCATTTTCAACCGCTGCAATAATGCCAAGGAGCTTTGTCCTTGTCATTTTTCCTTCGTAGTCAAAAAACACTGGTTGTTTCCAGTGTCCCATCAGGCCTCGTATTAGCACTACTTGGGCGTAACCACAGGGTTTCAATATTTGATCTGCAACTTTGTCATAGCAATAGGCACTTCGTATTTTTACTTCATCAAATGACATCACACATATCTTTTGAAGGGGTGTCAAGCCTTCTTGTCCAATTATATGTATGACAGATGTCAGTAGCCCGGGTACAATTTGAAACTTCTTCTTCCAAGCTTTCAAAGTAGAAACTGCAGGGTAGGGATATCCTCTCTTCAACAAAAGTCGATAAGCCCTTGGGCCACTTGCATACAAAACAATTGCCTTTGCAATATCCTCCGCTGTCCAGTGCAATCGTCTGCTTTCGCCTGTCAACTTTTGAAGGTGACGTGGTGAAAAGAGCTTCTCCACTGCTGCTTTCTCAGCTTCTAACAAAGCAATTCTATTTTGGAGGGCTTCGATTGATGGTTGTGATTCATCCGTGTTAACACTGAAAGCGATGGCAAGATTAATATTTGTAAGATTTACATAATTGCTAAAAAAACTAATTTTAAATACAAACAAAAATAAAAGTATAAAAACAAGACCAAAACTACATAAAATATTTTAAAGAAAATGCCAAAAAGTAAAGCCTAATACCCAATAGTAACAGTCCTACTGATTTCCCTAACATTACAGCATCCTCCACCTACTTCATCAATATTACATTCTGCTTGATCACTGCAAATAAAAGTAATAACAAAATGAAAATCAAATAGATTCTACGCTGATTTTTACACAAAAAATTGTTGAAAAAGCAGATACAGCAAATTAATGTGTTAATGAAAATTTACCTTGGAGTTTGAGTGATGGTCTCAATAAGTTGACGATGATTTCTTTGGATGGCTCGTTGATTTCGGCCTTCAACTCCAGCACTGGTAGACGGTTGTGCAGCTGAATATTTTTTTGATGGCAAATTTAAGGAAGGGACGGAGCAATCGTTTAACAGGCGTTTG
Source organism: Melinopterus prodromus (assembly GCA_964023965.1). Taxonomy (NCBI): domain Eukaryota; kingdom Metazoa; phylum Arthropoda; class Insecta; order Coleoptera; family Scarabaeidae; genus Melinopterus; species Melinopterus prodromus. Next base: position 32,863,285 of record OZ030390.1, read on the forward strand.
TTTTTATAAACTGGTAAATTTAGAAGCTCCGCTTTTAGATCTCTGGCATAATCCGTTGGTAAAAAGTGCAAGGAACAGATATGCGAGTTCTCAACCTTGAACTTATCAGATCGGCCACAAGCCACAACCCATTTCTCGCAAGTGCTTTTGTCTCGTGGAAACCGGAAAAACATAACGTCCTTATTAAAACACTTGCTTTGGTTGTCACTGTTGCAGTTAAATATGGCACAACGCATTTTAACGATAAAACCTACAAATTAAAAATAAAATACAATTTCAATGTTGAAAACGAAAGCAACCTGCTATTGACTTACGGTTTTCACAAAACGGCAGAGCCAAACGAGGAGGTAAAACACCGGGGGTCACAGAAGGCACCAAGAACAACGAAAACTACAAATTAAAAATAAAATAGAATTACAATGTTTACGAAGAGAGCAACCTGTTACTTACGGTTTTCACAAAACGGCACAGCCAAACGAGGAGGTAAAACACCGGGGGTCACAGAAGGCACCAAGAACAACGAAAACTACAAATTAAAAATAAAATAGAATTACAATGTTTACGAAGAGAGCAACCTGTTACTTACGGTTTTCACAAAACGGCACAGCCAAACGAGGAGGTAAAACACCGGGGGTCACAGAAGGCACCAAGAACAACGAAAACTACAAATTAAAAATAAAATAGAATTACAATGTTTACCAAGAGAGCAACCTGTTACTTACGGTTTTCACAAAACGGCAGAGCCCAAACGAAGAAGTAAAACACCGGGGGTAAAACACCGGGGGTCACAGAAGGCACCAAGAACAACGAAAACTACAAATTATAAATAAAATACAATTACAATGTTTACAAAGAGAGCAACCTGTTACTTACTTTCGGTTTTCACAAAACAGCAGAGCTAAACAGAGAGGTAATAACGCTGAGAGTCGCACAATAGCACAGAACATACGCACGAAAACACGGCTAATAACGGTTTAATTTCAAACTGTCTGCAACGGTTACTCTACGCATGACGTCAACGGCAGCCATTACACATGCGCGATATCTGCCCCTGACTCCACTCATATATAAAGACCCGCCCCAACACACGACAGTAACTTTTTCGCACTTGGTTTGATAACTTAGTCCTGAACATATGCCTCTTGCAACAGAGCGCGAAACGTCAACTGCTTCAAAGTCATCAACGCGTTTTCCACCCGGAAATCAATATATCAGATACCATAGTTTTCAAGAAGCGTTGTGAGTTCGCTCGAAAAAACAATCTTTGAGCGAAAATTGTCAATTTGCGTCGCAAGTCACTAGTACAGTAACCACTCACACCTATTTACATTGGTTTCTTTCAATCGCGCATTTTCCCGCAAAATCGCTTGCCCCGTAACCGCAGCCTTAGTGAAGAAACCCTAAAGAATAGTCTGCTATGGTGGTGTTGGGTCCCAGTAGCTCGTTTAAGTGTTATCTTTGCCAAGTTTACTACAATTTTCGAAATGTGACCCTTGGTAATACCGCAACAACGTTCACGTCGATAAAAGGAAACCATCGACCCTTCTCTAGTGTGGTTGTCGGCTTGTTCAATGCCTTTCATGAATTAAGGTACGCACATCAGACATACCTTGTTTTCTTGGGCTGTTTAGCTAGATTATCCAGCGATAATTTGCAATCCCAGATAGTTTTGGACAGTCTAGGCCCTCGGTTGCAGCGCTTTAAATACCGACAGGCTGTCTGGGCTTATATAGATGTTTGCCCTTCGTATGGGTATTCCCGTGCACATACGTTAATAGCGTGAGTTTTAGTATGGAAAGTAAATCACAGTGATGAGGAGTCTCTGATCTGTCTGAGTCCATGACTGGCATTTTTGCGGTAATAAATTACAAATCTAAATTTATCGGAAATTTATTGCATGTCACGTTTAACTCAGTCACAATTATAAAATTTAAGTACCTTTCAATTTTTGTAACCGTACAATGTAATTTTTTCATCAGTAACACTGTAGATGTAATTACTTCGTCCGTATTCAACTGGGTTTGCAATATAACTAAATTTTAAAGTGCGACTCTGCGCTTCAGTACTGCGGTTACGATCGAGTGTTCGCAATTGTACGCCGATACGTGATAGGAAAATTGCCTCTTTCGCTGGTTACCACCGGCGCCGTCTCTTCTTTTCGGCAACCCGTCAATAAAAGGGAAAATCCCGGGAAATCCGTGTTAGTGTCAGTGGGAGGTCGCACAAAGGGTACCCGGTCCGTTTTGTTCACTCCTCGTTCTCACTTCTCACTCTTACCCACATAATTTCCTCTGCTCGTTTCCTTATACCTAGCTATGCCGTTTCGTATTCCCCACAAAAAGAATATCTTTTGCGATGTTTATTATTAATGATACCATGGATCCGATACAAGCCGTAAAGCCGCTTACTTTCTGTCTTTTTATTTTTACTGACGTTCACGAACGTACTTATACAAATTCTATATTGAAAATTAATTGGCTTATTAGTAGTGTATGAGTAGAAAATTGTAATGTGATTCGTCAGGCAATAATATTTATATAGGCTTTTACCTAAAGAAACCCCTGTACCAATTGATATAAACATTTAAAATTCCAATGGTTTTCTAAACCGTACCTGTTTGTGTGAATTTTATTTTGGACAGAAGACTTTTATAGGCGTCCCTTCTTAACTTTGGTATTGGAATTAATATTTCCACGAAAGTAGATAGTTTTTAGCAATTCTTTTCGCCTTGTTCCACAGGCTGTTGACGAATCTCTTGCGCTGAACAGAGTTAGACTCATCTTTCTTTATTAAGTTCGACCATACGTCATTTAACAAACCATGTTTATTACGTACTTGGGGATACTCCTTCAAGCTTAGCCGTCATTTCTGAAACATCCTGTGCCATAAAACCAATTAGTGAATGTGATCGACTGGTCAATGTTACAAGGCTGGTTCACTAGCCATAGAAAATGCTAGTTTTTAGTTGTGAAGTTAAATTTGCACAGTGTTAGTAGACAACAAATTTAACATTTGATTTGATATCCTTGGTTTGTTAGATTTTCCGTTTCCTGAAAAAAAAAATACGTTGCAGAAAAACTGGTGCAGATTTATTTTCGCTTAGTTGGATACACAATATTGTTACACTAATATAGCATACACATAACATACCAAATCGCAACGGTTTGTCTTGAGTTGATATACTAAATAAACTGTAGAATCCGTTGTAAGTGTCTTAAGTTTTTCGGAAAAAGGTACCTACCGTCTATCTAACCCACTCCTAAAACGTAACAGTAGTTTCTTATTGCACATTATGCCATGGCCCATGCTGTGGAAAAACTCAAAATAACCTTCGCGATTTGGTTTATTATGTGTATTTTTGTAAGACAAAAAAAAGTCCTTTCGTCAACAATGACTTTTTAATACGCACATTTTGATATTGATGTTTTGAGATTCATCGTTTTGCTTTAGTAGCCTGTAAAGATGTATTAGCACGAAAACGTGTATTTTCTGGGCCGCAGGATCAATAAAAAGAGAATCACACGCCGGCTCTATCTCATATAGGCCGTGTCGTTGGCAGTTACATTGCCGAGACCATGCTTCATGTACCGGAACTAATTGGGTTGTTTAAGGCACACTACATTACAAATCCAATGAGTCGCTAGCTATCCGTATTTCACCGCGACCTGAGCAAAGTTCACCGAGCGATGCGAGGTGTTAATTTGGCACGATCAACGTTACTGAATGCGATGCTTTGGTTTTATTGCTTTTCGATTTCGTTGATCTATTTCTCGCTTATTACACATGTATATTATTACATATATATATATTATTACTTATAAAAATCACTTGCAATACAAAAAGTTATAGTTAGTTAGTGGCGAGAGAAAGTAAAGAGAAAAATATCATAAACAGCAGGTGGTCCTGTGATTTTGATGGAATACGGTGAAATCATAGTGTTAGATAAGATTAGGCTTACCATGATTATGAACTTTCAAACCGGGACAAGAATTACTTTTGACGATATAGATAAAAAAATTTTAAGTGGCCAGGCACATGACTTTATCATACAATATATAAAATTAATAGTTTAACTGCATGAGAATCTATTTGATTGAGATAAATCGTGTGTGTGTTAGATGTACACGTTAGATATACACAATTAGTTATAAGTGTTAACTATAACTTATAACTATAAAGCAATAAACACTGCGTTCAGCAAGGCTCATGATTAACCACTGATGTCCGACCGGGTATGACCGGTACCTGGGACAACGTGAGTCATTACAGACATGCATACAGTGCGTATCAATAATAGGCCTGTCCTATTTATCTCTAACAGTGTGCATTAAAATTAAACTAGTTAGCCAGGATTTGACAGATATTTTGATACTATTGACAGTAGGTATTGTCAAAGCATCAGCATTTGACACTACCTATTGTCATTAGAATAGTAGTTACTTATGACACAAGTGCCGAAACTACGGAATAGCGCGACGAGCGGCGATGCGGCGCGTCACCGAAGGTGGAGCGTCGCCGTCGCATGTGAGCGAGTCGCGCTATGTAGTTTTCGGCAGGAGTGACAAAACGATTTTGTGTTGCATTTTGAGAAATATGTATTTTAAAAAAAATTATTAAAAAATGGTTATATTTCTGTATAGGAAATGTTAGGTTGATACCACTTCTACGAAACGTCAAGTTTAAAAAGCTAATTCAAATTCTGACAGATTTATATTTGTTGATGACACTGTAGATGGCACATCCGTACCAACATATTAAAATAAAACTACACTCATCGCTATACTTTATTTACAGTATTTCCAATTTATCGTTTTTAGAATTCTGATTCTGACAGATTTATATGATGACACTGTAGATGTCACATCCGTACCGACATACTAAAATAAAACTACACTCATCGCTATACTTTATTTACAATTTTTCCAATTTATCGTTTTTAGAATTAGATATAACAACGGGTTGATATTTCTTATCAACAAGCAATCAAATTAGTGATCTTATTTTATTTGAAATGTGAATTTTGTACTTTGCCGCACTAGAGCGGCAACGTTCCATAGCGGTTCTACATGGGTTCTCTAACCTCTGATAAAATCAGCTGTTTTCGAGTGTGACAGCACAAAAAAATATTTGTCAAATCCTGGCTACTATGTAGTTTCCTATCAATGCAGATGCGACCGATCCCGATCAAATAGAATTTGCTCTTGCAGCTGCTAAACTATTAATATTACCAAAAATGTCATAGCCATAAATTATTCAAAATTTCCTCTATTTTAATTTATTATTTAACTATTTTGACAAAATTACAGAAATGGCGGCTCATTTGCAAAATCCTTGAAAAAGGCTTAGAATAAACTACTAGTTCCTTTGAACCCTTTTGCACCAAAAGCTTTTCAGCTCTAAGTTTGGTTATAAAACTTCTAAATTTAATATGAACTTTCGTCTCGAAAGCTTTAGTAGTTTCTTCGGAATCGCCGCCACAAAAATTTTTTACACACACACAACCACACAGACATACATACAGATACACACACACACACACAGACATTTTTTTGTACCTTGGTCAAAAATGTTCAGGGGACCCATAAAGACCTATCTGCGTTAAAATCTCAATTTCTCTTCGGCACGATTACAATACTTCATCATACTGCCTATGATAAAGTAAAAAGTACAGATACTTCCCAATTGTACAAAACCCTTGAGATCAGATGACATAAACAGAGATTAAATATATAAGAAAGAAAAATTGTATAAAAATTGAAAACAAAAAAAGTCACACAATCCCGCCCCGCACCCCGTTTCGGTAGCTTTTTAAAATTTTATTTGTTGCTTTCTTGCTTCCCAGATATTTTTTTTATACATTTTATCTGTATATATAATTCTAGCACAATAAATAACAAAATTTTCATTAATTGGTATGTGCCGATAACAGTGCCTTGTAATGTAACATAATTAAATGATTAAACGAACTTACCTTAGTGAAGTTCTATCATAATTATATGATCTTTCCATCCGGAATATGACAATCTGTAGTCTCTTTATTTCCACAATAAGCCACGTGTCTTTAAAGCCATGGTATCGAAGAAATGTCCAGTATGACAGGTATGGGTAAGCCGGCCTTGGTATATATCAGTATATATCTGACATTCTCTTGAAAGCATAGGGTCTCTAAATTGGTCAGGGTTCGGGAAAGTCTAAACAAAGGAAGGGTGGGTTATGTCATATTCCGGATGGAAAGATCATATAATTATGATAGAACTTCACTAAGGTAAGTTCGTTTAATCATTTAATTATATTTCCTTTCCATCCGTTCATATGACAATCTGTAGATGTTTAAAGCACAGAGCAATTTAGAGCCAAAACAGCATTATCGTCTGTTTATGAATAAGAAACAACAAAATGCACTTGAGAGAACATGTTAACATTTTGTTAACATGTTATTGCAACAATATATCGTTATCATGTTATTCAAAGTTAAAGAGTCAAATGTAAAAACTTTCATCAAACTTCTTTTCATGCATGCAGTTGTAAAATTGAAGAACAATTGCAAAATTGTGGGTATTTCAACCAATTTAGGCAAACTGCCAACACAAGACTAGATGCCAATGCTTGCATGACTTGTGACAGGTGCATGAAATACATATGGAGAAAGGTAATTATCGGGTAATTCCGTCATCGAAGAAAGCAACCATAGGCACGTGTTTCGGACTATTAGTCGTCATCAGTACGGAATACATATGAATCAACTTTTAATAATTCCAATGTACTAATTAGTATAAATACTTTAATATACCTGTCTATGTGGCCCTTTTAAGGCTATAAACAATAAGAAGGTATATATCATGATGTAGACCTTTGTAAATAATCGGTAAATGTACTTTGTAAAAAAGATTAATATTATAGATAAACAATCGTACCTACAGCAACAGATAACACACATAGATGTATATAAATAAAGACTGGAATTAATTGCATATGGTTATGAATAAAATTAGACGTTTAATAACCATTGGGAAAATCTTTGAACGCGATGAGCAGCGGACAAAGGCAAAAGTATAATTAATTAGATCTTTTAATTAGGCTTTTCTTTATTTCAATAAGTCTAATGGTGTCCCATATTTGATATGCATATTGTTTCTTACTGCCTCGAAAAGTAATATAATTCAATACAATTGCTGAGTACCAAGTAAAAACTCAAGCTTAGTTGGACGGGACTTGACAACACCGTTTACCGGTAGTTTCAGATAACATGAGCGGTCTAAACTTTATCCACAAATAATAAAGAAAGGGTATCCAATAAATTCCTTAGTGTTTTGATGGCTCAGCATCTAATTTACATATGATTGACTATAAAGACAACTCTAGACTGTTTTGACTGTAGTCATGGTGAACTGTCACTTAAAGAACTAACCCAGCAGCGGCTGCGCGGTTATTATTGTCCAGAAGTAAAAACACAAATTATTGGTAACGGTTCACAGGAACGTATCAACAATGAGCCGACCTCCGTATCCAAATGGTTAATATAAACCAGCGATCGCCAACTTAGGGGTCCGCGTACCCCCAGGACTGGAGCAGACTTATGGGACTGCCCGTGAGCGGGAGAAGGACCGCAGATATAAACGGTCCATTTAGCTGCTCCAAGTTCACGCCCCTGGTCGATCCAACGCAACAAACAAAGTAATTGCCCCGTTATCGTAACTTTTGGGATCCATCTTAGACCCAATTATTAAGTTTGTTATTGTAACAAAACAAGTGTAAAAAAAGATAAATATATCTTTCAAGGCTTATATTAACAGTCAGCTGCCTATACAGGAGTGTCAGGAATCTTTGATTTGCGCACCCAAACCGCTCAAAATATCTGAAAAGTGCAGCAGGCATTTCTTAATGAAAGAGTAAAAACCTATTGGGCAGACTCCAAAAGGTATTAATAGTCATGGTACTAATAGTCATATAATACATATGACACACACGCATGCAACGTTACGATGCCGTAATGACCGAAGGAAGTAATAACTTCGTTGTGGAGGATACGCAAGTTAATAACGTTGAAAATTTTGGTCAAATAGGCAATTTAAATGAAAATTCCCTTTATCTCAGCCCAAATGTCGCTTTAATTTATGTGAATTTAAAAATTTGCAGCAGAATTATGAGCAACATCTGTTGATTCCATACCTAATCCCTAGCCGGTTTAGAGCTTGGTTGACATCTATCCTGTCAACAGGGAAAGGCTTTGTACAATAGGACAACTGCGGTTGTAACGGCCAAAGCGCACAACTGAAATTTGTTGTAGGATTACTTCTAGGAGAGTATTCTAGAGGTGCAAATATAAGAAAGAATAAAGAATGTTGTTGCCACAAAAAAAAAATGGGGGACTTCAGCCGCTATGAAATTAGGTTCTTTAACCAGGAACAAACAAGCGTGCCCCGATTAAATACTTTTCGGTTCAAATAAAAGTATAGAAGGCGTATCCAAACATTGAGTAATCCTTTTGGCAGCAAAATTAATTAGCTGAATTCAGTTATCAGATATTAGTCTATTTTTAATGATCTTGAAGCAAAATCGGCTCTAACTTATTTTTAGAAAACAAACAAATTTTACGTCCTAAACATCCTTGGGATGGTTTGCTTAATCTGTCAAATGCTCGACAGCAATTTTCTTGATACAAAGCAATGCGATAGGGATATCTAAAAGTTTTCATTTGAAAACATTTCAGTCTTTATACGGAGTGAACCACCTTATATAGAGTCATCTAATGACAGCACTCAAGCCAAGAATATGGTAGCTAAGGAATTTTGCTTAAAAGACAAGACACTTTCTTTAAAATAGTCTTGTATAGACCGAAATATATTTCAAATTATAAGGCAACATTAAAAATTTTGCCAATCTCCATTATTTTGAAATATTCTCTCTGAATATTTAGAGTTTGATTTTAATAGTTACTAGAGTAACAGAGTAATAGAGCTATAATTCACGAACAGAATTTTGCAATTTTGGAAAGTGATGACAAATCTCAATCTCCACTAAATTTGATTTACTATTAGAGTCACCCGGTTCTTCTTTCTTAAGAAAATTTGGGGGCAGAAACTGATCAGAAGAATTGGTCCACCTTGATACAACATATCTTAGTCGGCCCTGAATAACGACCAAATATGGTCACCCAGATTCTTTGCCCAATGTACGCATTTCTATATGGTCTAAATACTGGCTTCCGATAGGAAACGTTCTTGGTTCTGACGGTTGGGATATTGTATACTGGTACCAAATATAAGGATGTCTGCCTTGAAAGGGTACTTTAGACCAGTCATCAGCGTCCCAGGATATTGCGCTAGAATTCGCAAGATACAAAAAAAGTTGACCTTTGGTCTCTGCATATTGTTGAATAGTTCGATATTCACAATTACAAAACTTCAACAATCAATAACTAATCGATTGGGGAGTTGTTGATGACCTCATTGTGAGGTTTGTCTAACTTAACAGTAAGTCGCCATAATTATTGAACACAAAGTAATAAACTGAGGAACCTCAGTTTGATCCACCAACCCTGCAAAATAGACCATAATATTTTGATGCACATACTCCTCCCCCAAAACTGAGGACTATTATTCTTTTAGTATTCAAATGCGTTGAATCTCAAAAATATCATTGAATTGTGTAATACATTACTGAAATTACAGCTTGGCCAATGTCGGGAGGAGGCGCCGACAGCTGGGTGTCAGCAAAAGGTACACTGGCTGGGACCACTGCCAGATAGATATATCTGGCGGCACTCTAGAAGTTTACTGGGTGCTCTCGGTGTACACCAAGAGTAGCTTTCTGTCACTTGTGGTCTTCTTGAAGTGGTGAATGATAGAATAACGCACCTCTGGTGTCCGTCGTCTTGCCCAACATGGATCAGATGTCAGAATGCAGCCCATTACGCACAACAACACGGCCCTCCTCTACATGCGTGTAACTGAAGCCTAGGCATGCCCGGAGGTGGCACTGACGTCTGTGTGTCAGCAAAAGGGCACCGGCCGTGGCTGTGACCACTGCCTGCCAGATGCATCTGTCGGTACTCTAGAAGAGTACGGGGCGCTCTCGGTGTTCATCAAGAGCAACTTCCTGCCACTTCCACAAGAACACGACCTTCCTCTACATGGGCTAAAGGAAATGTAGGTAAAGGTAAACATTAAAAAAGTGCAGACCTGACAGCTTGTCAATCTTGACAAAAAATCACTGTTAGTGACAGTGACAGTGAGTGCCGGGGCCATGCCATTCTCCTTGGTATCGTTGAGATCTTCAACAATAAGCTAACTGGTTAGGTTAAGATTTTGAAGAAGCCGGACGGTAAGCGATGTTAGGCGAGCCAAAAATGTCACCATCTGGTAACATTAGGGCAACCTCCTCTGCATCGTTGAGATCTTCATCGATGATCAATATTCCGGCAACAGATCCGGGAATAAATCAATCATGAACGCTAAGCCAGCTGGTTAGGTTATGATTTAGAAGAAGATCTCGCTGTTAGATATGCTCCAGATGATGTGGGTCCAGTCCAGACTTGATTACTTCCATCTTCCGTTGGTCCCAGGATGCTCCCATGGCTAAAATTTTAAGCTCTGGTAGAGAGCTGAAAAAAAATGTGACGTGACATATCACGTGAAAAAAATCTGATGTGGCCAGGCACATGACTTTATCATACAATATATAAAATTATAAGTTTAGCTGCATGAGATTCTATTTGATCGAGAACGATCGTGTTTGCATTAAAATAAAACGAATTAGCCAAGATTTGACAGATATTGACAGTACGTATAGTAAAAAAATCAGCCTTTGACACTACCTACTGCTATTGGAATAAAAATATCTGGCAAATCCTGGCTAACTTTATATTATTGCAGACATGATCTCGATCAAATAGAATTTGCTTCTACAGCTAAACTATTAGTTTTACCAAAAAATGTCATAGACATAAATTATACAAAATTTCGTCTATTTTAATTTATTATTTAACTATTTTGACGAAATTACAGAAATGGCGGCTCATTTGCAAAATCCTTAAAAAATTCATAACAACATTGCTATCCGCACTCGAAATACACATTGACTTTGTGTATGACACCAAGATGTTTCAATATTGTTTCACATTGCGTACGTGCGTGCATGTTTCTCCATGCATTTGCGTGTTGAATTGACGTTTCGCAACGGATGACGTTCTGAATACTGTCAAAACTCGCAAAATATCCAGGCTACCTACTATTAATGCAGACACGATTTCGATCAAATAGAATTTGCTCCTGCAGCTAAACTATTAATTTTACCAAAAAATGTTATAGACATAAATTATACCAAATTTCCTCTACTTTAATTTATTATTTATCTATTTTGACGAAATTACAGAAACGACGGTTCATTTGCAAAATCGTTGAAAAATGCTAAGAGTAAATAAGCAAGTTCCTTTGGACCGTTTTGAACCAAAAGCTTTTCAGCTCTCAGTTTGGTCATGAAACTTCTAAATCTGAACTTTCGTCCCGATACCTTTAGTAGTTTCTCTGGAATCATCGTCACAAAAATCTGGTACACACATACACACACACACACACACACACACACACACACACACACACACACACACAGACATTTTTTTGGACCTTGGTCAAAAATGTTCAGGGGACCCAAAAAGACCTATTTCCGCTAAAATCCCAATTTTTTTTTTCGGCACGATTACAATACTTTACCATACTACGTATGATAAAGTAAAAAAGAATGTCAGATATATACTGATATATACCAAGGCCGGCTTACCCATACCTGTCATACTGGACATTTCTTCGATACCATGGCTTTAAAGACACGTGGCTTATTGTGGAAATAAAGAGACTACAGATTGTCATATGAACGGATGGAAAGGAAATATAATGGGTATTATCATCTCATAAAATTTGGAGAATATCATGCCAAAATATAGTTTGGTGAACAGTAGTGCTCTTCTTACTAGTGTAGACTAAATTAGATACAAACTAGACCCGAAATCACGATTTAAAACACTTAAACCTTTATACCTAAATATGGCGGTATACATATATTTATCAATTAGAATGTCAAAATTAATAATGTGAAATTAGATGCTTAATAAAATTTTAGCTGTTGACGATGGACCTACCGAGTTACACATTTTAGAAAAGCTAATTTATCGATCTTTCGAAATATGTCAAGATATACAGGCTGTTCCATTTTAAATTCTTAAGTTATTTGACATTTAGCAAATGTCCAGTTATTCGGCATAAGTGGGTAACCTAGAATAGCAAATCAATAATACTTTTACATTCCAAAATCAGTTCATTTGTTCCCTTATACTTGTCGGTTACCTCAGAATAGTATATTGAAAAATGGACGTAGTTAACATCAGTTTCCCAATATCGCAGAAACAGTTGATAATAGCCTAATATAAGTTGATGACAAAATAATTAGGATAAAAATCTTCATCAAAAAGTGCAATAATATACCAATAGTTCCATTTAAAAATCACTAGATTATGTTGGTACGTTGTTGTCGCACAATAATATAACTAATGAAGAAAATATTTTCTGGCTGGAGCGAATGTAGAGTGAACTTTTATATACGGAAGAAACTTGCATTTTGATTTCAGTTGAGGGTAGTATAATATTGTTATTTTGGAGTTGTTCGCCCCAAAACAAAATTGCTTACAGTCATGTAAGTCTACGCCAACTAATTACCTACAATTTGGTATATGAGATAAGTTATGCACTAATTTTTCAAATAGTTATAAATATTTTCTCAGTTCAGCCAACCAAAATATCAATCCCTGCAGTCGGAGCTGTACATAATATCGACATTTGGGGACTTTTCAACACCAATTACCAATTTAGAATAAAATCTTTAATTAATTACCTACAATTTGGTATATGAGAGATAGATATCAACAATGTTTATAAAAGTTACAAACATTCATCTGTAACAAAGACATATAAGTTGTAGATACAAATTATTATAGTTGAGGAGGTGTAGGCCACGAAGAACCCCACCGAGCGTTTATGGGTGCATGCAACAATCAATTACGTTATAATATCATACTTATTAAACCTATTAATTGCACGTTCACCCCCACATGACAAATATTTTTAATAACAATAAAAACTTATAACCCAATAATGCTCACTACAGGTTTTTTTAACCAATTAATTGTGCGCGTGATTATATGTGCATAGTGACCTCAAGAAACTTGACGAAGTATAAGTCGATACTAATAGGTACCTAACCTGTAGCGCCTGAAGAAGCATCTAGTCAGATGCGAAACATGTAGCGGACCAAAATAGATCAGCAATAAGGAACATCATTTGCATTTTCATTATTCACCACCTTATTTGACCACGGATTCTATTGATGTTGTATTTATATTCGGTCCACGTTTGATGCTTTTCACGCCTTTCATGTTCTTATGTGACCCTCCTGTTAAAAATTTGGGGACCGCTGCCATAAATGGTAAATAAAAGGTATCAAACTTAATTTGATAAAAAGGTCAATAACAGGTTTTGAAAACCAGGCCTAGAACATAAGAATGGTATGTAAAACGGAGAAAATAAAAGCCTCGATATCCTTTGTAGTAAAAATATATATTAATTGCCCATCAGCCGTCATCAGCCCAAATCTAGAAAAAAAAAACATAAAACATCAAGCACTTACAAATTAAAAATCGGGGGGAAAAACTTACTACCAAGTCTATTCATATAAACTAAACAATGAAAACACAACGAACTCACAATACATTACAATTATATTATATTATTATATATGTCGATATATCCAAACAAACGAATGTTACATGTGCAAGCTATGAAAGGCAACTGAGCGGGCGAGTACAAGGACGGATGAACAAAAACATGAAAGGTCACCAGCCGAGCATAAACTATTTTTAAAATGTATAGGTACAGGTCGGTCAGAAAGTTAAATATGAGAAGAGTGGTCTGAAGGGAAAATAAGTCTGATCATCCATCAACGTTCGATGTCTTTTTATATTTTTCTATCTCGTATTGTTTCAAAAGGTCCATCTTAAAGTCTTTGTTGCATCTATGAATTAATTTGGCGTCATCGTAATTAATTTTATATCCAATTTCTATCTTGTGTAGATATACATTAGAAGCGGTACGATTTTTATGTCCTGAAATCCCCTTTGAAAGCTTTCTTCCTTTTTGACCTATGTATAAGGCATTACAATTGGCGCAGTCAATTGAGTAGATACCACACTCATTAGGGTGGTCCATTTTTTTCAAGTATAAAATTTTGGCTCTCCACAAACTTGTTTTTATTCCATATGTGCTAACTAACATCTGTGTAAAATTTGAGCCCAATTAGGTAATATTTAGAGGTCGCTAGGATTAATGGTTTTTTGGGGAAAGGTTAAATTTAGAAGCAATACCGTTTTTACACTTTAAAATGTATTAGAAATATACTAGAAACTAAAATATTCATTCTAATAAATGTTTCACGGTTAATACATTGCAGATTTTATTGGTTCATAGTCGTCTTCATAATATTGATCTTAGAATAGAAGCATTGGGGAATTTCTTCTTATGCAGATCGACTACGCGAAGCAAATATTGTTTTTGTTGTCCATTTTTTGTAACAGTCGAATTAAATTTATTAACCAACGTTATCCCTCGCTGTGCACAATCGTTTACGACTTTTAATTGGAGAACTTTTGCTTCTATTTCAATGTAAACTTGATCCTCCTTCCACTCTGTAGGATCTTTTCTAAGAAATGACATGGCCTTTTCTCTTTCCTCATGTATTAACAAATCAAAGAGACTTGTTGTATGTTTGGTTACAAAGGATTCACGAGGATTCTGATGATTAAATCTTTTCCGTCATCTTAACGCCTTTGCTTTTGGTCTCAACAAAAGGTTTTAAACCATTTCCCTTTTAGTCTCAACTGTTACTCGCGAATCGAAGAAAGCTAAACCCATCAGATATTCAGAAATATACCAAAGATGACAAGAAAATGCTTGTTGTGCAACTGTACGAATCATTACATTAGGGTAGTTATTGATAAGTTCAAGAAGATTAGCATCATTTAGAGGGGCCTTTTCGGCTATGGGGGCTTCATTCCATAACGACCGTATACTAGACTTACAAATAAACATTTTTCGCCTTTTTTCTCTTCTGCAGTAAGGATAAATTGGTGCTGAAAAATATATTTAAATATTTATAAATATTTAGACAATAAATTGCCCGTGTCATCCAACGAGCTTCATGTAAAGCACCAGGCGCACGAAACTTAGCCTCAGTTTTATTTGGACAGACAAGAAAGTTTTTACACAAGGTAATAGTCTCTTGGCTGTTGACTTTTTATAGCATCAGCATAGTAACCATGCATTTCTTGGCGAAGTTCAAGCAAATTCTAGGTTTAAATAATGAATCGTCTCCAACCACAAAAGCTTTAAGTCTATTTTCGGCCAATGTTTCTGATAACGTCTAAATAGTTGAATATCTGGGCCACCGCTTGATCCAAAAACTTCCTTAAAAATATTAGACAGCATGACCTCAAAAATATGATGGCGGGAAGCAATCTATATGAGCTCTTTGTCAAGGGCTTGTTCAATTAAAATGTATGCACCCAAGTTTAAGCCTGTGTTAAAAGCCGTAGTGTAAAAGCATTGACCGCGGATATGCTTTTTAAAGACCAATCATCAAGAACTTGCAAGCATGCAGTGTATTGTTCTTCGCCCGTACCTTTATTGATTTTTGGAACTGCTAATAGTTATTCTAGTCCACCTCCACTGACTAGAACCGCAATCCTATCTATTTTTTATACTCCCCTAATAATATCGGGTAATAAGAAGTTGAAAATCATAGCGACCTCTAAATGTGGTTCATACAAGCCAGATTTTGAAATACACACTTCTTTTGATGTAGGGAATACAAACAAGCTTGTGGAGAACAAAAAAGAACACGAAAAAAAATTTCATTACGTCGTGGACCACCCTAACACTCATCCATATGTGACTTGAGTTGACTGAAATTCGACTGCAATTAGTAGAGTTCATTGTTTGTATTGAAAGCTGCGACGATATTAAATTTAGTTAAAGCTTTGCTGAGTCTGAGATTAGTACCATTGTATTGACAGGGTCTATGTATTTTGTTTTCTGAATTCTGAGGTGTATAAAGTGGATCAATAGTTAGTCTCAATAAGTGGTGTATATGTTTAAGTGGAAACCAATTGTCTTTTGCAAGTTTAAAGATGTAATTCAATTCCTTAATTTTTGAGTCGTATGCAAGCGGGTATCTGACACATCTATTAGTTAAAAAGCAGAAAGAGGCCATGCGATGCGAAAAAGTGTGAGCAGAATCAAAAGGAATGATAGTAGAAACATTAGATGGCTTTCTATATATGTCAAATTGTACAGTGTTATTGTTGTTTATTACAATTTAATCTAAGAAATTAAGTTGTTTATTATTTTCAAGCTCTAAAGTGAAATTTAAATTAGTGTGTAAGTTATTAATATAACTCAGAAAATCAGTCAGCCCGTTCTCACCCCCACTCCACGCGCAAAAGATATCATCAACATATCTGACCCATTTGACTATATGGTTATTAAATTGGTTGTTTGAATTCATGATATGCTCCCTTTCTATGTGAGCCAGAAATATGTATGTCAGCCAATATTCCAGACAACGGCATGCCCATTGGTAGGCTATCATCTAATTTGTACAACTAGCCGTCGAAAGTACAACTATCAACTATGACTGATGACTATCACTGATCAACTATGTGTTGCAAAATGGTGTTGTAATCGTCCATCTGTTTCTTGTCATTAAAATTGTCGTTGAAGAGTTTTGAAACTATGTTAAGAGTGAAGTCTACTGGCATGTTAATGTATAAATTAGTCACATCGAAAGATACCATGATTGAATCTTTTACATTTGTGTTTTTTATTTCATTTATGAATTGTTCCGTATTCCCAACTGAAAATTCGGGCGAGAAATGCATTGTTTTGAACATTCTAAGCAATATCTTGGCCAAATTGATGGTTGGGAAATTGAAACAAGCAGTGATGAGTCGAATTGGTATATCTTTCTTATGTAATTTTGGCAAAGCATATAGATTAGGAATATCACATTTCATGGGTATAAATGAATAATATGGTGAGGTCAATGAGCGTATCTTTACATTTGTTAATTACTACCTTTGTTTTGAATATAATATTATTCAACGGGCTCTTTGTTAATTCAATGTAATTGTTAACAGAAAGAAATTTCAAAGTTTTGTCAATGTAAGTATCCTTATCCATTATTACTACACCAGCATTTTTGTCGGCTTTAACATAAACTACTTTTCCCCTATTTAGCTTATCTTTAATCCCTTTGACGGTTTTTCAATTACTATTATGTTCATAATGGTTATTTTTGTCTCTGTTATTGTATCTTCCTTTCTCAAAATTGGAAGAATTTCTTTCTTAATTTCATGATAATTGTTGTGTCTATGAATGGCGCAATCAATTTCTATTGAAGACATAATTAAATTATTCTTATTATTTAATGAATTAAGTGCAAACTTATGACCTTTGTACCGCTCATTTTTATCAAAAAATATGTAAGTTAAATTCGTTACATACTTTACATTATCGTCGTCAACATGGGTTTGTGGTCTCATACCTATATTTCAATTGGTTGTTCTGTTTTTTAAAGTATTTAGGTTTCTAAGATGGTTAAACTTATTTTTCTTTTTTCGGAGATCCTCTTGTCCAATGCGGTGTGCATCTGCTCTGCTAGCGGTTATAATTTCTTCAATTTCCAAATAGTTAAGTTTTGCACTCGTCATCGTTTTCCTTTCTAGATTATTCTCAGACTTAGTATTGATATTCTTGGATTTAATTCTTGCAAAGTTTGGTGTTAAATCTTCATTCAAGCATGCGTTAATACAGTAATGTGGTTCCTGATGATTTCTGCACGTCTGTAGACTTTTCTGAATTCATGAATCGAAGAAGAAGTTATGTCGCTGTATGATTTGAAGAATGGAGAGCAGAATCATCAGAGCTACCTACATTAATTGTGTAATTTAAAAGCTTTTCTTTAATAAAAAAGATAAATAAGCTTTATTCAGAATTTTGTGTTGTTTTCAAACTTTCAAATACATGTTCCTACCTTTTATGCAGTTAACGAAAAGCTGCACACGCGAAGAGATAATGGCAAAGATGCAGACATATCAAAATTTTGATTAATGTTAACATACAAGACGTAAGTCGTACGTGGCAAAGCCAAGTTAGGCATAAAAGAGAAGCGAAAGGGGAGGTGTTAGATGTGGCCGCGGGTGTGGAAGCAGAATGACAAAGCACTCGGGTAGACACAATAAGAGTGGAAACTGAATAAGAGAGACGTCCCCTCCGTCCGGAAATAAACTATTAATATTTATTACGCGAGCAGAAAAAATGCGCGCAAACGAGCGGATCGCGCAGTGCATTATGCCCAGTTCGAGACGCGCGAACCTAATACTCCGGAGGTAAACATAAAAATCGGTTCAGAATAGCACGTATATTGAATTATTTATAGAAGGGTTTATGTGTGATCAGGTTGCAGGCTTAGCCGTGGAAGGGATTTTGCATTTTATATGCCCTGCCTGCTGTTATACTACCGTGAGGAAGCATACGGTAGGTACGAATGCTATAAATAATTCAAGGTTATTTGTTGGTGATAAAAGAATAGTAAAAAATGGAGTTTGTGTGAAATGTAGTTTTCAGAGCAGGTAATCCATTGCATGCCCATTAGTATGACCAATGTTCAATTGATTGCGAACAGTTTTTTTTCTGTAATATTCTGATGTATTGAATAATAATCGCTAAAACATATATTGTAGGCGGTTGTAAAAGATAGTAAATAATAACTAAAGTGTAGCCACCAAGTATGTGAACTTGAATATAAAAACTGACGTAACTGACATAACTCTTATACTGCTCAACATAAACAATGAAATATATTTAGGAATCGTCTTCACAACAAGTATTATTATCCAGTTGTGTGCTCCTCGGCTTAAATGAGGTTTAAATAAGAGCCGAGAAGATTTAAAAAAGGCTTACGACAACAGTAAAATATGGCTTACCACATCATATTTCAGGAAATCTAGGATCTTGGCAAAACAGTTGTGATGTTTAAATTCGCTACACTTGTCTGTTGTGTTAAACAATTTTTTTACAAATTTCGTGATTCACCTGATCCTCCATCCTTACCATGGAAGGTTTAAATGCTAACAGATAGATAGATAGATGAATAGATAGATATTTATTGGTATTGAAATTACACTGTTCTATGACATGTCAAATAAACTGTACCCACCATAATACTAGAACACATGCATTATTACAAATCAGATCATTATACAAAACTCACTCGTAGACTACTGGTTCTAGTAGGATAGCCGTGATTCTCCGCCATAAACCGATGTTGTTGGTGATGAATATAGCACGAAACTTTATTTATGTAAAGTGAAGTTAAAGTGAGAATCTCTGAACAATGGACGGCAAGAAGTAGTCTGAGAAACACCCGCCATGGAACGTATTGCCTCTTCTGCGCTACAAATATATCCGGTCATAAGATGCAGCCGACGAGGATCCCCAAATTACCACGCCATACAGAAGCCAAGACTTAATTTCCGCAAAGTAAATAGACTTCAAATTAGTATTCGTTAGTATATCCAGTGGCGCGTCACTCTATGGGAAAATTCAGCTAGCCACAACAAAGACAGCGCCCTAAAACCGAATGAAATGAGCTTTTCCAGTAACTTATAGTGTTGAACGCAATCAAAAGATTTGCTTAGGTCACAGAACAATCCTATAGGTTTTCTCCTCCAAGCAGGTCACAATTTGGTTGTACAGATCCAATATAGTAGTAAAAAAATTATAGCAGTTAATTTGTATCTTCTTTTACGGAACTGGTCGTTAATGAGGTTGTGTTTATTTATAAATGATTGAACCCATGATTGAACCCGTTCCAGCGTGGCAATAAAATCCTCAAATAGTTTCGAAAAACATGATATAAGGGATGTTGGCCTATAATTCACGGTACAACCAGCTCAGAACTACACTCCCTGACAATGCAAGACGGAACTTCATCAGGATCAGCTGCGTATTGATGTTTCAATTTCTTAAAGATGTAGATCATATCAGCCACCGAGTACGGAAAAAGAGAACAGGCATATGGGTTTGATTTAACATCAGACGTGCCGATATCAGTACTCGTGATTGACTCAACAATGTGGTGTGGTACTTGACTGAAATACTTGATATTTTGCATTGCTACTGTGGTTGGATCAGTCATCGGTACATCGCCCACCGTTACTCTTTGAAATTCTTTTGTTTTGAAAACTGTTTATAATGTTCCCAGTTGACATTATTTTATTTTCGAAATTAGCAATTATGTTATTATAATAATCTTATTTTTGTATTCTTAGTGAGTAACTTATGCTGAGCTTTTTTTAATTCTAATTGTTTGTTAAAACAGGATAACGTTTTTGTAGGATGTATCTTTGAGAACGCGGCTCGACTTCAAGACGTTGTTGTTTATCCAGGAATTTTGCGTTTTTGGTTCAGTTGTGGTTCGCAAAGGAAAAGAGAGTTAAAAAAACACTGTATGGTGTCGGCAAAGTTCCAAAAAGCTTCGTTGAGGCCACCACACTGTAATCTAAGACGCCAATTCTCTTGTATCAGATGGTCTTTGAACATATCTTTGTTAGCTTCAGTAAACGATCGCCGCATTTCATGACTAATTTTCGCATCATCTGAGTTGTTTACATCAGTCAAACAAAGCAATCAATGATGAAATTCCACATCATGCACGTCACAAACAGAATCGCGTTCTATGTGTGTAAAAGAATTATCTATAACAGTCCCCGAGTGAATTCCTACTCTATAATTATTATATTATATATATAATTATACCAGGGCTCTGACGTCATACGACCGAATATCATTACAGATCTCTGAATACTACTTTGACTAACCTACTAAATATATATTAAAGTTGCCCGAAATTAAAAATGTACCAAAATCCCCTGAGGGAGGTCTACAGATAGTAATACTATAACTGTTTCATCGTTATGTCTCCAACTAACAGCACAAGCCTCAAAATCACTCTCCAAGCAATACTCGCTTATATCCAACCCTCTGATAATCTGGCTCATCTCGCGCACAGATCCCACAACCACCTCCGCGACATAAGATTCTGCCATATGAAGATACAAATCAATAATATTAAAAAATGAACAGCTTGAGTCAGGGCTCAGCCACGTTTCGGTCAGAAATTAAAATATGGATTATACCGCGTAGCGCAAGTCTCAATATCGTTGACATTGAAACCTAGACTCTCTTCAATGTTCAATCAAATTGCCAACGATTGGTATATCGCACTTTGGTGACAGGATGTAAACTTCGGATTTAAACTGGCGCGTTTTGTCGCACAAAAAAATTTCTGTTTAAAAAAAACCCAACATCCTCTGGCCAGAAGTCCGGAAGTTTTTCAACAATAGGCGCAACCACCTGCACTTTGAATTACGAATAGGACGGACCCTCGCGTTCCGTTTTCACACTCCACCTGTGTCCGGTACTTTACGTTCTTCTTCAAATCCACGCGCGGCCAACTGTCTAGTGTGTATCACGTGGACTATTTACATAGAATTTGTATCTAATTTGCTGTCAGCAGATTCATATAGCTGTACGTCCAATCTGGGCGTATAACTAATTTTGGTATCTATAAAAATCAATGTCTGGGAATTTTTTAAAATAACAAACCGTTTCAGACTTTTGTCTTAACTCTACACGCGCACTGTATACTTATATATATCTAATTGAAAACCTCTTCTTTTAAGTCGGTTAAAAATAATTTCCAACGAATTAAACTAAACCGATAGGTCAATTAGTTCAACCATCGCATAGTAGCACCATTGTAATACCTATTAGAAATCACTCGTATTTCGTAAGCTGCATGTAAAACGAGAAATATTATAAAATTTTATTACATCCGCAGAAGCTTCGACGCAATAAAGGCAGGAGGTGGTATTATACTTTAATTAACTGGGTTTTACGGATTTTCCTTACACATCCGAAGCGCGACAGCGAAACGCGTACACAATATAGCCGACGGAGCGGCGCGCGACAGCGCAAAGTATTCAAATTTTAATTAAATTTGATCATTCCCGCAATAACAGACAATCGCTAGATCTCCCGGACAAATTAAAAATACCAACACGAATCAGTTGGAAACAGCGGAGAAAATTTAATTAAAACCGTGCTCCCATATAAAAACGATTAATAACAGTGACGCTCCACGCACGACAGACACGATTAAAAAGGAGATCAGCGTAGAACGGAAGATTGTTCTCTTCGAAGCTGTGAATTCTAATTTAAACTCTCCTTATTGACTACTCCTTATTGACAATTTCCCAATAAAGATGAATTTCTTTTGCGTCCTTTGATGTTATCAGAGTGTAAATAATAACGATTGAACAATATTAATGCCAATTATGAAATGCACATTTGGATATCTCTGCTAATCATAATAGTACTTCATTTTTTATTACTGAGATAGTTAATACTGTAGGCATGCCAAGAATGTTCGAATAGAAAATTACGCATAGGGCTGGTTGTCATTCATTTCTGAGCGTGTTTGACAATCAGCTGATTGCTGTGACGTCACACTAGATACGACTCAAAAAATACAATGAGTTTACAATAAATTTTAAGAATGAATGAGAATGGTCCTGAATGAGAACCCCGGGAGGTCCGGGGTTCACACCCAGGACCAGCCGAAAATTCGTCCGCCGTCTTTTGGAAGAGATGAAAATCCGTGCGGCCCGGCAACCCGTTGAAAATCTCTGGTTGTCGATATGACTTGTATAGTTGTGAGGGGAAAGCTCAAAGGGCGAAGTGTGGTGGCCTAGGAGCTGCGCGAAAAAAAAAACCGCACCCTTACCGTATATCTACATACAGTGTGTCCAGGAAAGATCGCATCATATGAACAAATTATTTATTATCAATTTCTCAGAAAATTATATTCTTTATAAAAGTAGGCCGCTTATATGACACCAATGCAGCAATAGTCAAATATGTATATTTCGGTACCATATACCAAGCGATAAAGTACCTTTATTTTCATTATTATCGATAAACTTTATTTGGAAATGTTGTTTAGAAGTCAAAATTATATTCAGATATGAAGTCACGGCCACCTACCTTAAAATTTTTCTTTTTTTGTATTTTTTTATTTGTACTTCTTCCTTTTATGATTAGTGAATGGCAGTGATAATAAAATGTTCCTTATAATCTATTTTTCAGAAATTTGAATACGTTTTTTACATTTTTGATTATTTTGGTGTAATAACTAATGTTTATTTAGAACTAGCGCAAAATTACTCATTTTTTATGCTAAGTTGATATTTCACCCTGTAGATAATAATAGATCATACAATAACTAATACATGAGCGTTACTTATTTTTAATTCAATTAATGTTAATGACTCGATATGTTTATAATAGTAGTTATCCATCTACGATTATCTCGATGTTGCTGATATTTTCAATGAAAACACCCGGACTACCAAATTGTTCATGCAACCATTTCTAGGATAATCAGAAAATTCAAGCAGACTAGGGCTGTTGAAAATCTCTTTAAGAAACACCACAAACAATATATTGCCGAAAATAAAAAAGCAAGTTTACCAGTGTTGCAAGCGGTAGTCGTGCATAGAACGACTTCGGTCATGCTTCTCACACCCAATCCAGTAAATCAACAGCACATAACATAGTAAAACTAAACAAATATCAAACATAACACTGGCAAACATGCTTCCGTATTTTCGGCAACATTTAGTGGTGTTTCTTAAAGAGATTTTCAACAGACCCATTCTGCTTGAATTTTCTGATTATCCCAGAAAGGTTGAAACGGCAATTTGGTTGTCCGGGTGTCTTTCATTGAAAATAGCAGCGACATCGACTAACCGCTTGCTATAGATGGATAACTACTATTATAAACATATCCAAAGTCATTAATATTAACTGAATTACATGTAAGTCACGATTGTGTGTTAATTATTGTATGATCTATTATCATCTACAGGGCGAAATACCAACTTTGCATCAAGAAAACGAGTGATTTTGCGCTAGTTCTAAATAAACATTAGTTATTATACCAAAATAATAAAAAATGTAAAAAATTTATTTAAATTTGTAAAAAATCGACTAAAACAAACGTCTTAGTATCACTGGCATTGACTTCGAAACAAAAAAAACACACAAAAAAATTCAAGATACGTCGCGTACTATATAATTTTAACTTCTAAACAACATTTCCAAATAAAGTTTATCGATAATATAGTACATAAAGGTACGTTACTCTTATCACAAATTCATATATTCTGAATCGCTTGGTATATGGTACCGAAAATTACATATTTGACAGTTGCCGTATTGGTTTCATATAAGCCGCAAACTTTTATAAAGAATCAAGTTTTCTGGGAAATGGATAATAAAAAATATTCCATATGATGCGGACTTTCCTGGCCACACTGTCTATGAGGGATCGTTTACGGAAAAATTTCAAAACGCGTCAAAGTGCAGTTTTTAATTCATTTCCACAGAATAAAACGTATTTTGCAAGCAATCATTTTTTTGGCAGTCAATAAGTAGAATATCTGGGAAAGAGTCATGAGCCAGTGACAATAACTGTCAGACTTCTTTCGTTGTTTCGCACTTTATTGTAAGTAATTCATCAGGAAATCACTACAAAATCAGTCGTTATAACTAACTGCTATTAAAATTAGTAACTACAAGTTATAAATGAAAACAGCGAAGAAATCGTTTTTACCGGTGACATACTCTCACAACTTGTTGACGAGGGCTAAAGTTACATGAGTTAAATGGTTGTCATCCAAGAGGTAGCCGGTCGAGTAGGTAATCATTAACTTTAAGTCACTTTCAGTATGTAAAATTAAAAACAATTGAACAATTAACACTCAAACTTGAGATTAATAAACCTAGATAGTCATCGGACTAGTGGTATAACACTAGTACCAATGAGGTACTATTAGTTAACAACAAAAAAAAAATGCCTATAAAAAACACACGAATAGGTAAGTTCTAGGTTTAGCGTTGCCAGATGTTCGGTTTTGTCCAAAAATAACAGAAAATTGCCTAGTTTTGAGGGAAGTCACAGAAGTCACTTTTCCGCATAGTAGTACGTTCTAATGCTGGGAAGGCTATAGTATCCTAGGGGGGTGCAACTGATGTATAGTATTTCAATACTACCTACCAGTATATTCTCATTCCTTAATGCTATGGTATAATAAATTGATTTTACTTTCTACTAAATATATCCTCATCTTCCTACCAAAATTATGAGAAACTTGGAAGTTGTGTGCTGTAGTATAGCAGTATATATGTTACGGTCATAGTGATAAATAAGTTATTATTAATAATTACCGGTTATTATTAATAATAGCCAAGTCGCGAGGTTAAAGTGAAGAATTTATCACATGAACCGGCTATTATTAATAATTTCCAGCATGCTGTGGTCAATGTGATATATTTCAATTCGATATTGCATTAAGGTGATGCTACATTATATAGAGCCTCAGATTTGGAGTTCTGTTAGTATCTACATAATCGCTACACAACGAATCTATTTACTGGGTTTTTAGTGTTGGGCCTTTAGTGACGTTAGTCCTGACTAACTTAATTAGTTACTACTCAAGACTAAAATGAGGAAGATTATCAAAACGAGACAAAAAATCTGATGTGACCAGGCACATGACTTTATTATACTATATATAAAATTAATAGTTTAGCTGCATGAGATTCTTTTTGATCGAGATCGACCGTGTCTGAGTTAAAATAAAACCAGTTAGCCAGGATTTGAGATATTTTGATTATATTGGCAGTAGGTATTGTCAAAATATTAACGTTTGACACCACCTACTGTCATTAGAATCAATATAAATAAATAAATAAATAAATAAATAAATAATGTCTTTATTGTATCAAAATAATCTAATCACATATATATATACAACAATAATTCTACAGGCGAAATCCAGGTCTATGCGACCTGCTCAATTTAACCCAATCATTCTTAAACTAACACATATAAAGAAAAAAAAAACAAATTGCTTGCTTTAACCCAAACTTAATTCGCTAATTAGTTTTCACTTCATATCCAACCCTCCCGTGCTTAACCCATATACACAACATGTTTGTTCCGCTATAATATAATCGGCAATGTGCTTATTGCTGGCTGAATAACAGTGTACTTTTCATATGACGCCTGAACGACGACAGCCATATCCTGGCTACTAGTTTTTATGCAGTACGACCGATCTCGATGAGATAGAATTTGCTCATGCAGCTAAACTATTGATTGTACCAAACAATTTCATAGTCATAAATTATTCAGAATTTCCTCTTAGTTAATTTATTATTTAACTATTTCGACGCAATTCCAGAAATGGCAGTTTATTTGCAAAATCTTTAATTTTTTTATTTCAAAAGTGATAAACCTACAGTTCCTTTGGACCCTTTTCAACAGGAAGCGTTTCAGCTCTAAGTTTGGTTATAAAACTTCTAAATATGAAGTTTCGTCCCGATACCTTTAGTAGTTTCTCAGGAATCGTCGCCACAAAAAACGGGTACACACACACAGAGACATTTTTTGTACCATGGTCAAAAAGGTTCAGGGGACCCAAAAAGACATATTTCCGGTAAAATTTGAAATTTTTTTTGGCACGTTTACGATACTTCAATACTTTTTATCATACTATATATAAAATTAATAGCGACGCCCTACCCCCCAACCCCTTACCCGCGTGCGCCTTACCCCCCAAACCTTGTTATTTACCGATTTGCTGGAAGTCGTCTTATTATTTTTGCTACTTGATTAATAGTAACTGAGATTCTATTTGATCGAGATCGGTAGTATCTGCATTAAAATAAAACTAATTAGCCAGGATTACACAGATATTTTAATACAATAAAAAGTAGTCGAATTCCTTATTTTTGATTGAGTTTAGAATCGCTACATGTTTCGTGTCTACTTGCCAGTCTTTCAGGCGCTATAGGAAATGAGATATAAATTACACAATTTACAATCAAATCAAACTCCAAATAACTCAATTGTAAAACTTACATTTTGTCCGGCGTGGCCCGTGGAGAACATAAAACAACATACAAAGATCACAAACAAACATATGCATATGAGACTGCAGACAGATTTTTTTTTTAAGATTTTTCTAACTTATATTGTCAAAATATTATTGTCAAACAGTACATACTGTCATTAGAATCAAAATGTCTGACATATCCCTGCTACTAGTTTGAATGCATTACGACCGATCTCGATGAAATAGGACTTTGCTAATGCAGCTACACACACAGACATTATTTTGTACCTTGGTCAAATATTATTCAGAAGACCCAAAAGGACATATTTCCGCTAAAATCTCATTTTTTCGGCACGATTACAATACTTTGGTAAAGTAAAAATGCCAATCCATACTAATTGCATGAACGAGTGTGTAACTCTTTCGGTCATACTTATTTGCGCAATTCTAGTATAGGTAATAGGTAATGGACAACCTAATGTAGGGAAGATTGGGGCAAGTTGTTACAATGTTTAATCTTTTATTTATAAAATGGTACCTTATTGTCAAACACGGAAAGTAAAAATACCGTGTTGGGAACAAAAGCATACAAAAATGTTTGCAATCATTTGTGCGGTGCAATTTTTGTAAAAACATCTATGTAACTAAATAACTAAACTAGTCTCGCCTATCTTGTATGTATTTGCATGAAAACACAATATTGAAAAAATTATAATTAAATGTGCAAAATTTCAAGATAATTGGGATTTGAGAATTTACTTAATAAATTGTAATTGTACATTTACAAAAAACTACTCATATAAAAATGGGTATTATTGATAATAAAATGGTTAACTGTTTTGAACCTTTGTTAAAAATATTCCTTTTTATGGTTTCGTTATTGAGCCATCCCTGGGTGTATACTAAATATCATTACCAATTATATCCAGTAGTTTCTAAAGTACGAGGGAGACAAGAGAAAACATTATGCATTATAAATGGTTTGTATTATTCGTAATTTTAGTCAGTGGGCTAGCCGTACTGATGATTTGCGTCGAGTAAATAAATATGATAGCTTACATAGTAATCGAAATAACTTAGCTAACTTCTTTGAAGACTGTATACAAATGATCTTTTGTAAAAAGGAAAGTTTTTATCACTTTTACCGTGCCCGTTAGGAAATTATTAATAATAGCCGGTCCAAGTGATTATTTAAGTGTTTTTAATCACATTGACCAAATGATGCGGTTATTATTAATACAAACCACATTTATCACTTTAACCGTAACATATACACGGTCTATTCGGTAATATAGGTTATGTGTGGTAGGTTATGGTGACATTCACATTATTGTAAATAGCGTAATATAATTTTAAAATTTGCAGTTTTACCATCATCCGTTTAATTCTGCAGGTTTTTTAAAAATTCATTTATAATTAATATAATCTCTATAATGTGTGAAATTCATAACTAATCGTACCGAAACAACGATGCTTCGAATCTCAAAACTTCTTTGACTCTGGTCAAAATGGCTCGAACGTCACCAAACCTGAACGATAGACGCTTGGCTTTGCTAGCTTGAGGCTTGAACACACGATGCGGTGAACGTCTCGGCGAACGTTGGACTGAACAATTGAGTCAAATGCGTTCGACAGTTGATACAATAATTGAAAAATGGCTGAAGATTGATGATTGGTAGCAACTTGTAAAATATCAAACTGAAAATAAGTCGAAGGTAGGCTTCAACATCAGCCACTCGTAGTGAAAAAGTATTAAACGTTCGACATTAGAAGGTGCTGGTAGTGCATTGCTTATTGGATGAGCGTTGTGCTCATAGGCAACAGTACTGCAACACATAGTGTGTGTAATACAAGATTAAAATAGGTGTCCAATAACTTTGACAATTTCAATGAGTTTCTAAATACATCTCTAGCTCGATATTCTGTGCCGTCTAGATTGATCACTACATATATCATGCACACTTCGTTTTCAAAACCGTCGTAAAAGTTCTGCGACAACACCAAATGGATCGCAGTATATACTACACGGCTCAATATTATCATGATAGCATCATTAATATTCAACTTTATTGTGATATCGTTAAAACTGCTCTTTCTAAAGATATATTCAGTACGTGTATGTTAGCCTAGAATACAATAAACTCATTATTCCGATACACTTGACACAAATTGAAATTACTCTACCTTCGGCGTCTTCTATGCTCACCTTCCAACCAAAATTTTGAAAAGTTTTTGAGTTGTGTACTATACCTTCGGCGTTTTCTATTCTCATCTTCCTACCGAAATTGTGAGAAGTATTTTAAGGTTATTGTGTAGTACTATGCACTGTTCGGTATTTCAGGTTATGTTATAGGTTATGTTTATTATGTAGACACTGATTCACGTTATCGTGACCGAATATTATTTAAAAAACTGCCGGTTTATCCTCATCCGTATAATTTTTTTAATTAATATAAATTATATATGTATAAACAACTAAACTCGACTTGACATTGAAAGGTCGACGCTTGAACGTCGGCCACACGGTGCAACGAACTATCAAACGTTCGACGTTGGAAGATGTTCACCGCATCGTCTGGCAGCGCCTTAACACAATTACCAAACGTTTGACGATGGACAGTGTTTGTAACTTTACACCATGTTGGTTCGTTACAAAACTCTGTATTTTCGATAGCAATTTATGTATTGCTATCTCTACTTGTACTTCCAGATCTCTGTCCATGATGTTTCCATTTTGCTTTATTATAATAATTGACGATTTTTATTTCGTCTTTATTAATTTATCCTATTGCTTCCGGCGCATCCGCCGGTAGTGTAAATGGCAAAAGGTATTATTTAATTAAGCCGTTCAGACCTTCACATTACGTACTAACGCAACTAAGAAATGATTCCTGCAATGATTGATTTTTTATACAATTCCTGTACTTGTATTGAGACGTTTAAATCAGTGCTTCTTCAATCCCCCAATTTCACCGATACAATTACAATAAAACCTGACAAAGAATAATCATATTTTATTTCGTGAACAATTCAATTGTTTAGCTAAAAAACTCTTACAATGTTTTCCCACGATATTCTTTTGTGAGATCTAAAATTAGATTCGACGCCTTTTCGGGTTCACTTCTTTTATTTATACACCTAAAGCCTTCATGAATTTATGCGTCTTTACCACGTCTTTGTTCGGGCACAAAAAACGCGTTATATTTCTCTTTTTTGGCTTATATACATACATATATATATCGAACAAAAAGCGTAAAATATTCAAGGGTGTACGATGTTGGTAGGCACACCCTTTATCCCGGATTCTGATATTTTTCTCTTCGAGTGGACGCGGTCAAAGGGTCAATACCACAAAGCAGGACTTTCGCACCTCCGGTAGGGTTGCCCCAGTACAATTGAATTATCCCCATTTATGGACAAGTGTAAAAAGTGAATAAATGTTTTATATCGAAAATAACGTAAGTATGATGAAATTTTTATATATTTCACATATTCCCCAGTTGGCGGATTGCTTCTCGCTCTCTGCGGATATGTCCTGGTGGCTTACGCCATTTCCTGCGACACGGGCTGCCCGCGCGACAGTAAAATTTTTAATACTTTTTATATAACCTCCAAATTGTGGTGTTTTGCACCTGAACACGCTTCAATAACGCGAAAAATATATTCCATTTGGTGCTGGCAGAGCGCAGAGTTGTTGATGACGCAATTGAAAATTTTACGAGTTGTCACTTCCTTGGTATGTAGGTTTATATTAACTGGCTTATATCTTTTATTCGCATTTCAATTTTATTAGACACAAACATTTGAGCTAGCATAATAACCTGAGGAACAAATGTGGATAAACATGTGCACGTATATTTTTTCCTTAATTTCCCGGAAAGTCGTTCTGGATTCAAATCTGAATAATTATGGTGAAACCAATGGAGGTATAAAAGAACAGTTAGAAGACGAGAGTTTAATACAATATTAAATATTTTTATTGTTATTTTATGATTATAGAATAATAGTAGCGTTTATTTATAATAAACAACTGTAGTTAAGGCCCTATATTTAATTTAATTTGAGGTAAAGAAATTTGATACATACATGTGAAGACGGGAAGGACATAAGCTTCCTTTTGTAGATTTCGATGATTTTGATGCATTTTCAATTAATTATTATTGCTTAAATCCAACAGAAATTACGTCAACATGCATTTGTTGAGATGGACGTCGTACAGAACCTCCATGATGATGACAAACGAAGAATAACGCTAAAGAAATTTATACGCGGACAAAATAACCGGACAGCGCCAGATACTGTGAAACATTCTGTAGTTTTTCCAGAAAGATACGCTATACGCCACCACAGGAAGTCGACACCAAGAAAGTTCTGGTAGAAGTAGAGGCATCCCTTCACAGACATCCAGAAAGAACCACTATAGAAAGAGAAACGCCTATATAACACCATAAAACACTTAACTATAACTACGTCAAACTGTAACTGCAATAAGAATAACCACAATAATAACAATTTTACAGTAACTAAAGGCAACAAAAACGCAGAAGTGGCTAGCAAAGGCAGAATATTACACAAAAACCAATATTTTTTTGCGGAAAACAATATATCTCTTGCAATCTAATGAGAAAATACCTGACTTGAATGTCTGACTGAATTCAGGACCATAAAACTAGGAGAACACTGTGTTGAAGTTCGGAGTTCAAAATTCAAACTACACTACAGAAATGAACCCGACTATACCAACATTTTACAGTCTAACAAAGCTGAATATTGACAAACCGATTTGGCCTATTGTAACCTCATATAACACCATTGCTCATAGACTAGCTCGGAATATGAATAATATAATCACAAAACAACTACATTTCAGGTCCAAGTAAGAAATTAAAAGCTCAGGCGACTTTATCAACAAAACAAATACAAATACATTTTTTTTTTGATATTGTCAATCTATACTCAAACGTCCCCACAAAGGATGCTGTAATAGTCTTAAACGCTTTTTTTTCCACTTAAGTGCTCTTATTGCAATGCCGAATACATTGGACAGATGGGCCGTAATTTGAAAATAAGACATAACGAAGATAATAACAAATTGTCAACATTTAACAAACATTTGACCGAAAATAAACATACAGATAAACACTTTTACACTCACCACGTCAAAAAGTCTACAAAGATGGATTATTAGGAAATATTTAAAATTTAGAAACATCTGAAACCAAACTCCAACGTAATTAACGAAATAACTGATTTTAGTGATCAATATTTACAAACTCCAACAGAATAAGCTAATTGAATACTCGGTATTCAATTAGATTTGAAGAAGCGAGCAACATGGTTCGCGAAACGTCAGCATTTACAAATCTTGACACACGGCATAACCCGCAAGTAATTTATTTTCTAAAAGTATGTATTTAAGTATATGTACTGCCGGTAACGGCGTTTTATTTATATTGTCGTGTCCAGACAGTTGGAAAACAGTTCTGTAATATCGCTGCTTGGGGTAGGCAGTAAAACTTCTTACATTGTGGTGTAACTTTCTGTGAGTCCTCGCGTGGATAGAACTGAATATTAAAATCTGTCGGCGAAATTTCCGAGAAACGGCTATGGTTCCACTTAGTCAGGTGTACATGACCTTAAAAGAGGAGAATATATTGTCAGTGAAAGTTAATATTGGAATTTATACGAGACAGGTTTTCAATATCGTTAACAATGCAAAATACAATCTGTTGCGCATACCTAGGTACAATTCCGAATATATTTTAGTTAAATGGTGGTGTAGATTTTTAGTTACTCAACTATGTAATTAATTATAGTTTTAGTTAATGAAATATAATTTTAGGCGTCAGTCTTGGTATGACCCTGACTTAACACTTACCTACTATACCTATCGCGTGGAAAACTGAAATTGAACAAGTAAAGTCCACGTCAATTATGCAAAGCTGAACGTTGATTAGAAAAACAAATGTAAGCATTTTCGACGTGGCAGGATATTTATTAATAATGTACAACAAGTAACACATGACTTGGCTTCCACGGTCAGAATCATTTAGAAAATAAACTGCTCCCGGATTATGCCGTGTGTGAAGATTCGTTAATGCTGACGTTTCGCTAACCATGTAGCTCGCTTCTTTTGAGCTAACTGAATACTGGAGACCTACCAAAGAAATCTACCTTATATACCTAAATTTGCACTTCACTGCGCACATCTAGAGTTACCGCTCCTATGTGTTTTTTTCCGCCTGACCGAATGATGATCGATTTTCGGCATTCATATTCGAAGCATCGAATGCCTAGTCAAGCACAGTCGACACCTGGCTAGGCAAGATTTTGCTGTTGCTGTTGAGCTGTTGCTCAATATTGCTATGAGTCGGG
This sequence comes from Melinopterus prodromus, assembly GCA_964023965.1. NCBI lineage: Eukaryota > Metazoa > Arthropoda > Insecta > Coleoptera > Scarabaeidae > Melinopterus > Melinopterus prodromus. The sequence goes on from OZ030390.1 coordinate 32,896,787, forward strand.
ACACACAATGGATTTCGATGACGTGAAGATGTTGGCAAGGGTGAGTAATTATGTCATCGAAGGCTTATTAGAGAAGCCATCGAAATTTATAAACACCCTTCGTGGGGACGACACTGACATTCGGAATGTCTAAAAATCGATCCTAACGCGGTCAAGTGGAAAACACTGTAACTTTTCGAGGATTTGATAAATCATTTAGGCCCATCTGAGAAGTTTTACTCATAATGACATTTACTTTCTAAAAATGAAATTTGTGGGGAAAAAGGTAGGGCATCTATATACATCTATATTATTTTTTCATAAAAAAGGGAATAGTTCAATAACAGAGAAAGGTGTGTGTTCAAGTTCACGTTTGTTTTTTAATTGTCATCAAACACAACAAAGAAATATGAGTTCAGTAAGAGCTCTTGATTTTAAAGGTGTGCGTACTCACTTTATTTGCAAGAGACGGCATCTACACAAAAAGTAAAACAATAATAGATTTACCGGATAATATAATAATAATAATAATAATAATAATAATAATAATAATAAATAAAAAAAAAATAAATAAAAAAAAAAAAAAAAAAATAAAAAATAAAAAAAAAAAATAAATAAAAAATTTTATAGGGGTCTAGGCAAGGACAATATCTGTATCCAGAATTTTCCAAACATGCAGGATGTTACCAACTTTTGGACAGGCATTTGGGGGCAATCTGGTAAGTATAATTCTGAAGCGGAATGGATTAAACGCGAGGAGAGGCGTAATAACCATTATCCAGCAATGGAAGATGTACTTCTCTCCAAAGATGACATCTCAAATGCTTGCAAAAGTTTAGCACTTTGGAAAGCTCCTGGTCCAGATAAAATTCCTAATTTTTGGCTTAAAAGGATAACCATTTTGCATGAACATTTGGTAAAATGTTTTAATAATATGGTTAATAATCCGGAACTGATACCGTCGTGGCTGACTGAAGGTGTTACTGTTTTGATTCCCAAAACGGAGAATACAATGGAAGTATCCCAATATAGACCTATTACTTGTTTAAATTGTAGTTATAAATTATTAACTAAAATTTTAGGTACCAAGATTTATGAACATCTAAAAGAAAATAATGTATTGCCCTCTGAGCAGAAAGGTATTTTAAAGGACAGTTATGGGTCAAAGGAACTGTTAATAATCAACAAGAAGATTGTTGAAAAGATCAAGAAGTCTCGAGGAAACCTATCCATGGCCTGGATTGATTATAAGAAGGCGTACGATAGTATCCCGCATGAATGGATTGTAAAAGCCTTGAAGATATATAGGGTAAACCAAAAAATTATTTTTTTGGTAAACTCATGTATGTCTTTATGGTCTACTAAATTATGCTTGCGGGGAGAAGACTCGTGTGTTTTCTCAGAGCCGATTAATATTAATTGTGGCATATTTCAAGGTGATAGTTTATCTCCATTGCTGTTTTGCATAGGCCTGTTTGCGCTGTCTAGGGAATTGAACGAGGATAAAGTTGGTGTTCAGTTATTACCTGGTGAAAAGTTAATTGGTCATTCATTTTATATGGATGATTTGAAACTTTATGCCAAAAATGATGAGCAGTTGAAGAGGAGCCTCAGTATTGTTAAACAATTCTCTGACGATATTGGGATGCAATTTGGCTTAGAGAAGTGTGCCAAAATTAGTATTGTCAAAGGCAAAATTGAGAAAACCGCTGACATATGCCTGAATGATCATACTAGTATTAACGAACTAACAGATAATACTAGATATAAGTATCTGGGAATGGATGAATCCTTTGGTATTGATGATGAAGGCATGAAGGTGAAGGTTATAGGCGAATACATTAAGCGTGTGAGGAAAATTTTAAAGTCTGGTTTAAATGGAAAGTATAAAATGCAAGCGATAAATGCATATGCTATTCCTATATTTCGATACAGTGTTGGTGTTTTAAACTGGACGAAGAAGGAAATACGCGATTTGGACATTAAAACAAGAAAACAGTTAACATTAAATTTTATGTTTCACCCTAGGTCCGATGTTTGCAGGCTATACCTGCATCGTTTAGATGGAGGTCGTGGTTTGCAGCAATTGGAAAATATTTATGATTTGGAAATGTTAAATTTAGGAAATTTTATAAAGGCCAACAAGGAAGATAAAGTTATTAAACAATTAATTAGGGATACTTCTGGTAAGTCAATAATTAGTAAACTTAAACTAATTTTAGAAAAATTTCAGGTCGAAGAACTAGAAAATTACGGAAATAAAACTTCAGTGGCGAGTTTAAATCGGGAGATTAAGTTAAGAATGAATCGGAAAATGAGGGAGGATTATGTTAGTAAGCCAATGCATGGTCAATTTTTGAGAATTGTGGAGGGTGATGGTATTTCAAAATCAGGGTCTTTATCTTGGCTTTGTCATGGGAACATTAAGGCTGAAACGGAATCCTCTATTGTTGCGGCGCAAGATCAGGCAATTCGTACCAGATATCATGAACAGAAGATTATGAAAGTTGCTCATGATGGGAGCTGTAGATTGTGTCATCAGGCTCCGGAACATGTCTACCACTTATTGGCGGCTTGTCCAGTCTTAGCTGAGTCGCATTACATTGCTAGGCATGATAGGGTGGGAACATATATACATTATAATTTATGTTCCCAACTAGGTTTAGCAATGGATGTGTCTCGGTGGTATGACCACATCCCAGCTCCTGTTGTGAGTAATGATCATATTACCATATTATGGAACATGCCTGTTGTCACTGATAGAATGCTTGATGCTAATAAGCCAGATATCGTGGTAAAGGATTTCCAGAGGAAGGTGTGCACGTTCATAGAAATCTCGGTACCTGCTGATGCGAATGTTGTAAGGAAGGAGTTTGAAAAACAACTTAAATATAAGGATCTCGCAATAGAAGTTGGACGTATGTGGGGAATGAAAGTGAACATTGTTCCGGTGATTGTAGGTGCATTGGGAGCAGTTAGTCTAAATTATAGTAAACATGTTAAAGAGTTGCCGTGCAAAATTTCGCCCTGGGAAATTCAAGAAATTGCGGTTTTGGGAAGCGCGAATATTTTGAGGAGAGTTTTATCATAAAGAACCCTAAATTTGCTGCTTAATATTTTATCTTTACCTTCTTTTAATGTATATTGTCTATTAATAAATGTGTGTGTGTGTGTGTGTGTGTGTGTGTGTGTGTGTGTGGCTGTGTGTGTTTTTAATGACCTTTGCACAAGGCTGCAAGGGTTTTCTGCAGTTTTCCTTTGCTTTGCAAAGAAAAATGAAATTTTTCTTTGCAAAGCATAAATGGCCTTGTGTTTTTCCAAATTGGGTAGAGCTGCAGTGATACCCGCAAAGGGAGTACCCTAGGCTTCAGCGAAGCTCGGTACTACCAATTTGCCCTGATCCTCTTTATTACTTTTCAAAATTATTAGTGTAATTTTAGTATTTATATGTTGTATCTAAATTATATTATCTAGGTTTCCAATATTTAATGAGATGTATCAGAGATTTTCAATAAATAATAATATGTGTTTTTCAAATTTGGGTAGAGCTGCAGTGATACCCGCAAAGGGAGTACCCTAGGCTTCAGCGAAGCTCGGTACTACCAATTTGCCCTGATCCTCTTTATTACTTTTCAAAATTATTAGTGTAAGTTTAGTATTTATATGTTATATCTAAATTATATTATCTAGGTTTCAAATATTTAATGAGATGTATCAGAGATTTTCAATAAATAATAATAATAAACATTTTTACGGAACACAATGTTGCCTCTTTTTGTATTGTATCATCACTATTTTTATACCCCCCACATTTAATGTGGTGAGGGTATATTGACTTTGACACATTTGTAACATACTTAAGGCGTAGCAGATATAGATTTATATATATGTGGATTTGATCAGAATTAAAAACTGAACCGACTTTGCTATGTCCGTCTGTCTGTCCGTCTGTCTGTCTGTCCGTCTGTCCGTCTGTCCGTCTGTCCGTCTGTCCGTCTGTCCGTCTGTCCGTCTGTCCGTCTGTCCGTCTGGCCGTCTGTCCGTCTGTCCGTCTGGCCGTCTGTCCGTCTGTCCGTCTGTCCGGCTGTCCGTCTGTCCGTCTGTCCGTCTGTCCGTCTGTCCGTCTGTCCATCTGTTTGTCTGTCCGTCTGTCCGTTTGTCCGTCTGTGTACACAATAACTGCCGTAATTTTGCAGTAATTGATCTGCAATTATTTGGTATGCAAGCTTATCTTTTAAAAAGAAAAGACAAGTTCGTGAATAGGCAAAATCGGTTCACTTCTCTTGTTACTTTTATTATTTTTTTAAAAATGTTTTACGGTGGGGTGTATTTTACCTTCACCACGGCTGAAGATAATTTTCTTCTAGTTTTGATTTATTTTTATATCTTTTTATTTTCGGATTTAGAAATTATGGGAAGCATTTAGAAATTATGGGAAGCCTATGTATGAAGCATACACTTATTTATTATTTAAAATGAACAAAACTAAGCTCATGTATACTGATGTTGCCTTTCTGACACATTTTAGTTACATTAAAATAAATAATTGAATTCTATTTTTAGATATATTTGACAGAGATAAAGTTGAGTTGCAAGACAGTGACTGAGATATTATGTAGTCCACCTGAGTAGGCACATCCCGTCATATTATACTAGCGGAAACTGATGTGTAAACTCGCCTTGGGATGGGCTAATCCCCCGGAAAACACTTACCGACATTAACAACTTCGCATCCGTCCGAGAGCCCCAGGACTCATTGTTCCCACGAACAATGGACTCCCTGCACCACTAATTAGTTAACACTATATTCGTATTGGAGTCTACAGCAAATCTAATTAAGATCCTTAGGGCGGGTATACTATGGAAAAGCTTTCTCGCTTTCATCGACGTGCGCCATAATGAGCTTTTTTTATTATTATGATGCGTTTGGAGCAATTTAGTCATCAACAATATACCAAATCTGCACTATGATAATAGGAAATTGAAGTGTTTTTGCAATTTTTAATAAACAAACTTTCATTAACTATACACAAATCGTGCAAATGACAAACTAAACTAATATCATTTGAACTCAACTGTGATCAAATGACTTTCAATCTAAATTTGAATAATTATGATTTGTTTTTTTGTTTCATAGTACTGCATTATTAAAAATGAAACAATTGAAAAAGCACATGTCAACGTATTGGGATCTATGCCATGTGCTAACGTAAATTAAGTAATAAAAAAATAGAAGCACAAAACAACGTAAAAACGATGGAGGTATTTATTTAAAACGCATTTTTCTTCTGAAGTACATATCTCAAAAACCTCCCTCTTTTTACTTCATTATTATTGTATTTTTATCATAAAATAAGACACCACTTAAAATGACCCTGCATAATATGTATAATGTGTTAATTGTTGTGGTCGCTTTGCAGGCGTAGAACGTAAAAACGGTACAAAGATAACGAATAGAGTCATTACTTATTGTAGAAAATTAAAAGTATTATCACTCTTAATTTAAGATTCGCTTTCGTCAGACCAATATGAAGCAAGGAAATGCCCCAAACACGATATTTTCCATCTTTCGAACATATTTTTTATCAATAACATCGTTCCTATGGTTTGGTGAGAGTAAAAGTTGGGAGCGTCATATTTTATGATAAAAAATCTAATAAACTTGTAATCAAATGTTGGCCGATTCGATATTTGTTCTTCAGAAGAAGAAGTGTTTTGTGAAGATGTTTAATATAAATACATCTCTTGTTTTTAATGGAATTTTTAACAAAATACTATACTAGGGTACATAGTTTCAAACATAGTTACAAAAGTTGTGTGCATTTCCGCAAAAAAAAGGAAAGATGAGTATTGCATAGAACACTTCTTAATCTTCTATTTTAGATATGCAACACGTCCGTAAACTAACGTATATTCTTTATCATAATTATAAACCATAGTGCTTTCATAATAATCGTTGGTGTTGATTATGCTAGCGATTCTGTCCAATAACTCACATAATGAGTGCATTATTAAATACCTAATAGGTGTATTATTTATGAATTTTAAAGGAAATAAGGATAAAGGAGAAAGTGTGGTGGCATTGTGACAGGTGACATATTTTGTTGTGTTACTATTTATCTTTTATGACTGGGCAACGCCGAAATTAATCCGCAAAAATAGATGTTGCCAGAATTTAACGCATTTCCATTAAATGTAAAGATGTTAAATAAGCTAAGCTTACATTACTGCGTCTAGATTTTTAATGCACTCTAGATTTTTCAAAAAATCTAATTTTTGTTGCTTAAGTGATGTCTTGAAATCTTAGAAATAAGGTACAATACGTTTCATATTGTAAAACTGTGCTAATTGGATGAACATACGGCCAAGTGTCTAGCCGAGCGTACATGCAAGATATCTAGCGTTTATCTTATTTGGAGGAATTACATACGTGGCCTGAAATATAATATAAAATAATATAACACACTAAGATTTTGTGGAAATATCCTCGGTACGTTCGTTGAACTGACACTAACGGCACAACGTTATAGCTGTCTGTTGTAACGTGTGTTGTTCTTGATTAGTTGGTAAAAATAGCAGAAATAATTAGTGACATTCCCGGAGTAGATCGTGATCGAAAGGAGTCGAAAGGAAGCTGCAGATTTTCAAATAGAACAATATGACAAGCATTGAATCGTTTGGAACTAGAGTCGCCTCTACCTGATAACGTATCCACAGTCCACACCTGCAAAAAAGTAATGTCGGTTGAAGATTATTACAACGTTGAAGTGGATGACATTTAATTATCATCTTTTGAACTTTATTGCTGTGTTTCCTGCTATTTCACAAGTTGTAGTGTGTAAAACGTGAAAATCGAAAGCAAAATTGGCCGAAAGTGGTAACCGTGACTTAGGATTTCAAATCGTGGTTTCTTGGGAGAATTTTGAACAACCTTTCATTCAGAGTTGCCCATTTGTTCAAAAAGGATATGAAATGAATTGCGGCAGTATCCTTGCCATGCGCATAGGAATAGCTGTAGATGGAATTGAAAAGTTTTTCGCATTCAGGGACCTTCCTGGTCAGATTTTTCACTCATTTTACGATAAAGGTGTTCGCACCATTTTTGTCGCAACAGAAGCAGTTTGTCAACAAAGTACGCAGAAAGCAAAAATAAAGAGAGGGCTACAGGTCAATTGAAAATAGTAAAAAAAAGTGTAACTCTTTCGGACGATGAATCATGGAGAAAACATAGATTTCCTTCTTTGTATGGTTGGTGGTAATTTTGGAATAAGAAAAGGATAGATCACCTGGAAAAACTAAGGGCACTCGTCCCCGCCATTTGACAAAAACCAGTTAGGGCAGTTAACCAAGAAGCCTCGAAATGAGGGTTGAATTTATGATGGACTAGCCATTCGTTGTAATCATGATTTAATTGATAAAATGAATAAAGTAAATCTGTGCGACACTGCTCAATACATTCTGACCGATGAAATGCCGCTGCATGAGAATTGTCCACCTGGTGATTTATTTTCATTTTCACTTTCAAGTAGCAAAGTAATTGTGGATATTGCATCAAGTATAGCTATATGTGTTGTCAATGATGCATTATCCAGCCTTCTGAATATTATAGAGGCATTATGTATGAGCATCGGGCCAAACTGCAATAATTTCTGCGCGTAGGTTGACGCACGGCGCATCATGTTTTCAGAGCCATCGCTGACTGATGCTGCAAAACAAAAAGAGAGAAACCCGAGGAGGAAAATATTAACTTGAAAAGATAATTATATGGTCCAGGCATCGCCGACTACCTAGTAAAATATAACAATTCTATACATCAAAGTTACATAATACTTTAAACCGTGTTTTCTCAAAACCGCATATTTCAAACTGGCCGGAAAGATAACTTCAACTGATCTCCATCAATTCACTTGAAATTTTTTATGCAGCTTCAGAACAACATTATCTGGAGGAGTACATACGGATTTTACTATAAGTTCGAAACTTTTTACTTTATCATACGCAGTATGTAAAGTGTATGTAATCGTGCCGAAAAAAAAAAATTGAGATTTTCGCGGAAATAGGTCTTTTTGGGTCCCCTGAACATTTTTGACCAAGGTACAAAAAAATGTCTGTGTGTGTGTCTGTGTGTGTGTGTGTGTGTGTGTGTAAACGATTTTTGTGGAGACGATTCCGGAGAAACTACTGAAGGTATCGGAACGAAAGTTTATATTTAGAAGTTTCATGACCTAATTTAGAGCTGAAAAGCTTTTGGTTCACAAGGGTCCAAAGGAACCGGGAGTTTATTCGAAGCCTTTTTCAAGGATTTTGCAAATGAGCCGCCGTTTCTGTAATTTCGTCAAAATAGTTAAATAATAAATTAAAGTAGAGGAAATTTTGAATAATTTATGCCCATGATATTTTTTGGTAAAATTCATAGTTTAGCTGCAAGAGCAAATTCTATTTGATCGAGATCGGTCGCATCTGCATTAATATGAAAGTACATAGTAGCCAGGATTTTGACAAATATTTTTTTGTGTTGTCACATTCGAAAACAGCTGATCTCATCAGAGGCTCGCAGAGGCTATGATCAGAGGTTGGAGAACCACTATGGAACGTTGCCGCTCTAGTGCGGCAAATTATAAAATAAAATTTTAGATAAAATAAGATCACCAATTTGATTGTTTGTTGATAAGAAATATCAACCCGACTTTATATCTAATTCTAAAAACGATAAATTGAGAAAATTATAAATAAACAATAGCGATGAGTGAACAAATATAAATCTGTCAGAATTTGAATTACCTTTTTAAGGTGCGTTTTCATTACTGATAATGGCAGTGGTAGCAGACGCCATTATAGTATTTCCAATAGAAAATTGCTAGTGACTCATGTTTATGTACATGCAAACTAGTATGTGTCAATATCACGATATGTAAGAAATACTATAATTTCGTATTCTACCACCGCCATTAGCTACCATTACCTACCAATCGGAACGCACCTTTAAACTTGACGTTTCGTCAAAGTGGTACCAACCTAGCATTTACTATACAGAAATTCTTTATTTTTTTTTAATACGTATTTCTTAAAACGCAACACAATAAACGTTGATGTCGCTCCTGCCAAAAACTAGATAGCGCGACTCGCTCACATGCGACGGCGACACTCTTCCTTCGGTGACGTGCCGCATCACCGCTCGTCGCGCTATTCCGTACTTTCGGCATTTGTGACATAAATAACTATTATTCTAATGACGTAGTGTAGGTAGTGTCAAATGCTGATGCTTTGACAATACCTACGATTTATCTCAATAGAATAGATTCTCATGCACCTAAACTATTAATTTTATATATTGTATGATAAAGTCATGTGCCTGGCCACATCAGATTTTTTATGTTATAACCAATTTTTAACCTAATTTTGTACCTGAAAGTGATAATTTGAGTTCAAACGTCGCCATTTTGTTGTAAAGCGGAATTTTCTAATTTCCGAATGTACTTCCCGAGATAATCGTATATAAAATCAATTTCTTTGTTTGTTTTTATGGCTAAGTGAAAAATTGCGGACAAAATCTTTCCGGTCGTGGAACCCTGTCCGCCGGAAGAGGTTTCCTTTGATGTCCTTTAACGCTTCATTTTTTTTATTTTTGTTTTCTTATTGTGGATATTCCTCAAACCATTATCAATAAAGGACTTTAAAGAGATTTTATAATTCTGTTACAATATTGTAAAAATAGACCTACAAAAGCGGCTATTTTTCTCTCGCTAAGTGGCATTACCCCTTAACTAAACGTAACGTACGCGAACTTAAGAATTAGTGAAAGTTGAGCTCCATAGAATTATATGTGTTTGTTTATATTCACTTAGCATACAACAACTTAACGTAACGTACGGATTTGTACACTCAACTTAAACTTACCTGAATCCGTGCGCTAAGTGCACCAATCACAGGCCGTCGATTTAGACAATTCGGGTGATGGTGACAGAGTGACATAATCGAAAAATATCTCCTGCGACTTAAACTTTTTTGGTTTTGTGTTGTGCTGCAATATTGTTAGCTCAATTCACAGATTGTTGTCATGGAGGATGGAACCTTCATAAAACTTTTGTGTACATAAACATACGGTAAACGGTAAACATATGGTAAATGCGATGGATTTTATTTTGTGTTATGTCAAACGTCATGTGAAATGTCATGACAATCACCCCAGCGAAAGTGAATGTAAATGGAACCGTTCATATTTTGTACGTTAATTAGTATAATTTTTCTTACGTTAAGTGGATGTAAACGATAGTTTAGACGTTAGGCGTTAGACATTATCGACGCCCTTTTCTGCATATGAAAAAACCTTCTTCCGTTATTTTTTAGTATCTCGATGTTGTAAACTATAAATGGTATGGCGGCAAACATAGAATGCTCCAATATACATAAACATCGGAACATTACGAGAAATTAAAACAACATTTCCATTCTTTCGAATAATTGTTCATCACAATAGACGTAATAAAAAACACATTGCGAAAGCTGGCCTTAATATTTATAGCAAATCTAGATGGAAACAGTAAATACGCTAGTAAATTAAAATTTAATGAACACAAAACGACGAAATGAGAGACGGAAATGGAATGAGAATCTGTCCACCGGAGGATTAAGAGCAATTAAGATGATAATTCCGGCTTATTTCGAGGACAATATAAGAAAATTATTAGGTCGTAACTAATGGCGGACAGCTTGCTCGAATATTAATCGCCTCGTTCGTGAGTACGGAAATCACGTAATTGAATTTTTCTCCGCAGTTCCCGAATCGTTTCTTCAGTCTGTAAGCGAGCCCGGCAACAAAAGAAATAAAAACATAACCTAATTTTAAGACAATAAATCGCATTTTTTGTCAATTTGAGCTATATCGCAATAATGAAATTTTTCGGATTCTTCTAAAATTGAGTTGCGTGCACAATGATATTACCGGCATACGGTTCTTTGATTGCTTTAAGGTTTTTAGAGAATGTAATATTGTTGTACTGGAATCGAAACCAATAATCTAAAACGTCAATCTACAAATTACGATTTCCTGGTTTAGATTCATGTACCTATTATTCCTAATTTCATTATCTTGATAAATCTATATAAATATTGCTACTTAGGTTTATTATAAGTATAATCGGATATTTACCGATCGCAGAGTCCGGCTGCAGCTAACCAGAGCAACTTTTATTAATTTTTTGTTCCTATGTTTTTCACAGCGGGCCATGTGACCTATTTACTTTCTCTCACTCAATAGAGCCCAACACAAATGGAAATGCAGCATACCAAACGCACGCTTTGGTGGTGTGGAATTCTAATTATGCTAAAAATTGCTGAAAATTGGTTGACCTAGTTCTAACCTAGTCCATGACCTATTTCTATCTCTCCTAAAACGCGTTTTCAAATAAAAAACGTTATATATTGTTCAAAGTTTATGAAATTTTCAGTGTAACGTCTTAGATTAATAACGAGTTGGGCGGCATGAAAAATAATTTTTTGGAAAGATAAAAATTATTTTTACTTCTAAATCTTTGACTATTTTCAAATATAAAACATCTAGCCCAACTCATGACAGAAAAATAGATTTTTATTTAGGTACAATTTTAACCCAAACCATTAACCATTATAATTGAGATAATAAAGCGTAATTGCCGGAAATGTACCTATTTGCCCATATTACTGCTGCCCGCTGTAGATAGCAGACGACAGGAGCTTTAAACAGCGCCTATAACTGGTGACTACCGATTGACGTTGGTGGGGGACAGGCTGACCACTCCCAGCAAAAAAAAAAACGTCGAAACGAAATATTTCGCATCGGAGTTGTGATGTTTTTACAATGGAGCCTTAGTTTTTTTAGTTTTAGTAGTAGTAGGTATAAGTCGAATTTTTGCAAAGTAGAAAATTGTCAGAACGCATATACAGTGGCGGACTGGGCAGGTTAGCAGTTTTTCAGATGGCAACTGGACCCCGGACCCCCTTTGAAGTAAAAAATGAGAAAAATATTTGCACTGAAACTCGTACGGGGCCGACGCATGAAAACATATCAGACAATGAGAAGGCCCTCCAACATGCAAAAAATGAAAAAGAATTTGTTTTATTTAAAATTTGTAATTTACATCTAAAACCTTTTCTACTTTTGAAGAAATCATGTAATTATTGAACAGTATATCAGGTCGACGAGTTCTTTGGTAGGTTTTCAGTATTGAGTTAGTTCTGAAGAACCTACACAATAGTTCGCAAAACGTCAGCAATTATTACAATTAAGAATTTTGATGTCATTACAAGGATACAATTTGTTTTAAAAATATAGATACAAAATGGTTGACAAACTTTGTATTTACACAATGTTCTTCTCTTCGAATAAACGAGAGTCAAATCCTAAAACATTTTAGCTATGACAATAGGTGTGCCACAAGGCTAAATTCTGGCTCCGTTGTTGTTCTCTCTCTTTATCAACGATATTGCATATTTTTTGAAGCGGTACATTATAGTTAATTACGCCGATGACACCACGGTAACTGTGACAAGGGGAAATGATGACACACATGATGCGGCACAGCTATGTTTTGATGAGGCATGCGTATGGTTCTCAGCAAACTTCTTATCGTTAAACGTGACTAACATTAAGCGTCTCATTTTTGGAACAAATTATGGTGACATGCAGAATTTACATAAGCATATGGGCGACAGCACACTGGATACAGGAAAATCAATAAAATTTTTGGGAATTCATGTATCAAATAATTTTAAATGGTAGCTCCACTGTGCTGAACTTGCAAGAGATTTACTACAGTTTGACATTTTAAAAACAATATATTACGCAGAGGCAAAAATCCAGACTGACGTACGGAATGGGGTTCGTCAGCAAACGTGTCCGCTGTGCTCGTGGCCAAGAAAAGAACACTGAGATGTATGATGGGCGTATCTCGGGCAACTTCATGTCCGCTAATATTTCTAGACCTCAAAATAATGACAGTTATCGCTCTGTATATAACTGAGGTAGCATGCTTTGTACATGAGAATCGTCGCAGCTTTGCTAAAGAAGATCATGGCTATCATATACGAAACAACTACTTGATTGCTCCACGACACCGACTGGACATAACATCTCGTTCTCCATGTGTTATTGGAGTTCGAATATATAACCACCATCCAGATCCTTTAAAACGTCTTCCGATGCATCTGTTTAAAATACAGATAAATTTGATGTTGCTGCAACACTGCATTTATACCTTGGACGAGTTCTTTGCCATAACTTGTAGACATATAGGTATACCAATGATCTTGTATTTTCTTTCTTATATTTTATTGTCATTGTGTCGGCTGTAGTATATTTTTTATACGCGATTACAGCTATTTTTATATTTTTATGATTTTTTCTCATGATTTATTATTAATTACTTATGCATTTTCTTTTCGCGTTATTTATTAATTATTCTTAATTTTATTTACTATCTTCTCTGAATTGAATATATTTTTTCACATGTGTCATGCATCACAAATGTACCACGACATTAATAAAGTTTATTATTATTATTTATTATTATTAAAGCATTCGCAACAGTAGAACCGTTTGTAAAGGATATCTTAATAAGAGCGCTAATAAGATTTGAATTTAAAGTAGAACATGGTTTTCTGTACCAAAATAATAAAATATTTATTGATTTATTATGTACATTCATGGGAATTATTAATGAAACAACACATCTAGTAAATGATCCCCTCAGTTTTGGTAAAAATGAGCTTCGTCGCTGAAGATAATTTTATTCACAATATCGGCAGTCACTCTTTGCTGTTCAATGGTCTAATTAGTGAACTCTCCTCGCTGTGCATGCTCTGGTGGGAACAGTTGTGAGTCAATTGTTTCGGCACAACCACTGTGTGGCCTAGTACGCCTTCTCACACTTTCTTGTTAAATAACGTCAGTATTTTTATAGGTTAGAATGTATATATTTACTTATTTTCTATTCTAGATACTTCTATATTGTCTTATTTATTTTTTTATTATGTTCACCGATTGATCTTTTGTACCCTGAGTTATTTTTATTATATTGAGCCCTTGTTTTTTTAAACACCGATAAAGCTTTTTTTTATTTATTATGCATTATGGTATTCTTCTGTGGGAATATTTCATATTGCTGGATATTTTTTTCATTTCTTCAATAAACATTTTAATGTCTTCGAATTTAGTCACCTCCATTTTCGTTTGCGATAAATCAACGCACGTGTGCATCACCACATTTACAACAGTGTACTATGAAACCGCAGTGCATGTATCTCACACCGCACTTGCGGTGCGGTGTCGTGCGGTTAAAACACAGATGTGTGCACCGGCCTTACATTGGTACGTTGTGCACAACCATAGTCACATTTTCTGGATTTTAATGGTTTCTCGTCTGCGAATTCAAGCAACCAAACTATTACGATTCTGCTAGTAATATTTAACAATAAGGACTCGTTGTTATACCGTCCTTTTTATCCAATCTGTCTTCTATCGACCTGTCTCATTCGTTGACCCATCGAAACATTACTGTCACAATAGCGCGCAATTTAAATCTTACGGTCTTATTGAGACACCTTTACAATCGGTTCATTTTCAGACTAATGTTGATTAAGATTTGTTAATATTTGAATTTATATTGCATTACTTATTATTGATCAAAATACCTATTTTTACCTAAATGATCATGAAAATGTCTAAATTATAAAATCTCTCTAAGAAGTCACGTTTTCGAACAAATAGAGACCAAAATGCCAAAAACACGTGAATTTGGCAATTGAACCGGATATTTATAGCAGCTGAACACAAAAGGGTCTCCTAGAGACTTAAAAAGGGTCTCAAAATAAATAAAAAACCTGAAGGTTTTTCTTCTTGCCAGAAATCAAGACAGGTTGTTCACTAATATCCTGGAAGTACTGATAAACTTTGTATGATGGTCGGTGGCCTACAACAAAAACTATTTTTCATTGGTTGGTCACACTTTTTCGGTAGCATACTCGATACTGACATTGCAATGATGTCTATCTGTATTCGAATTCCATGTGAGATAGATATGCTACCCATTCGCCCATGACCATAATGCGCGCTTGTGACATCCATCTCCGGGAAGCAAAAGGGGCACACTATGGCGTAGGTCCGCTGCAACAATAATAGTTATACCCCACTGTTATGGCCGGAGGTACCAACACAGATTATCTTCAGACTATCACTTTATGCACGTTAAGTAGACATCCTATACTATAGCGTAAATTCATCGTTCGCTGTTCTTATTTTTGTACATATTGTGGCGCATGCTATCGACAACATATACACCACATATAGTCTATTTTATTTATTATTTCATATCACGCCATAATCGATAAATCGAAGGTGTTGATATTATAAAATTGCCACGAGAATAGAGTCGAAACAAGGAATGACTACTAAATATTTAGTATTTTTAACACCTTGCGTTCTTGGCAAATGATGTTGCTAATATGGAAATATTGTGCGGTGAAAGCACAAAACTCGAACTGAACAGTGAAAAAATGTAATACCAAATATGACATCATTTCTAAGTAATATTTGTTTATCATAATTTGATATGTATTGGAGCCACGATGGAGCATGATATTGACAAAAAAAGAGGATTTTATATAAGTCCCTAAATTACTTGATGCGGCACTAAGTGAAGTTCCCAAATACAGAATAGTAGCGTCTTCTTGCGTACTTTAATTATTCCGTGATTTATATTGACAACACCGAAACAAACGAAACGGCCGCAGTAATATTCGAACCTCAAATTGAAAGCCCGATACAATTAAAATCCAGTCCAAGAACAAGAAATACTGCGATTAAATGTTAAACAAGTCGCTGTTATTAATTACGCTCCCCTAAACCGGCGATTTATAACCATAAACTTTAACAATGGGCGGGTGACCGAGCCCCTGCAATTACTCGGAATCGAATAAATTACGGATTACGAATTGTTAAAGATAAAATAGCCGCGAATTTAAATGCTTGACTGCACTGCTTACGGACTGTAACCAGTACTAACCCCTGTTGGTACCTGTTTCCACATACTTATAAATTTTCAACCATTTATATAGAACTACTACTTTACCAGATAGCAATTTCAAAGAATATAGGGATATTTCCTCTTATACCATTTTGTTGGCCCATAACATTGGTGTATAAAATTTATTGCATCAAACAAATACCATGAAACACGCCAAAACACCTTATTGCGACTGCCGTGATTAAACGCACACATAAAAGCTATGATAATATGGTACTATGGTACATAAAACACGTTTAGCCGAAAACGTTTTTGTCTAAACATGTTTTGTTCCAACATGACTGACATGTGATAGAATACGGTTTGAAACATAGTTTAAATATTGTAAACGTATATTTTAAAACAACGTTAATTCACAGGTCTATCTCGTACGCGCTCTATTCAAGTAGTGTTCGACCATAGCACAGTATAGAATAGATTAGATATACGCTACGCTAACCAGTAGTCGCACTCCGGCAAATTCATGAAGAAAACCTGCAACCGCGCAGCCTCTGTGCGCAGCCGTCTGGGTATACAACATATGGTGACTACACACGTGTCAGAAGTTTTGGCCCAATTCATGTACATATACGTGTGGAGAAGATTTATGCGCACCGAGGCTGCGCGAGGGCAACTTTTGCTTCAAGGAAACCAATGGTTTTCGACCGAAGTGCGACTATTGTATAGCGTAGCGTTTCTCTATACTGTGACCATAGTAAACATATCAACAAGTAGATTCAACCCGGCAAATATTTTGGGAACATTCTGAGGGCGCATGCGTGGCCTGGCGTGGCCGCGGCCCATATTCACCATTTTACCGCAAGATGGCGCTAACTTATTTCTGCTTGCATGTTTTGTGCTCAAACACAATATTAGTGAATTTCGCACTCAATTATCGAGAGGGAATCTTTAAAACGGCAATACATCGAATATAACAAGTTTTAAGGTATGTATTTCATATTGTGCTGGCGTTCTGGTAGTGGCGCCATCCAGTATCATTTTCACAAACCATATCCAGAAGCGCGACACTGAATTATCGAGAGAGAATATTTAAACCCGTATTACATCGTCATTCACAATATCAGAGGAATTTATATCATAATTGAATGAAAAATCACTTTATTCTTAATCAATTCTTATTTAATAGCAGTTCCATTTTGCATGCGCCATCTAGTGTCCTTTAACGAACTAAGTCTGCATCCGTTCGATATATCTGAAAAGTTGGGACGTCGACATCAAAGGAGCCGACACCTAATGCTTCTACTTTATGATATATCTACATTGGTTCGACCAGCGTCGGCCACTCCTCCGCTATCCCCGGGGAAGTACCGCTGGCAAACCCATAGACCTCCTACCTCTTATCTGTCGTTACATGACATTCGGCCATGCTGGTTATGTCCGTCCTCGGACAGATCCGATCGTTTGGGTTGTTTGTAAAATCAAATAATTATTGAACTCCCAAAGTCACATGATACTTTAAGAATAGTACTAGTAGAATAGTACTTAAAACAATACACTGAGATAAACATCAGGGATGTCATTGACTATGACCAGCTCAAGCTACCTCAGGGCTCGAGTTTGACAAGACTATCTTGCAAAACTAACTCAGAACTTTCGGGAATGAGCCTGACATCTAACTATAATCTCTCAATACCGACGTTGAGTCCATGATTTTGCCATATCTATCTCATAAATCACACACTTTTCGCATTTAGCATTTAGCCATGGTCATCTCAATTCGACATTACGACTGAGCCTGACACTTATTTACATACTATGACCATCTCAATTCGACATTACGTTGAGCCTGACATTTATTTATATATTATGACCATCTCAATTCGACATTACGATTCAGCCTGACACTTATTTACATGCTATGACCATCTCAATTCGCCATTACGATTGAGCTTGATACTTATTTACATACTATGACCATCTCAATTCGACATTACGTTGAGCCTGACATTTATTTACATCTTATGACCATCTCAATACGATATTACGATTGAGCCTGACACTTATTTACATGCTATGACTATCTCAATTCGCTATTACGATTGAGCTTGATACTTATTTACATACTATGACCATCTCAATCCGACAGTACGTTGAGCCTGACATTTATTTACATCATATGACCATCTCAATTCGACATTACGATTGAGTCTGACTCTTATTTACATGCTATGACCATCTCAATTCGCGATTACGATTGAGCTTGACACTTATTTACATACTATGACCATCTCAATTCGACATTACAATTGA
Organism: Melinopterus prodromus; assembly: GCA_964023965.1. NCBI lineage: Eukaryota > Metazoa > Arthropoda > Insecta > Coleoptera > Scarabaeidae > Melinopterus > Melinopterus prodromus. Next base: position 32,915,074 of record OZ030390.1, read on the forward strand.
GCCTGACATTTATTTACATACTATGACCATCTCAATTCGACATTACGATTGATCCTGAGATTTATTTACATGCTATCACCATCCACGGGATTTAGCGATGTCCGCTACTCTTCGTAACCATTCCGTGGAGCGCATCTCACCATTCGATAGGTCGAATTCGGGGAGAAGAGCCTCATCCAGGAAGGATGGTGACTGCGTCTCTGGCTCCTGGAGCCTCTTTAACTGCTTTTTCAAAACTTTGACCTCATGTAGAGCTCTTGTAGCCTTCCACTAACTCGAACTCGCCGAGCTATTGGAGGAATCACCTGCGCGCAGTACGACGTTCTCTTCGACTTTCCCATCGTCAGACTTATCACAACAGCTTGATCACAATAATCATGTGGCTCGTGTTACTATCACACTTCTGAATTGTTAGAATACGGTTTACAACATAGTTTAAATATTGTAAACCTATATTTTAAGCCTGTAGACAATCTAGTATAGAATACTGAATTACCGGCTGAAATCGGGCAAAATTTTGATCAAGCTGTTTATGCTATTTCATTATAGAATATTGCATGCTTGCACATAAAATCGTCGAGATAGTCAATGCGGCCCAGTGATTTGCTATTTCATCAATATTTGAAAACGAATAAAAAAGCACATTTTAATGCTACACGCTGTACACCTGTATAATTTGTTATTAAACTACAATTATTAACGAAGTAGGAAATCTAGGTTCAGCATTGTAACAAGGTATTTAAATACAAATCAATTATGGATCAAAAGTAACGTATTTATAAGAATAGCTTGATCAAGTGAACGCGGAAAGATTTACTCGGTTTGGTACATTTTCAAATATGCCTCGTTTATTGAAAGGTTCATGCTTGTTGTCATAGATGGCGCCACTTAAATTGAAAAAATTACTTGTTATTCTGGACACGCTATCAAATTATAGTTTGAAATAATATAATTTTTCCCGATAGAGTCATTGGCGGAGTCAACACGGACCTCTGAACGACTACCTCATCCTTATTTAAAAACAAAATTAAATTTTAATAATTATTGGCTAATTTCCTGGATAGTTTTGAAATCGACAATGTTATTGATGATGTTTTCCTACTATAACTAGGTATTGAAATACAAAGCAGTTACGTATGCATACAAACATACATGTACCTATTGTTTCCTATGAAACCGACTAACTTACTCGGGGGAGCTAATTTTTTAATTGTTTTTTTTTTTAGATAATTTTTATACATATTGCAGAATCTATTACAATTATTTTTAATAAATAAAGAATTTATTTGGTCTATATTTGGACATATACCATAAATATTTAGTGGTATTGTCTCGTATAATTTCAAAAGAAGTAACTTAGTAGAATTAATTTGAATGTTATTTGCCCGTTGATTAAAAGAAAACGAGTTTTTACTTACCTTTGTGAAGTAAATTACAAATGAAAACAGCCTTGTTAGTCTTATACACTATTTATTGGCAACACAATAAATGATATTACATGTTTCAGTTGCAGATATTAATAACATGAAATAAAATACAAAATATTGTAAACCATAAGAAGTAAGATCCTGTTATGTTAATTTCCTAGAATGGTTTGCATTATTCGGTTTGTGCAGATAAAGCCATGGCAAAGCGTGCGAGACTCATCGGAATGTTTTCAATAACAAAACAAAGATTGTTAATATAATACACGACTCATCCTTTATACGATTTATTCTTTATAGATCCCTTATGAGTTTTTGTTTTTGTTGCCTTCGTAGGCACAAAACGCAAAAAAAAAATATTCACTAATAAAATCTAAGGGAAAAACTTCAGGCTACACTAACGTCCAATCCCTAACGAGTAATGTTAAAATTAACGCATTAAAATCAAGGGTGACCACGGCTTAACGCAATCATTTAATGAGGGCAGTATTGATTATCATTATAGTTAACGCATAATGGTGTTAACGCCCGGTTCCCACTTGTCGCATGTCTAATCCGAAAAAAAATCGGGTGCTCTTGGGGCTTAATATTTTGTATGGAGCTGTTCCCATCTATCCGACAAGATTTTTTTTCGGCTCCGACAAATAGATGTGAGCAGCTCCATACAAAATGTTAAGCCACTAGAGCACCCGACTTTTTTTCGGAACCGACATCCGACAAGTGGGAACCGGGCGTAAGACCATAGACGTTAGTGTGGCCCAGGTATTAGAAATACTGTCTGACCTGTCATATAAACTTCAAAGTGAGAAGATACAAAAGAAAGAGATACAGATTCATAGTCACGATTATCATAATTCGTATTGCTTGATATAAGGAAAGAAATGTTGGATTCGAACGTCAAGTTACATGTTCCTGAGCTCCCATGTAATGTTACTATCGTAAGTTGACATTAGTAAAATGTGACCAGAGTCCAACCGAATAGAAGCACAAACAGATATATCCCATCGGTAAATAGCAACATTTCTGATAATCACTAGTAAAATGACTCTAGAGTCCCAACTAAGTTCGACAGCTGTACAGTGACGTAGAGGCACCTACTGGCCATACAGACTAAAAAATAACCTGTAAAGAATTTTAAAAAAAATCTGATTCTGAATGCTGTTCTTCTGCCGAAAGAGGTACTTGCTCAGCATGTATACCATAATCTACATTCCTGTCTATTCCTTCGGTTGCGTCCATTCGCGTCCTTTTTGTCACCGCAATACTTCTTGGCTTCCATCTTTGTCGTTCATAATATTCCGTGATTCTGTATGATGTTTAAAATAAATTCCTGGTTCTACGCCAGTAAACTTTTTCCAGCTCTTTAATTGCCATTGTAAACCTAACGGTAGGCATCCATAGCCTCTGCTGCAAAACAGAAAAATTTTCTGTAGTGCTAGGGAACAAAATATACAGATTTGTAGTCATATGCCCAAAATTTAAATTATAAATCTAAATACATATGTTTTTATGTAAAATGTAAAAAATAAAGAGAATTTGTGTGCGTGGATGAGAAAAGGGATCAGTTGTCCGTTTCTAGTTACGCAGATAATCGCAAATAAAGTTAAACCTGTTCAAAATAAACATTTTTGTTTTATTCGCTAATTAGTCTCTTTATTGTGTTTTTTATCTGATGTGTTTGTCTGAAACCCGGCTGCGGTTGGGTTTTTGTTTGGGACCTCTTGTCGATATGATGCTATGCTCTTGCCGTCTTGCGCATTAGTTTATTTTACCTACTTCCCGGAGTGCACTCAAGTTGAAATTTTGCATATGGACAGATTTCTGGTGACAATGCACGAATCAATAAAAAAACTGGAAACTTCAAATTTGCAAAAAGTTTTAAAATTTATCCGGTCGAGCTGAAATTTTGCATGTGGGCAAGTTTAGTTTAGTTTAGTTTCGTTTAGTCAGTTAGATTAGTTAGACTATTTTGTAGCCCCTAGGCCCATGGTTAATTAATCTATAAAACCTAGACGGAATAATGAAACAATATTTTCTACTAAAAATCTTAAAACTAATATCGAAATTGTTACAAAAATGTTGGAGTCGGCGTAACTTGCAAATATTATATGCAAATATTAAACTTTGTAAAAGTTTAAAACGTCATAGCCCAAAAGTTTGCTTTTTGCATCAGCAACTTAATTATAATTATTTTTCAATTTCCGTTTATGGTAATAGGTTTAAAATGTTGGAGCACGTATTCCATAACTTCTTCTATCCAAAAACACTTATAACTCAATTTCGGACAGCTAATCTCTTTTCATATCCAGGCACACATTTACTTCATAGTAGCACTTTGCATTTGATTACCAACAAAAATATATATAATTACTGTTATCAGAAAACGAAATAATACCTGTTCATCCTCCTTCTCTGCCAAAGATTTCTCATGGAAATACTTATTCGTTGACTCCTTTTTCCTTTGCAAAGTTCACTTTGCCACGTTGACCAAGCTTGAAACTATTAATTACGAATAAGTTAACGAAAATATAACAATAACATTATGAAAAGCAACATAACCTTACCTACTTCTAATTAAACTGATAGTGGATAGTATATGCAGTATATACATCGCAGTGATGCAACTATAAACAACAACAAACCGTCAAAAGAAATATGTGTCCTATTACGACCGAAATCAAATAAGACACTGATCGACGCATGCACCGGGGTCCGGGTTTCACAGGTTTCAATCGATATTGGCCTAAATGTATTTTACTCAATTTTACTTTATTTCAATACTGCTAACGCCATCTACAAATTCATATACTCCGTGTCCCTAACGAAGCTGTTTTTTATATATTGACTACAGGCTTAAAACAACGTTAATTCACACGTCAAACTCGTACGCGCTCTATTCAAATAGCGTTCCCTTGGTTCGACCAGCGTCTGCCATTCCTCCGCTATCCCCGGGGAAGTACCGCTGGGAATCCCATAGACCGCCTACTCCTTATCTGTCGTTACGTGACACATGTGTAACTCTTGGTGGACAGTAAACACATCAATTAAAAAGAAGGTGTCTCGTGGTTAAATCTGCGCCTATAATTGGTTATAAATACAAGGATATACATGCGCGCGCAACTTTCCGGAATCCACGGGACACCTTCTTTTTAACTTAATGTCTCTAGATACCTACTTTTTGGTAGAGTGTGAAGACCGCAACAAAAAAGTCATTTGGAAAATTGTAGTATACAGGGTCCTGCAACTAAGCTCCCGTCTTCTGTAGCTCACTTACTCATTAAGCTAAGAGTTTGACATTTTGCAAGCTTACCCTGTACTTCAAGGTACAATTCAAGAAATTATTTTTTATTATACAGGCTGTTCCAAAAATGTGCAACGCCATGATAATATATTTTTTTAAATTGCATGCTATACATTTTTCTACACATTTGGAAGCCTTTTATGGTTGCCTACATATCACCAAAATTTTATTGAAATCGGTTGAGTGACCGCAGCGGAAAAAAATAAAAACCAAAAAACAATTGATTTTGCATCGTAGGCTTTAAAAATCAATAAAAACCACAAAATGCTGCTCGTTAATAAAATTTTGCGACGTGCTTATTAAGTTAGATGTAATAGTCTCGTTAACCAAGTGACATTGATCCAAATTATACAGGGTGACCAAAATCGATTGTCAAACTTGTCAAACTTCAAAGCGTGTTATTGTTCTTATTTTAAATTGGAACCCATAAATTTTTTTATGTGAAATGATGCAGAATTAAAAAATAAATATTGTTTCTGAATACAACCGCATCACATTTCCCAATATTTTAAAAGTTATTCGCCAAAAACTCATTTTTCAACGTTTCCAACGGCAATTTTAGATAATAAATATCGTACGTGGCTTTGAAAAACAATTTATTTTATAAAAAATAATAGACGTATTTTAGATTTGAGGGTACTTAATTAAGTAGTTAATCAAATGCTAAATTTACTGCATAATTTACCTATAGCGGTAAGGACGGAAATGTGGCTATAGGTAAATTTTTCAGGAAATTTAGCAATTGAATAACTAATTAATTAAGTACAGTAAAATCTAAAATACCTCTCTGCGTTATATTTTTTATTATTTGGAACAATAATTTCTTCAATTGTACCTTGAAGTACAGGGTAAGCCTGCAAAATGACTAACTCTTAGCTTAATCAGTAAGTGAGCTACAGAAGACGGGAGCTTAGTTGCAGGACCCTGTATATAAGTTTTTCAACTACTGATACCGACTAATTAAACACGAGAATTCGTAAACATGATGCAGGAACTGAAATGCACAGACGTTGTTTGGCGTTTCTCTTCTATGTGAAAGAAGCATCAAAATTGGCGGAGCTACTTCGGTCCTTTCAAGCACGTTTTAAATTTCGTGGCGATATCGGCGTTCAGTGTGGAGTGTATCGAGCACACCGGTTCGAATGCTAATTTCAATAAAACAATAGCTTACAGTACTGCACCACGATTTAGCAATTCCATTAACACACCAATTATGTAAAATGCCTGAAGTCAATAAACGTAAATCTCGTTTCCGGTACGTGCGCAAGCGGTGGAGGGTCGTCGAATTTAGTTTTTTTTTTTTTGGCAATTTGCATGATTTTTTCGCTCAGCTCGCTCGTTCGCTCACGGCTATGTGCGAAAGCAGGGCGCGCAGTCTTTTGTTATGTGTTTACCAGGATATTAAGAGTGCCACTTTGCACTCGTTTTATAGGTTTTAAAATCTGAAAACTGTAAAATCTACTCATTTTGAGACTTGTTCATAAAATTTATTGTAATTTCTTCATTCTTCCATATTACTTGCATGCATTGTTTATTGTAGTGTTCTCTATTTTGAGAATTCGACTTCGATGTGACGATTCGACTTAAAACTTATTGCTAAAAATAAGAAAAAGAGAAATTAATATGTGTCCGACAAGTAAATTACAAACTTAATGAGGAATAACTGCGCCTTACAATTATAATTTCTTATAACCTTCTAAACCACTTGGCCCCACTCACAATATTTGAGTGACAACGTGTGTTGATTTGATAGGCACAGGCTTTAGGACTGTGGGTGCTTCTTTTGGATATTTTACACGGGAATACATTTGAAGGAACTCAAGGTCGAGATCTTTGCACTTAAAACGAATTTTTAGCTTTATTGATTTAACCATAATGGGCCCGCTGTTTTGAACTTTCATCCAAAAAAAATCAAAACATTATCTATTAATTATCATAATAGTTATTTTTTAACTCATTTTCTCTAATTTATTCCTTGTGTCATACATATTGGATCCGCCATTCCAAATTTGGTAATTATAATCATTAGCGTCCCTCTATGGCAACATTTTTGTCTCTAAATCAAATTTCTGCACAGTTTATCACTTTCAACTAAGTTAAGCCATGCTTTAAAGATGGGTTTCCTAGGAAAACCAGTTATTCATTTTTGCGCATGACGTCACTGCGAGAAGGATGTTGACACGGACATCTAGGCAACCAAATACATCCTTAAGTTTTTGACTTTTGTGGTGATTTAGGTAAACAAGTTGACAACCATGCCAACGCTTTATTTGTCAAGAAGCCTAGAACGTCACAACGTCACAAAAAATGCATCGTAAGAAAAAAAGTTTCAGACAAAATATTCTTCTTATTTAGCGCAAAATCATAATTTGGTAAAAAAATTAGGTATTCCCATTTAAAAAAATGAAGTTCGCCTCATTTTCACCGATTGCAGCGCCATCTGCAATGAAACTGATATCGTCATCTCATTTCCCCCTTTGAGTCCTACAAGTTTATTTAAGACACTTTTGTCGTACCATGCATATTTCACGAGATATTTAGGAGTCTCAAGTTACAACGACCACCCGGTATATGTTTGGTAAATGAAAATGAAGATTTACATGAAAGGTGATTGATTTTGTTTTTGGGAATAAACTTAACCAAAACGGCATAAATATGGCTATTGTGTAGTACTCTTGCGAATACTCGTATTCATTATTAATTTGCACTTCTGTGTAGACAGCACATCGAAGGGTGCTGATATGGTAGTGATAAGCTGATTGCATATTTTGTACGGAATGCGCATGACCGCCAATGTTGTTAAACGCATTATTCTTACAAGTGGCTAATTTTTCCAATATAGAATACAAAATCTTTTTAAAGTCGTTAACAAGGTAGTTAACGAAGGTCGTTAACGTAGTTGCTACGTAGCGACTTGCTATGTAAAAACTGCGTAACAGAATTGGCTTGATTACATTATTTATTAATCCTTTACTTTTATCTTTAAACGATTTTGTTGGAATCACCAAACTGTAATCGAAATCAACCTTTCTAATAATAAAAGTAGTAAATAGCATTAAATTTATCCATATAACGCAGAAAATAATAATAGGTAGTAGATAGGATCAATTTCGTAGCAAACAAATGCAAAATATTTTTTTTCTCTCCATCCTTTATTTTTGAGTTATTTGACTCAGTTCCCTGCGGCTAAATTAATAATAATAGGAAATAAGAAAGATCTGACATAAAAAAAATACTCCTATTTGAAGTTAAATTATGCTCTTTCATTTTGCCTGACAGTTAATTGGTTTAAGATATTTTTTCCCCGTTCTACATTACTTTCGGTTATTAATTTTGCCTGATAATTAGCATGTATAACAAATTTGAATGCCAATAAAACAAATCGGTGGGATTGAGAACTCACAAAGAATTCATAGTTTTGGAAGAAACTAAATATGGTAGAAGTTACTTCGCAAGGAATTTTAAACTAAGATTCCGAAGATTTTAAGCTTATTGTTAATAAATTATTATATAATTACTCGTTCTCAGTTTGGTGGTAGGATATAAAAAGAATCAAACCGTAAACCCTCAACACCATCATCGAACATTCTCCAGTAACAAATTAAATTATTCTCGTTCGCACAATTACAGCATCCTTTTCTGCCCTTTTCTCATCTTTCGCAGGCGCGGACTAATTTGACTATAACGTGCAAAAACCTCATCTCCAATGTAATCCGGGTAGCGAGCGGCCCATCGTGCGCTTCCTCTCAATAACTGGATAACTGAGAAAAGAGCGCAAACATCTGGGAATTTAAATCTGTCTTTAATTAACTCCTCATCTCGGCAGAAGCACGCGCCCGAACGTCTTCAATTACTAATCCGACCATCTTAATTAAACATTATTATGTGTACTGTTTGATCTGCGAGATTCAGTCGTCCGGCAATTTTCTTCAAACCCATACTGTGGACAAGTTTCTGTAATGAGATTCAGCTTCAAAATGACTCTTTCAAAACGGACGCGGTGCTGGCTTGTTCGGAAGTATGTAGTGTTTGCTTTTGCATTCTTTGAATGCTTTAATTATTTTTCGGGTACGTTCTGCTGAGGCGCGCCCCAAAAAAGTCACGCTGAGTGCAACTATGCGATGCTGTGGAATGCAGTTACGAATCCGAACGATGTTCATACTTTAATGCTATAAAAGTCCGGCCAACGGACAACTATGCAAATTGCAAACCTCGCATGAACGTAACTACGTCATAAAGTTTAATTAAACGTTGTTGTTTTGTGTACGCGAAAAACGCTCCTTTAATTTACAACGGAAAGACTCATCAGCTTTTGCGCTGTAATGATTAGTTTCGTTGCCTATAAAGGATTAGAAAAAAAAAACATACAAAATTACATCACAGAGAGCAGCAACAGCGGTTGAAAGCACAATAGGAAACCGTCTGGATGCAAGGAGAATTGAAACCTCTGAAATGCGAAAAAACCTTGAAACACCTTTTTAACAAAGCGTTTATTTGCGAAAGAATATCTGTAGCCAATCGCAACCAACAAAATAAAAGAAAGAAAGCTAATATATATTTCACTTAGGAGTTTGTTCGTGTCTTTTGGACCAAATTAATAATAACCCACAAATGATAAAAGCACGTTGTAGGTAGCAGACGACTTTAATATCGAAAAAATAAACAGAACTATGATGTAAATTAATTATAAAAATAATTTTGATACACCTACACAACTCTTTTATTTCCAAAGCAAACTAAATTTATTAATTTGCACCTATATTTTGTTTAATTTATTTTTCAGTTGTATTGCATCGCACGGTTTCTAAATAGTAGCATTCATTTCATTTATGGTTCAGTTGTATTGCATTGCACAGTTTCTAAAAGGTACCGCAGAGTTTCTAAAAACTATCCCAGTTTTATTTTACCCAAAAACGCTATACGTGAGCATCAGCTGAAACGTGACCGGTTTTCGTGCTTGGAAGCTTATCATAGCTATTTTCCTTAATGGAATTTCTGAGACAAATTCACTAAAATTACCATCTTACTTCCAGAGTATTGCATGTTTGGCGTCAATTTAATTACATTTTCATGGCGCCTCGAGCAGTTTCAGAGTGAAAAAGCTATACCCTGAAGCAAATAGGTACCTACTTGAAAACCTTTTGCTAGGGGTACTGTTGGTTCGAGCGCAAATATATTTTGGCGTCCAAATGTCGGGCACAAATCATTGTCCAAGGATCAAGCAAGCAGAATTTAAATAGAATCGTTATTCTAAAGCTAAAGAACCAATGTACCACATGATCAATATTTCTTTTATTTTATCCGAACCCCTCACCACGTGTCCCTGTCAGTCTTTCTTTTCTGAAATATATAATATTACGCCAGAATATCAGAACATCAAAGATGGCGGTGTAACCATGGCCAATTTTTTTTCTTATGGGCGCCATGTTGAATTTTGGCATTTTCCGATAGTCGTGTTGTTTTTCCCCATTTCCGCAATGTATAACATGTTGGCATTAGTTTTTAAAACAATTTTTATTTTATACCTAAAATTGTCGTTGGAAACGTTCAAAAATGACTTTTTAGCAAATAACTTTTAAAATATTGGGAATTGTGATGGGGTTGTATTTAGAAACAATTTTTATTTTTTTGATACTGCATCGTTTCACATAAAAATATGTATGGGTTCCAATTTAAAATAAGAACATTAACACGCTTTGAAGTTTGACAAGTTTGACACTAGATTTTGGTCAGCCTGTATAATTTGGATCAATGACACTTGGTTAACGAGACTACTAGATATAATTTTATAAGCGCGTCGCAAAATTTTATTAACCGAGGTACATTTTGTGGGTTTTATTGATTTTTAAAGCAAACGATGCAAAATCAATATTTTTGGTTTTTATTTTTTTGCGCTGCAGTCATTCAACCGATTTCACTAAAATTTTGATGGTATGTAGGCAACCATAAAACGCTTCCAAACGAGTAAAAAATATATAGCATGCAATTTAAAAAATACATTACTATGGAGTTGCACATTTTTGGGACAGCCTGTATAATCAAAAATAATTTCTTGAAGTATACCTTGATGATACAGGGTAAGCCTGTAAAATATCAAACTCTTAGCTTAATGAGTAACTGAGCTACAGAAGACGGCAGCTGAGTTGCAGGACACTGTATAATTATATAAATGCATCATCGTTGGATATTCTATTCATATTTGTAACTTCTTCGTTGTGTTTATCTTCTATTTAATATTCAACATTCTTTTATTCTACAGTAGGGTGACCAACTTTTTCAATTGCCAAATCGGAACGCTTGGGGATCGGGGTTGGGTTGGGTTAGTGGAAAACATTAAACAAAACGTACTGAACTATAAACAAATTGTACCATTGGGTAAATTTACAATAGCAAATATTTACTATGAGCTATAATATACGTTTTCACTATCAGTAAATGAAAAGAAGCATAAGAAATAACAATATAAATAAAACAAGCATTCTTTATCTTTCACTAGTTAAAACAAAAAAAGAAACATATCACAACATAAATCAAACATAATTCTACAATTTTTACAAATTGTACTACAAGAACCTAACTTAATACAACATTTTTATTACCTATATGATAGTATTCTTTAACTAAAAATAATCATTAACTAAGCTGTGTGCAAATATTGAAACATACCTATATCAGAATAAAAATGAAACAAAATATAATAAAATAAAATAAAGGTTCTTTAACTTTTACAAATTGCATTATTAATTGACTCTATTCTTCCCGTCTAGACGAACTCTTACTTTTTTAAAAACATTGTTCTCTCCTCTTTGTTCTTTACCGCCAATATTGGTATTTGTACTGTCTGCTGCAATGAATCCATAATTTTATTGGACAAATCTTCAGCCGTCTCGCGAATAATTTCGTGAACATTTAAAATATTTAATTGAATACCTTCTTGGACATCAAAATATCTAACCAGAAGTGGGAGTATTTTTATGTCTCTAGCTAGATGTGTCAGAAAATATTGTCACGAAATTGCATTTCCTCACATTTCTTCTCAACTATTTCTTTGCTAGACGATAAAACACATTTGTTATACTTGCTTCTGTGTTAGTTCGTACGAGAGACATCTTCTTTTCAAACATTTACGATAGAAGTTTTGACGTGCAATCGCAAATTGTGGTTGTGATACAGACAGTGGTATGCATATGTGGTTTCTTTGCAAGCCAAAATCTTTTCTGATTCCCCTATTGTTACGTCTCTAAAACAAGTACATAGTTAATTTCGATGAACTTGCTACATCAAGGCATTTCTTGTGTTATTCGATGTAAAAAAAAAGTTTTTGTAAGTTGTCATTGAACGTGTATGTGCGTTTTCTTTCTTTGTGTTCCATATTTTTGGAAGTAATTAATCTAGATAGAAGAAATCCCAAGGTTAATTTAGAACAGAATAAAATAAATCGGTAACACATTTTTTTTCTTTTTCATTCCAAATTATTAGGGTCAATATATGTGTGATTTGTTATGGCGCATTTTATGCATACCAACAAATGTGTAAAATAGACATCTGATAATAACAAAAATATGCTTTGTATTGTGTTGACTGATTCAATTTGAAAATCAAAAAATAAAAACGATCCAACGCGACCTGGCCGCTAAATCTTACCCCGCCCAAACGATTCCACAAAGACTCACATGCATTTTATTTAAGTCAGATTAGTTTTTTATTATAAGTAACTTCCAGTTTTCGCAATATGCACCGTTTGTACACCGTTACAAGGACTAGATTGTCACCCACCAACCGCATTGACTACGCGTGTTCACATAATTATTTTGGTCGCTATAATATGTTATATCCGTTTATAATATGTTATAGGTAGGCAACCCTTCTTTCAGATAATAATTGGAAATCTAATTTATGTTCATGGATATCATGGAAATTCGAATTGTATTACAAAATCCTGGACATAAGGATAAAATTTTCAAAAATCGGGACAAAACTCGGGACGCTTTACGAGTCGGGACGAGTTGTTAAAATTCGGGACTGTCCCGCCAAAATCGGGACGGTTGGTCACCCTATTCTACAGGTCTAGAGAAAGGCTCTATATAATAGACCTTCTAAATATAGCTGATTAAAAAAAACAACGGCCGATGCTTCCATATTCCACATTTCTAATACTGAGTTCAAATAGATAATATCCTTAGATTTTCCAGCGGCACACAATGGTCATTTTGTCGATTCTAGCGAATAATAAATAGTGCTCACTTAATATTTTTGTTGCTTGTACATTTTTATTATATCTTTGATTTTGAATATTGATTGTTTATCGGGAATGTTTGGGCTATGTGGTGAACCAAATTAAGCAACATATGTATACAGGATGTGGGTGTAATCATGCTTCGAAATCAACGAAATTAAAATGCCTTGAAACGTTATTTATTCCTCAATTATCCATTTCTCATTAGATTTTAAATTATTATTTATTCATACCTGGTCTTATTTTGAAGAAGTACTGATTTTCAAATGAAAAAAAAAATCTTATTAAAAAAAATTAAAAATGTTTGACGTCAACTTTGGACAAAGTGCTTTTAGTACCGTATTGTATAAATTATTCAGAAACTTTTTTATATTTTAACATTCTTAAATTTTTATTTTTTAAAATCAAATTGACAGCTTGTGACGTCATACGTGAATTCAAAATATTTGTTTGCATAAACTTGAAGTATTTTGATTCTAATACCTGATTCCAAAAGTTCAAATGTTTTAATTTTGATATCACTGAACTTCATAAAAACTCAAAATTTTTATTAGTTTTCGTTATAATAAAACAAATTTTTATTTTTACTTTATCATACGCAGTATGTAAAGTATTGTAATCGTGCCGAAAATTTTTTTTTAGATTTTAGCGGAAATAGGTCTTTATGGGTCCCCTAAACATTTTTGACCAAGGTACAAAAAAATGTCTGTGTGTGTGTATGTGTGTGTGTGTGTGTGTGTGTGTGTGTGTGTGTGTACCCAATTTTTGTTAACTCATTTCCGGAGAAACTACTAAAGGTATCGGCACGGAACTTCATATTTAGAAGTTTCATGACCAAACTTAGAGTTGAAAAGCTTTTGGTTCAAAAGGGTCCAAAGGAACTGGGTGTTTACTCCAAGCCTTTTTCAAGGATTTTAGAAATCAGCCGCCATTTCTGTAATTTCGTCAAAATAGTTAAATAATAAATTAAAGCAGAGGAAATTTTGAATAATTTATGCCTATGACATTTTTTGGTAAAATTAATAGTTTAGCTTTTTAGTTTATTCTAAGCCTTTTTCAAGGATTTTGGAAATGAGCCGCCATTTCTGTAATTTCGACAAAATAGTTAATTAATAAATTAAAATAGAGGAAATTTTGAATAATTTATGCATATAACATTTTTTGGTAAAATTAATAGTTTACCTTCAAGAGCAAATTCTATTTGATCGAGATCGGTCGCATCTGCATTGATATGAAATTACATAGTAGCCAGGATTTTGACAAATATTTTTTTGTGTTGTCACATTCGAAAACAGCTGATCTCATCAGAGGTTGGAGAACCACTATGGAACGTGCCGCTGTAGTGCGCAAAATTATAAAACACAAATTTCAAATAAAATAAGATCACCAATTTGATTGTTTGTTGATAAGAAATATCAACCCGTCTTTATATCTAATTCTAAAAATGATACATTGAGAAAATTATAAATAAAGTATAGCGATGAGTGTGGTTTTATTTTAGTATGTTGGTAGGGATGTGTCATGAACAAATATAAATCTGTCAGAATTTGAATTACCTTCTTAAGGTGCGTTTTCATTAGTGATAATGGCAGTGGTAGCAGACGCCGTTATAGTATTTCCAATAGAAAATTGCTAGTGACTCATCTTTATGTACATGCAAACTAATATGTGTCATTATCACGATATGTAAGAAGTACTATAATTTCGTATTCTACCACCGCCATTAGCTACCATTACCTACCAATCGGAACGCACCTTTCGTCGAAGTGGTACCAACCTAGAATTTACTATACAGAAATCATTTATTTTTTTTTAAATACGTATTTCTTAAAAAGCAACACAATAAACGTTGATGTCGCTCCTGCCAAAAACTAGATAGCGCGACTCGCTCATATGCGACGGCTACACTCCGCCTTCGGTGACGCGCCGTATCACCGCTCGTCGCGCTATTCCGTACTTTCGGCATTTGTGACATAAATAACTATTATTCTAATGACGTAGTGTAGGTAGTGTCAAATGCTGATGCTTTGACAATACCTACGATTTATCTCTATAGAATAGATTCTCATGCAGCTAAACTATTAATTTTATATATTGTATGATAAAGTCATGTGCCTGGCCACAGATTCAGATTTTTTTATTTTAATAATAAAATTATTTTTAATAATATGTACCTAAAAAATAACAAAAATAAACTTAATAATAATAATTAATTATAATACTATAAAAATATTTTTTTTTATTCACGAATCATGAATGATTAGTCAATTACATAATTAACTAATCACTCATGATTTGTACCTTCTGCACATCCGTATTTAATTGCAGCTCTTGTAATAAATGTATAACGTCTTTATTTAAAACTTCTTTCTATGATCCATTTCCGACACATATAATGACGTTATCACAGTGTTATCTGTAACATTATGGTTATAGGGACTAATGGCTCCAGTGGTAGATGTTGGTCTATTGTCCTGGAGGTCTGGGGTTCACACCCAGGACCAGCAAAAAGATCGTCAGTGGTCTTTCGAAACACGAAAAACCGTGGGCCCAAGCAAACAAGTGACCCCCACCCAGCACAAAATCATCTCAGTGATGTTCCTTAGATGTTGAAGTCAAAATCTGAACATTCTGAAGCAGATCCCATAACAATCGCAAGGATGTCACATAACATCCATGGAACATTACATGAATATTCACACTGAAAAGTTGCATTTATAACATCTTATACACTCAACATCTATGCGACATTACATAAATATCAAAATGTAGTTCATAATGCAACACAAATCAACATCCTTGCGATGTTAAATGTCCCATTGTGCTGACTAGGACACTTCTAACATACATAAACTGTATAAATTTATATGTGCAGAAATTAGACTGTACTTTTCATAATAAAATAAAGTTAATGGAAAATCAGTAAAAACTTTATTTTTTTGTATATGATTGAGATACGCTGTTTTATTTTTTTGTCTCCTTAACCAATATTTCGCACGATTTTTCATCATGATGTAAGTCAAAAAAGATACATTATTTTGTTTGGTTGTCATTTGTTCGCTCCCTTGTACGACAACAACCAATTAAAAAATTTAGGTGAAAAAATTGGTTGCTACAACACTTCATAAACAAAACGAACAAAAAAATTTTAATTTAGAAAATGTTTAGAAGCATTTTCGATTTTTTTTATTAACAATAACAATAACAATAACAAAGAATTTATTTCATATATGTGTACAATCGGGTCACAAAAACACTTTTATACAACAAAACAAAATGGCGTCACAAAAAAAATAAAACTACCTAAACAAAGTAATCATCTAAGCTATAGGGTTCAAGATTTATTAGAAGTTCTCTAGTTTTTTGCTTGAAAGATTGAAAATTTTGAATTCGTTTCATGTGTTCAGTGTTGTGCGACGTTTAATTCGCACGTTATTGGGTTGGTGAGTGGATATTTTTGGTAGCAAGAAAAGACGAAAATATTGGAGACTGTTTAATTCGGATGTCTAAGTAGAACTGGTTACAAGCTGGGGAAAGAACTGCTTACTTGTTATAATATTACATATCATACGATCACGCCGAGCACACGTGCGAGGCGAATAATGTTTAGTAAGCGAAAGAAAAATGCATTCTTGCACGTAGGCTTAAGCTACAAAGTAAGTTATAATATGAAATAAACGTATATTAGGAGTTTAATAATTTGGGCTTATTTTGACTTTACAACACCTCCCCGCAAAGAAGGAAATTTGTAACGAGGTTGGTTGCAAATTTCAGGATTAAGTTCCTCTAGTTCAATGGCAGTTTCAGAACAACTGGCTGCTGTTTGGTTGCTATATACATTTTTCTTTCTTATGAACTTGTTTTTACATACATAACATGAAATAAAAATTATAATAACTAGAATTAACAAATAACTTAACAAATAATGATGAATATGGTGAGCATTGAAACTCAAGAAACTTGTATTACCTTGTTGATTTTCAATATTTTGCAATTCATGTAAGTCTTGACTTATCTCTAACAATTTATGAGATTCGTCTGATGAAATAAATTTGGATTCATTGACTACAAGTTGCGGAATGGTATTAAAAGATACATTTAGAAACTTATCAACATTTATTGGTGGAATGAATTGCTCTGGTGCGTAGATCGGCATAATAGCATATTGCTTATTCTTTAAAATCACATAGTCGGTATGTGCAAGACAGCTTTCATTTATCTGTATGATTCCGGTTCCGATTATGGATTTAGAAAACTGGCCATTAGGACAATTTATAGTAAGTATATCGGCTTGAGGAGCTGCAAATAAGAACTTATTTCTTTGGTACAATTGAATAAACAAAGTTTTCTTTAAATTTAATATACGCCTTTCGCAGTTTTCTGGAAGGTCGTTGGAAAAAGGGAACAATTTTACAATACAAGGTTGAGCATTATGTGTTATAGAAATTGGTTTTGTTTGTTTACATATGAATTTATCCTTAAAATTAAAACATGAATTAAGAACATAATCATCTCCAACAAAAAAGTAGTATTGCTTAAGACTATCTAAGACTATGTACGGCGATTCCGATTTAATAAAACTAAACACGTCATTATTTACGCGCACTGGGAAACTGGTCACTTTTATTAGTTCGTACCGCACTGTCGATGTTAATGGAACACACAGTACAAATGTGAGTTGTCCTTGGGTAATATAAACGGAGGGTGTTATCAATTTATAAAGTGCATGTGCATTTTCAGGATTGAGTTCATAAGGAAAGGTTAAATCATTTGGAATATGTGTCTGAGCTTTTAACAATTGAATCAGTAAGTTTTTAGGATTAAGGATTAAGGGGTTAATAATTCCGTGTTGAGCATTTAAAATTATATTCATGAGGTTTTGTTGATGGTTTAAGTATTGGTGTGCCAACATCTCAAATAACATAGTATAATCGTTAAAATTTTCGGTCAAGATAAAATGAGCCTCTGTCTGGTTGAAAAATTTGTCTGTGGACTTAAGGTATGAGTGTATCGAATGTATTTTATTTCGTAATTCAAAATATCGAGCGTTATTTGCAATTGACGTAGAATTTAGAATTTCTAAATTATTTTGAAATAAACTAGTTTGCTTTTTAAGTAGGTTAAACAAATGTTTTTCGTTTTCCCTAGAGAGTGAAATTTGTTCATTTATCCTTTCTGCGTCTTCTTCGTCTAATGTGCCAAATAGAGATTTAGATATTTTTCCGACAATGTTTAGTGCGCCGCGTTTATTGCGATCATGGGAATGCTTGCTCTCAATGTGCAGCATTTCGGTAATTATTGTATTGACATCTTGGATTTCCGCAATGGTTCTCTTCATAACAGTTAAAAATGTTTTACACGCGTCCGTGTGAAATTGCTTTTCATCTAGTGTTTTACATATCGTAATGGTTCGATTATAGGTATAATTTATATTTTCAAACAACTTAAAATAATTATCTAAATTTATAGTACTTATCAATTTCCAGAAATTATCGTATAACGATAAGGGACCAATTCGCTCAAAGTAAATTCCTGTAGAATTTACATGGGTTATGTTGAAGGTTTGACCCGTGGAGGCGGTCAATAAGATTAGGATGGAAATTCTGTAACAAGAAATGTAAACTAACTTAATTTATTCTAATCGTAAAAAATCTTTAACCTATTATTATGGACCTTAACTAATTTGTTTTTTATTTTAATGGTCGTATTGGTACGGCTGTTTATATCAGTTATTTCGTAAGGCCCAGTAAATATTTCCTGGAGTTTTTTACAATTTGTCTTATTCTCATTTTTTAATAATACTCTATCTCCTACATGAAATTCTGGTGTGTTTAAATTTTTGTCATAATGTATTTTGCTTCTTTCCTTGGTTGTAATAAGGTTTTTGCGTGCTATTTCGTGACAATGCTGTAATCTTGATGTCAACTCGTTACTGTAATCATTGTAGTTGTAGTTGATCTCCGGCGTGCGTTTTAAAGCACTAGGAATTTCGGCTGGATGCCCAAATAGTAATTCAAACGGAGTAAATTGAGTGGAAGTGTGTATGCTGGTATTGAAAGTAAATGTGGCGTATGGTAACCATACATCCCAATTTTGCGGATCCTTTTGAGTAAAGTTCCGAAGATATTCCCCTAAGTTTCTATGGGATCTCTCAAGGCTTCCGTTACTTTGAGGTCTAAAGGCAGTTGTTTGGATCTTAATGATCTTTAATAGTTTGCATACTCTCTTGAAAAGGTCACTCAAAAAGTTAGTTCCTTGGTCAGTCAATAAAATATCGGGGGTACCGAATTTGCAAATGATTTCCTTTACAAAGGCTCTAGCTATAGTATCAGCTTCCTGATTTTCGATAGGGATGGTAACTCCAAACTTTGTGAGGTCATCCTGGAATGTAAGAATGTATTTATTTTGTGCGTCGGTTACCGGAAGAGGTCCGACAATATCCAAGAATACCTTTTCAAAGGGTTTACTCGCTGTACTAGTAATAGTTAGAGGCATTTTAGTATGCTTGGAATGTTTATTCTTTTGGCAAAGTTCACAAGATTTTATAAATTGTTTTATGCCTTTATACATGTATGTATGTAGGGTGTTGGAGGTCAAGGATAATCCTCGTGGCACCCAGGCCCCATTGGGCCCCTTGTGCCTCCCCCTACGCTCACTCTGGCTGTGTCAACCAGCCTAGGTAGTTAACGAAGGCTAGGACGCAGCTCAGAGGTGCGTTCCTGATTCCGTCCATGGTTGGCCATGGATCCCCCAGCAAGCGTTCCCTGTGTACAACCAGGTCTGGGCATTCACAGAAAATGTGTTTTACCGTCTCATCCTCTAGCTCACAAGCTCGGCATATAGACGTTTCAGCGAGACGCATCACGTGTAGATGCTTCCGTAAACCACAGTGACCCGTGAGAATACCCGTAATTAAACGTAGGTTTTGTCTGGACAGCTGTGTAAATTTCCTAGCAGAGATGCTGGAGGAGCGAGGGAGCCCTTCCCTAGCTTGGTGACAGCCAGGTAGATTCTCCCATTGTCGGATGAATTTCTTGTGGGTGAGGTCCTTCAATGATTGTAGCAGAAGGTTATTAGTGGGTAGTAGAAAGGGTTCCGGCGAGCTTACCAGTCCGTTGGCAGCTCTTCTTGCTAGTTTATCAGCGTGCCGATTGCCCTTATCCTCAGAATGCCCTTTTATCCATATGAGGTTGACCTTGTTGTGTTTGGACGCCTCCACAAGGGTGTTATGACAATCCAAGACTAAATCGGAGGTAAACCTGCAACGACTTAATGAGAGGATGGATTGTCTGCTGTCTGTGTAGATCGTTACGTTACTGCCAATCTTGTCGGAGCTGAGAATACACTCCGCGGCAGTTTTTATGGCAAAGATTTCCGCCTGCGTTACAGAAGGATACTTGCCTAGGGGGATGGACTGTCTTAGCTGGTAGTCATGAGAGAAAATGCCAGCGCCAGTACCACTTTCTTTCCTGGAGCCGTCTGTGAATATCTTCAGGCTCGAGGTGTTCCCCTTTACCTGCGGTATGTCCTTGGGAAGGTAGGGTTTGTTGAAGACGTAACAAGGTGGAATATAGTCCGTACGGTAGTCGAGAAGCGGCACAACTTCCGTTGCACTACTCCATAGACTGCCCCACATGCCGCCCTTGTCGCCTACTTTTGTGTAGCCCACCGTGCGAAGCCTGAATAGTGTTTTCAGGGCCACCTCTTCAATGAAGAAGTCAAGTGGTGGCAAGTACAACATGTACTCCAACGCAGCAGTTGGGGTTGTGCTCATTGCCCCGGTTGTGCCGAGGCAAGCAAGTCTTTGAATTTGTGCCAGTTTGATTTTGGTTGTGGTCCGCTTGACTCTAGACCACCACGCAATCGCCCCGTACGTGAGCATAGGACGGATAACGGCAGTGTATATCCACAGTGTGATCTGTGGTGAGAGACCCCAGGTTTTCCCTACGGCTCTACGACACTGACCGAAAGCCATTCTTGCCCTTTTCAGTCTTAGCTCAAGGTGTGCTTTCCAGCTTAATTTCCTGTCGAAGGTCACACCGAGATACTTGACCTCTTCAGACAGTTTCAGTTCGCTATTGCAGAACCTTGGTGGTGTGAAATTGCTGTGTTTCCTCTTACTAGTGAAGAGTATCATTTCTGTCTTGGCTGGGTTAACGGAAAGCGAGTGAGCTTTGCACCAGTCCTCGACGTGTTTTAGCGCCACTTGCATTCTTTCGGCCTTTATACATATTAGGCCATTTATATTTACTTTTAATTTTCTTGTATGTTCGACTAACACCTTGGTGTCCTCCTAATGGAGCAAAATTCTTCCAATAGCTTTCTGACTTCTTCTGTCGATAGGGGTGAAACGTTGTCATGAAAGATGGTAATGTTTGTATTGGTACTTCCAAAAATATACCTTAGCATAGATCGACAAATTTCTAGTTTTAATTTTTTATAAGGTGAGAATTTTGTGAAATTCTCAATGGCAAGATGGTTTATAGATTCGCTTGAGACAAAATCATTTAATGAAGTTAGGGTTTCAAAAATATTGGGATGGTCGATAATTGAATTTGGCGTAAAGATTATAATATGATCGACATCTTTGTATTTAACCCTTAATGGTTTATTCGGTGAAATTTGTTGTCTATCAAGTTCACTTATGATTTGTTCAATATCTGGATTTACATCGTATTGATTAAAATTGATTGGTATTATGTAGGTTCGAGTATTTTCTCGACTTAACTCCATTATTTTTTTGTGGGAATCTTTTATATTCTGATTTATGATTACTTTATTTTCAAATTCATGCATAAAACTAGTATATGAAACCGCGTTTTTGGACCTGGTGACTACGTTATACATTCTACTTAAAGCGTCGGCATTCGTGTTTAGTTTTCCTGCCTTATGTTTAATTTCATAGTCATACTCTTCTAACTTCAGACGGAATTTCATGAGGCGACTACCTGGATCCTTTAAGTTAAAGAGCCATATCAAGGGCTTATGATCTGTAATGATAGTGAACCTTTTTCCAAAAAGGTATTGCCTAAAATATTTGCAACTCCAGCATATGGAGAGCATCTCCTTCTCTATCGTGCTATAGCGCCCTTCGGCTTTGTTTAAAACGCGCGAAGCAAAAGCAATGGGGAGATCTTTATTTTCAGGTCCTTGTGACAAAACGGCGCCTAACGCTACGTTACTGGCGTCTGTCGTCAATATAAAAGGTTTGGAAAAATCAGGATATTGTAGAAGTGGTGGATTACATAATTTATCCTTCAAAACTTCGAAAGATTCCAAACAAGAGGGGGAAAATTCAAAAGGAGTATCCTTTTTTAGCAATTGTGTAAGAGGCTTAGATAATTTGGCAAAGTTATTAATGTATCTACGGTAGTATCCTGTTAAGCCAAGAAAAGATTTAATATCCTTGGGATTTTTGGGAATAGGAAATTTCCTTATGGCTTCGGTCTTTTGGGGATCGGGACTCGTACTATGTTCGGAAATGATATGACCCAAATAAGATAATTCATGACGTAAGAACTCACATTTTTCAGGCTGGAGTTTGAAATTGTTCTCTCGGAATCTTTGGAGGATTAATTTTAATTTGGAATTATGTTGTTCTAGAGTCTCTGCGTACACGATGACATCGTCAAGATACACAAAGCACTGTAATCCTTGTAATCCCGTCAATACATAATTCATCATTTTCTGAAAAGTAGCAGGTGCTCCCTTTAGTCCAAATGGCATGCGAGAGAACTCATAATGTCCATAAGGGGTTGAAAAGGCTGTTTTATGCTGATCGCTTGGAGACATGCGGACCCGATGGTATCCAGAAAGGAGGTCAAGGGAACTAAAATACTTTGATTTTCCTAACTGGTCCAAAATTTCAACTATATTTGGTAAGGGATGGGCGGAAGCAGTAGATTTTTCATTCAACTGTCTGAAATCCACGACAACTCTCCATCTTTTATTTCCATTTGAATCTGACTTTTTAGGGACTACAAGTAAAGGCGAATTGTAAGGAGATTGACTTTCGCATATAATATTATCTTTAAGCATTTGGTCAACTTGCTTCTGGACTTCAGCTTGTTGATGATAAGGCAATCTATAGGGCTTGACATATACAGGGGATCCATCTAGCATGGGGATTGTATGGGTGATAGCGTTTGTATGTGTTATGGTATCACCATTTAAAAAGAAGACGTCGTTATAGTCCTTGCATATGTTAAAAATACTTTCTCTACCGTCATCATTTATGTGTTCTAGCCGTAAGGAATCCGATAATAATTGCAGTCGGTTCATATCAAGATTATTACTTTCGGTTAACTTCAAGATTTCAAAATTGTCCAAAGTTTCAAATTGGAATTCAGGATTTTCTATAATAACTTCATGTTCATTTGAATTAATTAAAGAAACGAAACATTTGCCGTTGATCGGCGTTACGATACTATTTCCAACGAAAACACCGTCTTGTATTTCACGCGATAAGCACAATGACACATTTGTCACGGCCGTATTTACGCGCTTAATCGTTTCGGATCTAGCGGCTAACTTAATGTTATGTTTATTTGATACCAATGGCCAAGATACGGTGGTGCCGTCAAACTCTGCTTTTAATTCTTTATTTTTATAACTTATTTCAGCGTCGTATTTTTCTAAAAAATTCTTCCCTAATACACCATCATTTTCGATAGGGAAGTCATCGGATACTATATGAAAGAGTATCTTTACATTCTTAGTCGGAGCCATTAAAAAACAAGATAAGGTACCAAGAGTGGTAATAAGAGGTTCGGCTATTCCCTTTAAAGAGGCTTTTTCATTCGTGTTTATAGCTTCTTTGTCTATTAAGCACGATTTCTTTAATATGGTTACTTGACTTCCAGTATCAATTAAAAGATTCACGGTTCTATTTTTAGCACTTTCAAGAGCGACATTTACGCTATCATAATCCACAACTGATGCTAAAGCAACTTGATATGAAGGATTTTGTTCCTGTAAGGTAACTGGGATAATTAAAGGAGGGCTTGCAATTTCGGCTGAAGAAGGCTTTGGAGGGCAAGTCCGATGTTTGAGTTTAAGACCACAGTCACTATTATAGATACGGCTATTTAATGAAGTATTTATGCCCGGTCCAAGTCGCCGCGCGCACTGGACAGGCAATTCTCGTTTCCCGACACTGTTGAAGCGACGGCTGTAACATGAACGTTCGGCTGACCTTTTCGCTCATCCGCTCTTTGCTTTTTGAAGCATTTGGAAATATGATGTCCTTCGATTTTACAATAGGAACATGTAATTTTTTGAGAATTAGTATTTGGAGAGTAAAATTCTTTTTCTCTAGGCTTTGAACCGCTTGGTTTAGAATAACAGTCGCGTTCTAAATGCCCAATTTTTTGGCAGAAAGTACATTTTTTAAATGGTTTGGTAAAATTACCTGTGCTTGGTTTCGTGAATTTTTGGAATTTGTGTTGGTAAATTTTATTCACACGTTCTTCTTCAACCGCTGCAGTAATTGCTTCGGTTAAAGTGGCATAACGAGATGCTTTTACCACTAATTTTATAGGAGAACCCAAACCTTCTACAAATGCATTGAATGCTGACTTATTATTTAATTTTTGGATTACGTCTGCCGCAGCAGCGCCCTCGGACTCGATACACGCGTCGTTGGGGTCACTTAGCAATTGTTCTATGCGATTACCAAAATCTCGAACGGACTCTTGGATACGTTGTCGGCAATTTATTAATTCTGATTGAATTTGCGCAAGCGATCTGCTTTCTAAATATTGTTCTTGTAAGAATTTTTTTAAAGCAGTCCAGTCATTGTGTTGTTTGTATTTAATTAAATTATATGCTGGCCCACTCAATCGAGTCTTAACCAGGTTACAGAAGCTAATTCTATCATCACCGTCAGACAACCCGCTATTGATAAGGTCACAACATGTAACAAATTTGTGAAATTCAGTTCGATCACCCCTGAATTCAGGAATAATTTTTAAGGCTAAATTAGTGTCTAATTGAGACATGTTTTCTGGTTTGGGAGTAACTTTTTGCTCGTTGGAATCTGAGGTTGCGGAAGGTTCTGAGTTTAATTGTTTAGCACTTCTCGTCTCCGGCATTTAATAAATTTAAAAAAAAATACAAGCGACAACTCACATGTGCATCGTATTCCTTTCACGTCCAATGCTGATATTAAAGTTGAAGGGCAAGTGGTTTCTTCGAAAGCAGTTGAATTTTCCTCAGATGCTGTTGAAACAGGCAGTTTTCCCGCAATGTTGATTTGGAATGGCGAGAAAACTCGCGTACGACGTTGAAGAAAGGCGAGCAGAACTCGCAGATGATGTTGAAGAAAGGCGAGCAGGACTCGCATATGATGTTGAAGAAAGGCGAGCAGAACTCGCATATGATGAGATCTACCTGACTCCTTTTCTCTGGAACAACGGACAAAACGCTTCTTCGTTTAGGATTCTTGAAACGCTATTCGATATCCTGTCACAGAGGAGTGCTTCCTTTTCCTTCTATTCTTTCACCGCCTGTTGGCAAAACGCTTGGTTTTTGTTGGTTCTTCGCGTTTTATTCACTCACTGCACGAATAATCCTTGTGCAATACCCGACACCTGACACCAAAAATGTTGTGCGACGTTTAATTCGCACGTTATTGGGTTGGTGAGTGGATATTTTTGGTAGCAAGAAAAGACGAAAATATTGGAGACTGTTTAATTCGGATGTCTAAGTAGAACTGGTTACAAGCTGGGGAAAGAACTGCTTACTTGTTATAATATTACATATCATACGATCACGCCGAGCACACGTGCGAGGCGAATAATGTTTAGTAAGCGAAAGAAAAATGCATTCTTGCACGTAGGCTTAAGCTACAAAGTAAGTTATAATATGAAATAAACGTATATTAGGAGTTTAATAATTTGGGCTTATTTTGACTTTACAACACCAGGAAGACTATTAAAGATTTTTGTACACATATAATTTGGATTTCTTTCTGTCACAGATAGTCTGTGTAGCGGGTATTGATAATCGTGAGTTCTTGTGTTGTATGTAACATTGTCGTTTAGAGGAACAAACAACTCTTTATGTTTGTGTAAATATATGAGACATTCTACTATATAAAGTCCATAGAACGTGAGTATTCCCTGCTGCTTAAATTTTCCTCTACAACTTTCTCTGTACTTTAACCCCAATATTATTCTCAACATTCTTTTTTGAATAGTGAATATAGCACCAGCAACCGTACTCCCTCCATAAAATATTATTCAGTATCTCAACAGAGATTCAAAGTTAGCAAAGTACAACGTTTTTATGGTCTCCTGTTCCAGGTAACCTTTAGTGACTCTAATTGCATAGGGGTCGTCCATTAATCACGTGAGGTTTTTAAGCCACTTTTTTACACACCCCTCCCCCCTGGTGATACTTGGTGAGGTTCTAAATTACCCCCCCCCCCTATCTAACATCATGTGCATTTTTTTGTTGACAAAATCTTCACGACTTTTCGAATATGTTGTAGTGAAAAATACAATAACCAAATAGCACATATTAATTTAGCAGTGTCCTCGGACCATGGGTTTATACTTGGCTATTTTCGACACAAAAGAATGGACAAGGCCTTATAGAGTTTATAGATACTCTATAAGGCCCAATTGAAAAAGATTTAGGTCTCCCGCAGCCGGTTTAAAGTTTATAATCTGTTTTATAATTCGAATTTTTGTTCAGTGATTTGACGACCCCATAGCAGATCTGGTTTAATTTTTTGCCTAGGTACTCCCGGTGTCCTTCCCATCTTAAATAATCATCTATAACCACTCCAAGAAATTTTGTTTTTTTTACCACTTCCAATTCTCTGTCTCCCAGATTGATGTTTGTTATAGTTTCCTTCCTACTACTCGTTTTAAATATTAATACATTAGTTTTGTCGTCGTTTATTACTAATTTATTTGCGTTTAACCAAGATTCTGCTCTATTGTACATCACCTCACAATTTCTCACCAACTCATCCAAATCCTTACTCGCCACTAACAGATTTGTGTCATCAGCAAAACAGGTAACTGATGTATGCTCCGTGTTTATGATGTTGTTTAAATCATTAACAAAAATTAGAAAAACATACGGACCCAAAATACTGCCCTGCGGAATTCCTACCCTATTTTCAGTAGCAGAGGACATACCCTTCACTCCCTTTTTATTGATCATCACTTGTTGATTTCTGCCTGATAAGTAAGACCTGATCCACTCAGCCCTACCCCTGACACCATAGCTGTTCAATTTGTTTAATAGTCCTTCTCTATCCAAGCAGTCATAAGCCTTGGATAGATCTATACATATGCCCGCAATTGTCATATTTTGTTCAAAATATTGAATTACTGATTGTGTGAACTGAAAAATGGCAGTGTTGGTGGATTTGCCTTTAATATAGCCATGTTGCGATGCCGAAATTAGTTTACATTCTGTAAAAAAATTTAACAGACGAGTGGCCATTGCCAATTCAAAAATCTTTGAAAAACTGTTCAATAAACTAATTGGCCTATAGTTTTCCATCATCTCTGGGTCACCCTTTTTGAAAAGTGGTTTTATTAATGCCCATTTAAGTTGTTTTGGAAATATGCTATACCGCAACGAGTTGTTAACTATATAACAGAGAACCGTTTTGATTGCCGGAACACTCAATTTCACGATACTAACCGGTATTTCGTCAATACCGCTACAAATTTTATTATTTGTTTTTTGCTATTTCTTCTATTTCCTGTTCCGTGAACGGTCTTAAGTACATTGATCTATTATTCTGTTGTATGTTGTTCTTGTTATCATTTATTTTAATGTTTGCCATTAGCCTAGGAACAATGTTCATTAAGTATTCATTAAACTCGTTAGCTATATTGTGTGGTGTTCCCTGTAGGCCACACTCAGTTTTGACATCAGATTTTCCATTTATTTCTTTGCATATGGCCCACATCGTTTTGTTTTTATTGTCACTTGCCTCAATTCTTTTTGTGTAGCTGTTCTTTTTTATTTCGATCAATAATCTGTCATATTCCCTTTTCGTCGCCTTATACTGTTCTTTAACATCATCACTGTGTCTGCTTAATACCAACAAAATGTCCAACTTTCTTTTACATTCTTTGACTTTATTGTTATTGAATAAATTTTTGTTATTGTTCCTCTCTCCGACAATTTTTTTTGGAAAGCAGCTATTGAAAACCCGAAGATGCTCATTCATAAACAATGACCATTGATGATCCACATTACAGTTTTGTACAGCAAATACATCTTCCCATGTTTCCTCACTAAGCCATGAAACAAACTCTCCCTTAGCATTATCCGTAAACAAACGAGTGTGTCTATACACCTTTCTATCATCTAACCCAACACTGAAATCTACCTTCTGTGCAGTATGATCAGACAAATGATTTTCGATAACATGACTCTTTAGAACAAATACATTTGTAAAAATGTTGTCTATACAACTTTTTGTAAGATTAGTGATTCTTGTGAATTCATTTATGCATCCGTGTAACCCAAAAGAACTCACTATAGAAAATAATTCGTTCTTGTAGCTGTTTTCCAATTTCATCTCTATATTAAAATCCCCTCCCACAAAAATATTTCCATTGAGACTATTACATAAAAGAGAAAGCAGTATTTCTAGTTTTTCGTAAAAGATGGTTAAGTTACCAGATGGTGGTCGATATATGGCTATTACTATACAACTCTGATTTCCGACAAAACACTCGGCCGCTGCTATTTCTATTTCACCAATCACTGAAAGATTGCTTACGTTTTTTTTTGTTTTTCCATCTTAGTCCCTTCCGTATGAACAGAGCCGCACCTCCATGTCTACCTTTCTCTCTGCAAGCACTCGACACTAGAACAAAGTCGCGCACTGACAAACATTCCAATTCTTCTTCTGTTTTCCAATGCTCCGTCAATAAAAGGAATTTGCAATCCTCATGGTTCTCCAAGAAGCATTCGAGTTTGTTGATGGCATTTCCTAGCGATTGTACATTTTGATGAATGATGCTTATGTTTATGTTTCTGGTGTCTGCTTCGGATCCTTCTGAAAATTTCGTTTGAACTGCGCGAATTTTCTTATTACAATACTTTCCGGCCAGAATTTGCTCTGTAGGAGCTCTGCAGAATGGTTTGCCGGGACACCTATTTTAAAACTTCGATAGTTATTTGACTTTACGTTTAGTTCTTCACATACTACTTCCACTCCCTTCGATATATTCTGTTTTACATACTGTACGATGTCTTCCTTAGAGTTGGTTAAGTCAACCTTAGACACGTGAATGAATGAGGTTGGCATGAATGCTTTCAGTGCTGAGCTGGATTTTTCACCAAAGATTTTCTTTTATGTTACATGTATTGTCGCCGGAAATCAGTCCACACGAAAAATTCAATTCGACTGCACATTGGGAAGTAAGGTATATATCGATTGAACATACCAAACCAAACAAGTGAAGTTAAGATAAGCGTAGTAAAAAAAACGCTGTTGTCCGCTGGGCAGACCTTGGCAGATAAAAATACCATGACTGAAGCAGGACATATCCAGGCATACACAAAAAAAAATTGTACCACGGTTTTCCGCAACATCACGATAATTCGAATTATTAATTTCTAGATTCGACAAAATTACCACTGTGTGGCATCGCAAAGACGTCAGAATATCCCAATCCAAACACATCCAGGCACAACGAAAAGCGTTCATTCGGGGTTGAACTACATCCAGCGTATTAATGTAGGAATTTTTCGACTGGACAACTGATGTCCACATGTAGCACGCCATTTTCAAATGGTATTTATTTATAAGTTGTAAATATTATTTATTAGGTTGTAAACTTAATAAAACTCTTTTAATCCACACGGAATCAATGCGTTCCCCAAATGACAACGATGCAATTTTTTATATTCCTTCTAGGTATTACAATTTCTTTTGCTATGAATGTGGATGTAGGTCTTGTTGTGTTCGGTTCTGGTATATTGGTCTGCTGCAGAGTCAGAAATTCATTTATTGATAGAGATCCGGACAACCTAAAAGTACACATATAGCCCAGAAATGTAATATAAAGAGTACAGCGTATATCGGCTCTGACCGTTGTATGCTGCAGTAGTACGTTCAATGCACTCGACAATTCATTTCACAGTAAAAATATCGGTAACGTTGTTCATAACAGTAATAGATTTTATTTCGTAAAAATATCCGTTTTAAAAGGTTGAACTTGATTCAATTCGCGTGCACACTGGTCCGGAGATATTTTTCCGAGTTATCGTAAACTATCAACAATTCGAGTTGTGCTCTGTCAACAGCAGTTGCCCGTTTAAAATACTGGCGAGCACTCCGGAATCATGCCGGAATTAAAGAGATAGCATTGCTGGCGGCATATTCAGTTATTTAATGGTCTGCTAAAATGTGATGTTATTTCTTGGACATGTTCTTAAACGCCGCGTGTCTCGGACAAGCGGAGAAGTTGGAAATGTGAGCCGCTACGGAGGAAGCAATTAAATTTTCGACGTCAGTTGTATGTATATAGCATCAAAATAGTTTTGTTGATGAGGTCTACAGTGTTCTACTTTCTATATCTTCTTTTCGGGTCGGCATCATTGCCGGCATCACATAGATAGAGCAAATCTTAAACTACTTATGAATTAAGCTCAACAATATATTATCTGTGGCCGTATTTATTGATAATTTTCTGCCGCTTGATTCTATAAAAATTGAGATGTTGCAATCTTCCTCAGTTTCTATCGGTGGGCCTCCACATTGGCCTCCATTAAGCTGATTTTTGATAGTTATTAATAAAACTACCCTCATCTCCCAGGGCTGTTGGCATAATAAAAAAATCTGATGTGGCCAGGCACATGACTTTATCATACAAAATATAAAATTAATAGTTTAGCTGCATGAGAATCTGTTTGATTGAGATAAATCGTGTCTGCATTAAAATTCAACTAGTTAGCCAGGATTTGACAGATATTTTAATAGTCAATAGTATCAATAGCAGGTATTGTCAAAGCATCAGCATTTGCCACTACCTACTGTCATCAGAATAATAGTTACTTATCTCACAAGTGCCGAAAGTACGGAATAGCGCGACGAGCGGTGATGCGGCGCGTGACCGCGCGTCACCGATCGCCGGAGCATCGCCGTCGCATGTGAGCGAGTCGCGCTATGTAGTTTTCGGCAGGAGTGACATCAACGTTTTTGTGTTGCTTTTTGAGAAATACGTATTTAAAAAAAATCTAAAATGGTTATATTTCTGTATAGGAAATGTTAGGTAGATACCGCTTCTACGAAACGTCAAGTTTAAAAAGATAATTCAAATTCTGACAGATTTATATTCGTTCATGACACTATAGATGTCACATCCGTACCAACATACTGAAATATAACTACACTCATCGCTATACTTTATTTACAATTTTCTCAATTTATCATTTTTACAATTAGATATAACAACGGGTTGATATTGATTATCGACAAACAATCAAATTGGTGATTTTATTTTATTTGAATTTTGTATTTTGTACATTGCCGCACTAGAGCGGCAACGTTCCATAGCGGTTCTCCAACCTCTGATGAAATCAGCTGTTTTTGAGTGTGACAACCATAGACATTTCTGTGGTGACAGCAGGCGGCAATATACTATTACACTTTCCTGTCAGAGTGACAGTTTACATTTTTCTGTCAATGTGACAGTATCCGTGTCAATTTGAAGTAATAAATTTGCCTCTTTTGCAGTGGCGCCATCTAGCGGACTTTTTCAAATCACGGCTGGTCGCGCCTGCTAGTTTCGTAAAACTTGGAACACCAACATCAAAGGTGCCGCCGCAAGTGTCGTATCTTGATATTTCTAAACGCTGGTGACAGCACAAAAAATATTTGTCCAATCCAGGCTACTATGTAATTTCATATCAATGCAGATGTGATCGATCTCGATCAAATAGAATTTGCTCTTGAAGCTAAACTATTAATTTTACCAAAAAAAGTCATAGGCATAAATTATTCAAAATTTCCTCTACTTTAATTTATTAGTAACACGTGTCTACGGTTGCTTTGTTCGATGACGGAATTGCCCGACAAATACCTTAGTCCTTATCAATTTCTTTATTTTAATATTCGCTACATGTTTTACGTCTTACTAGATGCTTCTTCAGGCGCTACAACTTCAATACAAAAGCAAAAAATAATCCCCCTTAAACTTGGGAATTACAAAGACACGTACAAATACACTTATATTTAGTCCAAATAAAACACTAAGCGTGGGTTTTTAATTGCGCTTTAGCAGAGTTTAACTAAAGTATCGTTAGGCTCCATATGTGCGCTATGTGGAGTCCAAGGATACTCTACTTATACTACGCTGAAGCGCATTTAAAACATCCTAGCGAATAATTCGAATTAAACGATATAATTACTGGACATGTAGATACAAATGACGGATTCGCATTAATAAAAAAAGAATACTTGGAAAAAACATATAATTTCATCAAAAACAACCACGTAACTAATACCCAAAGAAACTCTGTACCAGTGTTGATAGAGAAAACTAAGGATATTCTATAGAAATGTAGAGAAACTATTACTGACGGTTTCAACAGGAACTCTAAAGACCTTCTCTCCCTGAAACCACTAATTACCCAGCTTTACACCCATATATAATTATACAAGAAGAATAAGACCATTAGACCAATAGATTCCAGCATTAACACTCTTGCATATAAGATTCCCCAAATTTGTGCTAACCAGCTTCTTTCCCCTGTCCCCCTTGAATAAAAATAACCCATCATAAATTCAGTTGAGCTAACTGATCGTTTGAAAACCTTACTATCAAAGACGAATATACAGGGTGTCTCAACAGTGCGATCTCGGAAGATTGTGCGTCTGTTAATGAAGATATTTTAAAACTGATTTCACTCATATATACATAACTATGAGGTGCACATTTTAAAATTATCAGCGTGCACACAGGCTGTCCCATAAGGTAGTACCAATCCAAACTTTAGTTTTTACTTTATCATACGCAGTATGTAAAGTATTGTAATCGTGCCGAAAAAAAAAATTGAGATTTTAGCGGAAATAGGACTTTTTGGGTGCCCTGAACATTTTTGACCAAGGTACAAAAAAATGTCTGTGTGTGTGTGTGTGCGTGTGTGTGTGTGTGTGTGTGTAAACGATTTTTGTGGAGACGATTCCGGAGAAACTACTGAAGGTATCGGAACGAAACTTCATATTTAGAAGTTTCATGGCCTAACTTAGAGCTGAAAAGCTTTTGGTTCACAAGGGTCCAAAGGAACTGATAGTTTATTCTAAGCCTTTTTCAAGGATTTTGTAAATGAGCCGCCATTTCTGTAATTTCGTCAAAATAGTTAAATAATAAATTAAAGGAGAGCAAATTTTGAATAATTTATGTTTATGACATTTTTTGGTAAAATTCATAGTTTAGCTGCAAGAGCAAATTCTATTTAATCGAGATCGGTCGCATCTGCATTACTATGAAACTACATAGTAGTCAGGATTTTGACAAATATTTTTTTTGTGTTGTCACATTCGAAAACAGCTGATCTCATCAGAGGTCGGAGAACCACTATGGAACGTTGCCGCTCTAGTTCGGCAAATTATAAAATACAAATTTCAAATAAAATAAGATCACCAATTTGATTGTTTGTTGATAAGGAATATCAACCCGTCTTTATATCTAATTCTAAAAACGATAAATTGAGAAAATTGTAAATAAACTAGAGGGATGAGTGTAGTTTTATTTTAGTATGTTGGTAGGGATGTGTCATGAACAAATATAAATCTGTCAGAATTTGATTACCTTTTAGGTGCGTTTTCATTAGTGATAATGGCAGTGGTAGCAGACGCCATTATAGTATTTCCAATAGAAAATTGCTAGTGACTCATGTTTATGTACATCCAAACTAATATGTGTCATTATCACGATATGTAAGAAATACTATAATTTCGTACTGTACCACCGCCATTAGCTACCATTACCTACCAATCGGAACGCACATTGAACCTTGACGTTTCGTCAAAGTGGTACCAACCTAGCATTTACTAAACAAAAATTTTTTATTTATTTTTTTAAATACGTATTTCTTAGAAGCAACACAATAAACGTTGATATCGCTCCTGCCAAAAACTAGATAGCGCGACTTGCTCACATGCGACGGCGACACTCCGCGCTCGGTGACGCGCCGCATCACCGCTCGTCGCGCTATTCCGTACTTTCGGCATTTGTGACATAAATAACTATTATTCTAATGACGTAGTGTAGGTAGAGTCAAATGCTCATGCTTTGACAATACCTACGATTTATCTCAATAGAATAGATTCTCATGCAACTATTAATTTTATATATTGTATGATAAAGTCATGTGCCTGGCCACATCAGATTTTTTTAAATGGAACAACATATATTTCGGCACAATTTGGAATTTCTCGCAAAATTTTATGACAATCAAAAATAACTTTACCTACCCTAAACTTTCTACTTTTTGATTTATTGGCATTTTTATGTAAAAACAGCAGTCTATGGAATGCAGTATATCTCAATACCTGTTTTTAAAAATTTTATTGCGTACGCTTGGACTATGATTAAGTGAAAAGCGTTCTATTACCGTGATTACCTACCATATCCAAATTGTGTACAGGCTGGTCATAATCTGCAACAATATATACCAAGCAGTTTTTCCTAAGAAAGTTATTTTTTTAAAATGAAACCGCCTATATCTAATTCCTTTTTTCGATTCTGCGCATCGCATCGTTCTGCACAAAAAGTACTAGTCCACACTTGTGCTAAAATAAACCATCGCAGAGATAAAAATTTTTCGATCAATAAGCGCTTCTACACCTACATTAGCTATTAAACCAACTAAGTATTTACCTAAAGTAGTGTTTTCTCGAAAGACTTCATCTTTTTTTAGCACATTTGCAATTTAATATTATAATGTGAAATAAAATTTTATTTATACCCTGTAGGCTATGAAAAACTGAGCTAAACAAGTTATTAAGGTATCTCTGTCAGTGGTGGCGATATTGTGAGGGTTGTTAAGTTAGATTTGCATAATTTTGGGAAATATGGCGAACTTTTCCCAGGAAGAACTAATTGACATGGTGTGACTTTTTGGCGAATGCAGCAAAAATGCTTTATTGGCAAGTAGAGTTGACAGATACCACCGACAGCTACGTTAATAACTTCTTTGGCACATTTTTTCACAGCCTACAAGGTATAAGTAAAAATTTTCAAATCATAATATTAAATTGCAGATGTGATAAAATGTTTTATTTTATTTAAAAAAGATGAAATTATGCGATAAAACATCACTTTAGGTAAATACTTAACTGGTTTAATTGTTAATGTAGGTGTAGAAGCACTTATTGATAGAAAATTCGATTTTTTTTATTAAGGTGACTAGTTAAAGATAGCCATTACTAAGAAGCAATGGTTGATTTTAGCACTAGTGTGTCTAGTACGTTTTTATGCAGATCGATGCATCGAATAAAAAAAAAATTAGATACAGGGTGTTCCATTTAAAAAAGTTAACTTTCCTGTTTGCTTTATTTTGCTGCAGACTATGACCACCCTGTACACAATTTGTATATGGTAGGTAATCATGATAATAGAACGCTTAATCATAATCTAAGCGTGCGAAATAAAATTAAAAACGGGTATTGAGATATACAGTTTTTCTTAGACTACTGTTTTTCCATAAAAATGCTAATAAAGTATAAAGTTATGTGTAGGTAATGTTATGTTTCATTGGCGTAAAATTATGCGAGCAATTCAAAATTGCGCCGAAATATAGGTTATTCCATTAAAAAAGAAACATAAGTTTGGGTTGGTACTACCTTATGGAACACCCTGTACACACTCTAATAATTTTAAAATGTGCGCCTCGGCGTTCTGTATATATGAGTGAAATCAGTTTCAAAATATCTTCATTAACAGAGGCACAATCTTCTGAGATCGCACTGTTGAGACAGCCTGTATTATTGTTTCCTTCGATAAAGTCAACCTATATAGGTAATAAGAACATACTCGCTTGAAGTTCAAGTTAAAATCTAATCGCTTATTCATGCTTAAATGATAACAAAAATCAAGTTATGACAAGTATGCTCAAGCTAACTTTAGATGAAAATTTCTTTAAATTCAACAAGAAAACTAATATACTTAAAGGTGGTCTTCCCATGAGTTCAAGTCTCTCTAGGTTTTTGTAATATAAAGAATCAACTCTAAGACTTAGAGTTTCCGGACATGTTTTGTTTTGTGTTAAAAAATAATTAACGTGCGTGAGCCCCCGTCCCCATTATTTGTATTATATAACCAAGCATTCCGTAATAAATTAGTAAAATCAATTCGAACTAGATTACGAATATCGTACGTCTATGGCTACGCTGCGCTCCATTGGGTGCCTGTATCGGACACACTAAAAACACCATAGCAATAAATTTACTAGTACGGTCGCAGGCGGCATCACACCATCAAATTGTTATTAATTCTGAAAACTGCACCAGTAATTAATGAAAATAGTTGTGTGGGCAGACGCGAGTGTTATTTATTGACGGTCAAATATGCGCACTGCAGGGTAATGATGCGATCCTGAAATTTTTGGTGCATAATTTCAAGCCGAAATGCGGCGAAATTTTCATGACGACGCGGCGCCTGTTATGAGAAATAGCAAAAGGTTATTACCTACGTGACTCGTACGTTATACAGCTTATTTCCTCTTATTCATATATGTGGAAAAGTATCCTGGGTTTGGACTAAGCAAAAAATTACTAATTTAGTTTGAAAATTACCCCTGTTCAGAAACCCAATTTTATCATATGACAGTTATCATATACAATTTAATTGAAACAATGAACTGTAACTACAGCATCTACGAGATATTATTGAATATTATTAAAATTAATTATGCTCTTTTTTCGATGTTTTTTCTTTCAACTCGAATATATAAACTAGCTAACTACTATATTTATACATCTGCTCGGAAAGTAATTGGATCTGTACTAAACGTAGTTTGCTTATATCAAATTGGGCCTATTAAACCAAACATGGTTTCTGAAGAAGTTTGTACGTCATTAATATGATAGTTTTCGAGAAAAAAGCGAACCTAATTAATAGTAATACCAAAAGGTAAAGTTAAAAACTTATTTCACTTACGTCCTCACAGTGCTGTCCATTTTCATCAACACATTTTATTATAGTAGATTTAAAACATTTTCAGTCATGTTTTCGGAGTAAAGAAGTAAATGTTGCAAAGGAGAATTGAGAACATTTTGAGAACAGGTTTTCCAATTTGTAGAAGATGATTTATGCACAAAGTGTTCCAGAAAGTGGTGTTTCTTAAGTTAATGCTCGACTTACTAACATTTTTCTCCTAAACCGCTTTCCTAAAAAAATCAAACATCCATGGAGTATAACCGACAAAACAAAATCGTCTACTGATTGGCTTAGATTTCTTATCTTAGATTTCGTTCAATTTGAAAGCTAAAAATAGTGGGGTCGCAATCTTCTTACGTAAAAATAGGTTACATGTGTACACCGAAGAGATGTAAATATTGCTTTTTAACGCACTTTAAATCAATGGGATTATGTTCTATCGGTTATGTAGAAATGATTCAGGAGTATAACACAATTTATTTTTGTCATATCAGTTACGAACCTTCACACACAGGGCTGAATACTGACAACCATTTGTTATACTTATTTGCTATGCTGTGTCTTGCAGGTGAATGTAGTGTTAAATGTAGTTCACACAAATTTTGGACTTTCTGTACAAATACAACAAAGTTAAATGTCCGTTATATTATTTTGGTAATGGCCTTATACCTCATTTATTATGTAATATTACTTCCTATTTTCGTCTACATGTGAACTTTAACTACCTTAATTTTGTGACTTTCTAAACTTGAATAGTCCTTATAATTGGAACATGTGTATACATGTCCGTGATTAATTAGCTTTGTATTAAAAATAACACTTAATAAAAGCAACTGTATAAAGCGTTATTCTTTGTTCACAACTTTTGTCATCTTGTTAATGTCAAGCTGAAATATGGTTACCTTCAACACCACAACCTTTGATGCGCCAATATGGGGCGCAGTAGTTAGGATTAACAACGGTGTTTGATTGGTAAGTTCATGAATATTTATGTTTTTTGACATCAATATCATAGTTCCTCTTACATTTTGAGACCGTATGTTTAATAGGCGTCACATCGGTAATGCTTGATGTGATTAGCGCTTGTTGAATGAAAAATAAAACTAATTTATTGATAAAGCATGCAACATAAGACTGAACATATCCTCACTTTTATTCTCAAGACGTATCATATCAGAAGGCATTGTCGTTAATTTTTATATGGGTTGTCATTTCGGTAATGGTCACTTCTGGAAGAGGTTACATACTACCGCAATGACTTATTCAGTTTTTCTCGAATGATCTAACTGCGCAGTATAGAATTTACAGCAACATTTACATTTTTATTTTCAAAATGTGCCCTTTGTTTCTAATTCTCGAATCCTTATCGTGGAATTATAGCTGAAGAAGGCATGGGAAAGGGTCTATGGACGGAATTGGAGGAGCACTGAAGAGGAACGCCAATCGTTTTATTTTACAAGGGCATTATTTTACATCATTTAATAAACTGTTTTAATGCAGTTTTGTTTATTTGTTTTTGGTATTAACATAGGGTTTTGGATAAAATAACGTACATTTCCGAAAGGGAAGTGAGCGTTACCGAAATGATTTTTTAAATTATAGAAATATTTGGACGGTTTTTAATTTTGTTCGCTGCTAACAATACAGATGCATACAATATGTACACTAGGGTGGTCCAA
Source organism: Melinopterus prodromus (assembly GCA_964023965.1). Lineage (NCBI taxonomy): Eukaryota > Metazoa > Arthropoda > Insecta > Coleoptera > Scarabaeidae > Melinopterus > Melinopterus prodromus. The sequence continues at coordinate 32,953,863 of OZ030390.1, forward strand.
AAAACGGACTTTTCGCTAGAGGGCAACGAACGCCCTAATCTGTTCCTATGCCAGAAAAAAAATCCCCCCAAATTTGAGAAGAATCTGTTAACGTTAACACGTGCCACCGAGCACCTCAAATTTCCCATTTAAAATACAGTGCAAAAATGCATCTCCTTTGCCTAATTCTTTCACGTTTGGGATTAAGAAAAAAAGTTGCGGGATTTTACCAGAAATTGTTCAGAACTCTCCAAGGAACAAATTCACAACCACTATTTTTTGTTCACAACCCCCTACCCTCCCTATAGTACCCTAAAGATGAGACAAAAGTTTCCCCAAATTTACAATTTTACAATGTTACATGTTTTATTATTGTTTTTGGCCGAAGTGATTATTATTGGATTATTTTTATTTATTATTGTTTACAAAAATATACAATGTTACTCGCTTTTCTTGAGAAATTATTATTAGTCTGTCATTAATTAACTAGTTTGCAATTATTTAAATAAATACCATTTGTTTAAACAAAAATACACAATGGTACTGACGTATCTTTTTGACAAAAATTATTATTCCATTACTTGTCTTTTTTTTCTTGTCAAATTTGTAACCAATTTTCAATTATATAACAATTAGTGTTGCAACAAAGCAACAAGTGTTAACTTGTTTTACCGATATCGTAAAACCTCAAAAATTACAAAAAAGACCAGAAATCGTATAACAATTTTTGTCAAGAAATACGTACTAACATTGTACATTATTATTTAAAAAAATTATTAGTTCAAACAATTGCACATTAAGTAATAAATTAGAAAAACATGCCAGCAATGTAACAATAATAATTTTTACAAAAGGAGAAACAACAAAATATTTGTTTAAAAAATGGAACTGGTTTAAAGAATTGCAAATTCGGTAATAAATGACAAAAAATGCAATTAATTTAATAATAGTTTGTACAATAAATATAAATAATATATCCATAACAATGTCTATATTTGTTTCAACAAATAATATTTGTTTAAACAATTACCGATTAGTTAATAAATGCAGTAGATTATATTCGCGGGTTCTGGACCAAACGGTGTAAACCAAAGCGGTGGAGATATGATTGCAGCGTTTATGTAGTGCAACTTGACACGTCAGCGCCATCTGTCGGCTGGTAGTGCAAGGTCTATTTGTTAGTGCACCACCTGGCGGTCAGATAGCACATTAGGGTTGCGCGCGCCAACTGTCAGCCATTTTGTGTGACTTGTTTCAAGAAAACTCGTAAAACTGCCAATAATCTAATAATTAAGTTATAGAAAAATATAGAAAATTATATCCATTACAATGTATATATTTTTTTATATTTTTATTTACGACATACATTTCACAAATTATCCCAATACATGGCACTTAGACATATCAGACTGGATATGCCAAACCATGTTTTAATTTAATAAATCACTGATCTTTTTGTGTTTTTCTATATACAAAAAAAAAAACATTTATTTGTAGTATGTTTATATTAAATGTATGTCTATCATATACCTATTTATTTGATAGCTTAGCATATTTTAATAAAATTCACGATCCATCCAGTATATGCCGTTTTGAGCATTCAAATGCGTGAGTAAAATGAGTAAACCTCAACAGAAATAATATAATAAATAAAGTATATTATAATACACGTTTTATAAGACAACAATTGGCGTACGAGTTATTTTGGGCACGACGAGCGTAGCGAGGAGTGCTCAAATGGAACGAGTGTGCCAATACGTCTTATAAATCGAGTGTTATATACTATTTTTTCTACTTTGAGTAATTAAATTTACATAAATTTTGAAAATTGCGGTTGTCATCTTACAATCTAGAGTAGTTTCATATTTACAGTTTCTACAGTTGGTAGTTGTGGTAAAATTCACAAACGACGCGAGCCAATAGCGATTGAGATGTCAGCCTTATTTGACACTTGACGTCAATATCATCATTCTTGGAAAACTAAAAGTTACTAAAAGTTTGTGATCTAGTGTTTTCATAACAACACCGAAAGCGGGTTCGTTATGAGTTTATAACGAACGCAAAGTAGAACAAATATATTGTCTCTATTCCATAATATAAAACGTACATAGGATGCATTACAAGTGGACCAAGAATAAACAGTAGCATGAGGCTACCGAAGCACTAAAAGGAGCACATCAAAACACATAAGCAATGACAAAATAATTCCTACATAAGTACAATACCAATACAAAGTCAGCCATACATAAAAAACTTAAGGTAAATAACAAAACAGGTACAGTAATTATATAATAACATTCTGTGAAGCGATACTGCAAAAGCATCGAAAAATATCATGTTGACAAAGCATGCATTCTGCTTAGGGTGATACACTACGACGATTGAAATTTCCATAAGATTTGTTGACAATAAAATGCGTTATTTCGCCGTCTAAGTACCTGAATGGAAGGAAGTCCACCTTTAAGCGCAACCTTTTATCGAATAAAGGCTTTCTTGCCGATTGGAGTTGGAGTATAAAGCTACGAGACTTAAAAATTCCTCTCGCGCCCACGGTTTAACTTTAATGCGCTACCCACCCTCGGGTAGAGACCCCTTCTCTTTTCTTATATTAATCTGAAATTGCCACCGGCGTACATTTTAAAAGCACCTATATTGACCCTGCCAACTATAGGGGTAGCAGTCGTGGGTGTAGTGAAAATTGGATCGGAACCAATTGCCACTAAAATAGTGCCGCAGATAGCATTCAATTTTATATCAGTTGGATGATGGGATATAGTACAAATAGGCTGTGTTATTAAGCACTGTTAATTGTATATGTGAATCTGTTTCATTCATGCAATGACAATAAATGAATAATGAATTGCTCGATTAGTATGGATTAATTTGCAGTTTGGTTGCATCTTATTTGCCCATTTAATAATGATGCATAATTTTGCTTTTCCATCCATCCTGTCATGTCCGTTTCCTTATCCACTCTCTCAGTTTTTCTGTTGCTTTCACTTGCCTCCGTCGCACTCTTGCGTATTTGCTAATGATGGACAGAGATTTTTTTAAGGAATATCTTTTTTTTTATTTACAGGCTATCCTACTTTTTCGCGTAGACTTTTTGGCGTTTGAATCATTAAAATGTTACAGCCGTTTGACATATTAACATAACCGCATTTTAAGGAACTGCGAAAACCAATAAGTTCACATGCAAGCTTTTACTCCTATACATTATATTTTAATATTTTTATTTACATTTATTTACTTTTTTACTTTATCATACGCAGTATGATGAAGTATTGTAATCGTGCCGAAAAAAAATTGAGATTTTAGCGGAAATAGGTCTTTATGGGTCCCCTGAACATTTTTGACCAAGGTACAAAAAAATGTCTCTGTGTGTGTGTGTGTGTGTGTGTGTGTGTGTGTGTGTGTGTGTGTGTGTGTGTGTGTGTGTGTGTGTGTGTGTGTGTGTGTGTGTGTGTGTGTGTGTGTGTGTGTGTGTGTGTGTGTGTGTGTGTGTGTGTGTATGTGTGTGTGTGTGCGTATGTGTGTACTCGATTTTTGTGACGACGATTCCGGAGAAACTACTAAATGTATCGGGACCAAAGTTCATATTTAGAAGTTTTATGACCAAACTTAGAGCTGAAAAGCTTTTGGTTCAAAAGGGTCCAAAGGAACTGGTAGTTTATTCTAAGCCTTTTTCAAGGATTTTGCAAGTGAGCCGCTATTTCTGTAATTTCGTCAAAATAGTTAAATAATAAATTAAAGAAGAGGAAATTTGGAATAATTTATGCCTATGAAATTTTTTGGTAAAATGAATAGTTTAGCTTCAAGAGTAAATTCTATTTGATCGAGATCGGTCGCATCTGCATTGACATGAAATTACATAGTAGCCAGGATTTTTCAAATTTTCGGTCTAATGCATGTGTAATGACAGTACAGGTAGTGTCAAATGCTGGTGTTTTGACAATATCTTACTACATCTACTGTCAATAGTAAAAAGATTTCATATTGTGATACCGTGTACGGTCCTTACCTGACGGCGTCGGATAGGCAGCGTGTGTTCAGTGTTCAGTGTTCAGCGTGTCCAAACTGCATGTGTTCTGTTTGTTTTTGGTTTGAGGAAGTATGATCATGTATCGAATGGGCTGGGCGACTTGGGGTGGTTAAACATGGATAACACTAGGGTGTTTCATGCAGCAATATTATCTCATAAGTTGCTATCCAAGAGAATCCCACAATACCTCATGCGGAAGATACGCTGTAGAACGGATGTCCATAACCTTAATTTAAGATTCAGTGGTTTGTTTGCTCCACCTGCCCATCGCGCTGAGCTGTATAAACGGCCATTCTCTTAGCAGGTCAGTCACATATACACTGGGTCTCAGGGAAGATATGAAAAACTTATCGTTAACCAGTTTTGGGGGAAAGGTGAAGTGTTATCTGTTTGCTCAACAGGGGGGACTTTAGGCATTGAGCGCACATCGCAGGCTGTTTTAATTTTTATTTTTTATGGGCGTGTGCGATGTTTTGTTGAGTTGGATTTGCTGCAATTACGCGTAATTAGACTTTAGAGTAATTTTTGTTTTGATAAGTTCTCGAAATAATTGTTATATTATTGATACAACTATTTAGTTCTAGTTTGCGTAAGGGGTTGAGTGGAAGAGCAAGGCAATTTGGAAACAAGTGTGCTGATCGCCCTAAATATAAATATTATGTTGTTGCATTTAATATTGTTTTGTTAATGAAGGAATTATTTATTTATTTAATTATTTATCAGTCAAATCCTGGCTAACTCGTTTTATTTTGATGCAGACACGACTGATATCAATCAAATAGATTCTCATGCAGCAAAACTACTAATTTTATATATTGTATGATAGAGTCATGTCCCTGGCCACATCAGATTTTTTGTTGTAATTATTGTAATTGTTGTATTGATTGTGGTATTTTGGTTTCGCATTGTTTCTTTGAACTTATTTTTTTAAATATTTTCTTTGTTTCATTAATATTTCAAACGGCTGTAACTCAAGGAATTGAAAAGCTAAATAAGTCTATATAATTATTATAATTACTCTACTTTACATTATTTGCTTTCTAAAATATAATTTTGCGGTAAAAAAAGTGGGACATTTTGTATATTATGTAGGTATATGTTAAAACACTCATGTTTCGCACATGATTTGACAGGAGAAAATCTGGGAAAACTCCGAAATTGACACCCACTTACAAAAAGTGTAGTATAGTCAGTCCGTCTATGTAGAATGGGAAGAGGTATAAGGTTACATATAATCCGAGAAAGATAGAGAGATCTATATAGATATAGAGATCTGAAAATGAATACTTGCCCGTTGGATGTAATATAAAATTACCAGCAGTTTATTGGGTTAGAAGGGCCCCAAATCCAAATTGTCGATGGTTTGACCTTGATTTATTAATCCGATATTTCGCCTACCACCAATTATGGTCACAACAATTAATCACATTTACACGTGAAAAACAGCATTACTACAATGTCATGTAACATTTCACTACAGTTCAAAGATCGATTTCAAGCTCAAAATCAGTTTGCTCTTAAATATAACTGAACTCTGTCAAACATTTGGTGTATTTATTACGGAAATATTCTAGTTATTGTAATTCCTCAGTGATAATATTTAAGAGAAATATTTGTTTTTATGGTTTTTTTTATGGGACACTGGTAGTCCCAATAATGACGAAGAAGCAATACAGTCAAAGTAGAGAAGTACATACAGCGTTCGATAACTTGACGAGGAAATCAAATTCATACCTATTTTGCACATATCAATAAATGAATATATTTATAGATGGTAATGCTTGATGATATGGGGGTGTTTTAGGTTTCGTATGAATTGTGGAACGCCGTTTCCATTCGTAATTAACAAGTTTTTTTTGCTGCAACAACGATCATTCGGCACCACTTCTTCTAACAGACAGACATTGCGTTTGAAGATGCAACTTCCTCATTTTTTTCGCGTCTAGATCTGTCAAATTACAATTCGATTTTCATTGTTTCCTATTAATTCTATTGCAAATTGTGAATTACAAAAAACTTTCTCTTCACAATTACTACTGGATATATCAATGCTTAAGAATTGATATAAATTGATATAAATAAATTTTATTCATTAAATGTTATAAGTAACTTTAATTCAGAAAATCTTATGGAAACGGTATCGCCGTTCATTGGAGCGTATAATACATTTTCGAAAAGCAAATAACGGGACGGAAATTGAACGGGTATCATCTCGTTCTCGTCACAGCGAAAAAAGAAAGTGAAAATATCCATCCCCTTATTGCGATACCACGATCATAAATCTCCCGAATATGGATTCCCGAGATACTTCCTTCTGTTTAACTTGTCTGGTGGATTGCTGCTCCATGACAATTTCGCAGACGTATCGAACCGAGGTTTGCAGAATAGATATCGCCTCAGAGTTAAAAAGTCGGTATATTTCTTATAACTTACCTCTCGTTTGGATGTCTGGATTTCAATTTTGAATATATTACACTTGCATTATTTATAAGGAGCAATGAGATGAATTCGTTATTAATAATACCCCATTTATTATCCGCATTGGTAACTATATAATTTTTTTTAATATTTGGTGGAAATATAAGTAGACACCCTAGAGAGCGTAACAACAGGACGACTGAAATGTATGAATCGAAACATACATCCGCAACTGTTATCACTGCAATGATTACATTGGTTATTTTTTTACTTTATCATACGTAGTATGCTAAAGTATTGTAATCAAGCCGAAAAAAAGAATTGAGATTTTAGCGGAAATAGGTCTTTTTGGGTCCCCTGAAAATTTTTGACCAAGGTACAAAAAAATGTCTGTGTGTGTGTGTGTGTGTGTGTGTGTGTGTGTGTGTGTGTGTGTGTGTGTGTGTGTGTGTGTGTGTGTGTGTGTGTGTGTGTGTGTGTGTGTGTGTGTGTGTGTGTGTGTGTGTGTGTGTGTGTGTATGTCTGTGTGTAAACGATTTTTGTGACGACGATTCCGAAGAAACTACTAAAGGTATCGGAACGAAAGTTCATATTTAGAAGTTTTGTTACCAAACTTAGAGCTGAAAAGCTTTTGGTTGAAAGGGGTCCAAAGGAACTGGTAGTTTATTCTAAGCCTTTTTGAAAGATTTTTCAAATGAGCCGCCATTTCTGTAATTTTGACAAAATAGTTAATTAATAAATTAAAGTAGAAGAAATTTTGTATAATTTATGCCTATGACATTTTTTGGTATAATTAATAGTTTAGCTTCAAGAGCAAATTCTATTTGATCGAGATCGGTCGCATCTGCATTGATATGAAATTACATAGTAGCCAGGATTTTGACAAATATTTTTTTTGTGTTGTCACATTCGAAAGCAGCTGATCTCATCAGAGGTTGGAGAACCACTATGGAACGTTGCCGCTGTAGTGCGGCAAATTATAAAATACAAATTTCAAATAAAATATGATCACCAATTTGATTGTTTGTTGATAAGAAATATCAACCCGTCTTTATATCTAATTCTAAAAACGATAAATTGCGAAAATTATAAATAAAGTATAGCGATGAGTGTAGTTTTATTTTAGTATGTTGGTAGGGATGTGTCATGAACAAATTATAAATCTGTCGGAATTTGAATTACCTTTTTAAGGTGCGTTTTCATAAGTGATAATGGCAGTGGTAGCAGACGCCGTTATAGTATTTCCAATAGATTTTCTATGCTAGTGACTCATGTTTATGTACATGCAAACTAATATGTGTCATTATCACGATATGTAAGAAATACTATAATTTCGTATTCTACCACCGCCATTAGCTACCATTACCTACCAATCGGAACGCACCTTTAAACTGGACGTTTCGTCAAAGTGGTACCAGCCTAGCATTTACTATACAGAAATCATTTATTTATTTTTTTTAAATACGTATTTCTTAAAAAGCAACACAATAAACGTTGATGTCGCTCCTGCCAAAAACTAGATAGCGCGACTCGCTCACATGCGACGGCGACACTCCGCCTTCGGTGACGCGCCGCATCACCGCTCGTCGCGCTATTCCGTACTTTCGGCATTTGTGACATAAATAACTATTATTCTAATGATGTAATGTAGGTAGTGTCAAATACTGATGCTTTGACAATACCTACGATGTATCTTAATAGAATAGATTCTCATGCAGCTAAACTATTAATTTTATATATTGTATGATAAAGTCATGTGTCTGGCCACATCAGATTTTTTTATTTTTATATTTAGTTTAAGTCTACATGTACCGCTAGGTGTTGGACTGTGATATTTCTTACTTTTTATATTCTAACATTTGTTATTTATTAGGTCCAAATATGTATTAATACAACCATTAGACCATTACTTTGTTTCTGTGATATTATATACAAATAGTGATATTTGTATATAACTTTTATAAATTCAATCATTCCTTTAGTGACTCTATTTTTCAAACTTTCCCAAACATCTCTATCTGTTCCAGTATTACCCATATATTTAAGCATCTCTGCTGTAATTCTTCCGATTGGTAATTTCTTGCGGATTGGAGTTGGAGTATAAAGCTACGAGACTTAAAAATTCCTCACGCTCCCACGGTTTAACTTTAATGCGCAATCCACCCTCGGGTAGAGACCCCTTCGCTTTTCTTATATTAATCTGAAATTGCCACCGGCGTATATTTTAAAAGCATCTATGTTGGCCCTGCCAACTATACTGGTCGCGGTCGTAGGTATAGTGAAAATTGGATCAGAACCAATTGCTACTAAAATATTTCCGCAGATAGCACTCGATTTTATATCAGTGGATGATGGGGTATAGTACAAATAGGCGGTGTTATTAAGCACTGTTAGTTGTAGTTGTAAATCTGTTCCATTCATGTAATGACAATAAATGAATAATGAATTGCTCGTTTAGTATGGATTAATTTGCAGTTTGGTTGCATCTTATGTGCCCATTTAATAATGATGCCAAATTTTGTTTTTCCATCCATCCTGTCATGTCCGTTTCCTTATCCACTCTCTCAGTTTTTCTGTTACTTTCACTTGCCTTAATCAGTCGCAGTCATGCGTATCTGCTAATGATGGACAGAGATTTTTTTAAGGAATATCTTCTTTTTTATTTGCTGGCTATCCTACATTTCGCATAGACATTTTAGCGTTTGAATCATTAAAATGGTACAGCCGTTTGACATATTAACATAACCGCATTTTAAACATCTCCAACTTGAAGAGTTGGATTGAGATGAATTCCTTATTAATACTACGATTCCCATTTATTATCCGCATTGGTAACTATATAATTTTTTTAAAATATTTGGTGGAAATATAAGTAGACACCCTAGAGAGCGTAAGAACAGAACGAATGAAATGTATGAATCGAAACATACATCCGCAACTGCTATCACTGCAATGATTACATTGGTTATTACATTGGTTATTTTTATATTTAGTTTAAGTCTACATGTACTGCTAGGTATTGGACTGTGATATTTCTTACTTTTTATATTGTAACATTTATTATTTATTATATCCATATTGCAGGGTTCAAATATGTATTAATAAAACCATTAGACCATTACTTTGTTTCTGTGATATTATATACAAATAGTGATATTTGTATATAGCTTTTATAAATTCAATTATTCCTTTCTTTAGTGACTCTATTTTTCAAACTTACCCAAACACATCTGTCTGTTCCAGTATTACCCATTGATTTAAGCATCTGTGCTGTAATTCTGACCTATCCCAGATATTTTCCTAGTTTTATTTTTAGTATGTCGTGCTCTTCTATGACATCTTATTGCATGTTCACTACGTATTCTTCCTCCTCCTAGCTGTTTTCTCAGTTCTTCAAAATATTGCTTCTTTCCATTATTTTTCTTCCATTAATATTTTTCCATCGTTGTCTTTTATTCAAGGGAAAATGGTTATTACGTAAACTCGTCAGTAATATAGAATCAACTAAAGTATAATAGAAACAACTTTAGTTGATTCTATATTACTGACGAGTTTACGTAATAACTATTTTCCCTTAAATTTATCTATTTGAGCTGTTTAGCAATAAACATTTAGCGATTCCTAGTTACCAAACTTCCATCTAACACCAATAGGTGTCACGACGGGTTTGTTTAATTCGAAAACTCGGATTGCTAGTCCTGAAGTGACAAATAAAACCTACAGATTTCCATCGCCTCCGTAGCTCAACTGGGAGAGCTGTCAACCGGCAATTGGAGGGTTCCTGGTTCAAATCCAGGCGGAGGTGTTTTTTTTCAAAAATTATCCACACCTGGGTTAATTATCATTCGCTTCTTTAGTTGTCTTTTATGTTCTTCAGTCTGGCTGGTTTGCGTTGTTTCAACAGTTTTACTGAACTACAAAATGTTTTATTCATTTTATTTAGAAGGTTTTCTTTGCGGTCTTGTCTCCTCTTTTGCAAGTATTCTATCAGTTAATTTTTCTTTTCTAAACTTTTTGTTGTATATCTGTCGACCGCCTTCTACTTTTCGTTGTGAATGCATTAGTGATTCTTGCATTTCCTTAATGTTGCCCCCATATGTGTCGCCTATTCTAAACATTCCATTGCGTTTTTTTAGTACCTCCATTTTATATTGTCATCTTCTAGCATTGTAGCTCTCTATCCCAGGTCTATTATTACTAAAAACGTTAAAGTAATCGGAGATAATTTTCGCCGAATAATGCAGCCGCTAAAGACATGATCTGACTTCTGGTTTATAATTCCCGAGCGGCTACCGTCGATTCATTTCCGCACTTTTAACTATTAAAGAAATGATAATGCAAAAACGTGGTTTGAGAGGCGAGAAATTTTTTCCGATTTTCGCTAAAATCGGTTGAGGTGTAGAGTGTACCGAGAAATGTCAGTAAATTTGTGAAATCGGTCGGTTGCTAAGCGACAGTTGTTGACAGTGGCGACATGACAGACTTTATTACGAGTTTATTAAAAGCTACACGCGACATGGTCTATTTATCTACCAAATGTCTATTTTTCAGGAGAAAGCAAATGTATGTATATAAATGTGCAACCCGTTCATTTGACGCGCATGTGATTAATAAATACCTAAGGCATGGGACAATAATTGAGTCAAAATATGACAGGGAACGCTAATGAACAATAAAGTGAACCTGAAAACATAATTTTGCGTATATTACAAGTAATTGGTAATTGGAAGTATGAATGTTAGGTTAGGTACACCTTTATGAGTTTATTTGTCAATTCCTTGTTCAAAGTGGCTCAAGATTGCTTCTTACGGCAATTTAAGCGACGGTTCTGTAAATGGAAGGTTAGTTTGTCGCAATATTCATCGGAAAATCAGTGCAGAATGTATTTTAGCAATTTTCTACTAACATTTAAGAGAGATTTGACATTTCACGCCATTAGCCGTATATAATTCAAAACGGCTCCGTGGCTTAGTGGGGAAATTCACAGCCGTACGGATTTAGGATTTTGTGGCGTTATCTACAGCGTGGTTCAATGCCGGTCGAAGGCACATTTTTAAAATATATTTTTTAATATTTTTCTTAAGGCCTGCTTTATACTAGGAATTTATAGTATTATTGATAATTTTGCCATAATCTACAGGGTGTTTTTTATCCGCAAAAACAAGTTAGCATGATGATTTAAGTAAATCATCATGTTATTAAGTCTAATAAGTGTTAGACTTATGATATCTGTTGTTAATCACCTTTTTATATTATTAGGAAATATATGTCATTTCACTTTGTTATTATTAGTCATATAACGTACAACACCCCGAGAAATAAGTAAATGCGAGGTAAATTAGTCGTGTTTGCAACATTTAATTGCGTAAACAAGATTCTTATGCAATGCACAAATTTGGATAGGCAACTAGTATTACATGTATTATTTTTCATAATTTTGCACGAACTGCAAAGGAGGTAATTATTCTGAAAATTTCAAGTTGATAATTAAAAGTTGTCTCTAAGGACCCACAATTTTTTTGTTTTATTCAGATAATTATAATTTTATAAAAAAAATTGTTTATTATTTTTTGGGTGTTTTAGAATATTTTTTCTGCACACATTAAAGATTACTTACTTAAAGATAAACTTTAGGCCTTTTGAGGAAGACGTAAGTTTCTCTTCAATTTTGCCTATTTTTAGTGGCATAGAGACTTATGATAGAGACAACTTATGAATTTGAATTAGGTGAATTATGGTTTTCTAACAAGAGTTTTTTATGCATTTTTCAATACTTTACAATGACCAAGTAATATTAACTATTACGTATGAAAATGATATTTGCAACGCGAGGCACGAGCCGAAGGCGAGTGTTCCAAATCATTCTAGTTAGTATTTTCAATTAATTTTGGCTTAGCGCACGACCAGCGCACGAACAGCGCAGCGAGGAGTGCCCCCAAATGAACCAATTCTTCCCTACTGGAAATTGAGAAATTGTGGTTAGATTATGTAGTCGTTGTAGATTATGTTAGAATATGTTACTTACTATTTCATTATGAAACTGAGAGCAGTGTCCTAATTACTCCATTATGAATAGTAGAAAATAATAAAATTAATTGTTTAGCTCACGACGAGCGCAGCGAGAGAAGCGCCACAATAAGTCTATTATGAAAACAGCAGTTCAGTTTTAGGAGCACGATGAGCGCAGTGAGGAGTGCCCACATAAACGAATGTGAATATGATTGGGTGTCGCGCCAATAAAGAGCGTCGTGTACACGGTCCGCTTATTTAGGACTAGGTTGGCTAACCGCTTTGCTCAGCTTATATCTACGGTCTACGCTGATATACAGAAGTTTATAATCTTCAAGACTTCAGCAATTTATAAACATCGGTGATCTAACTTAATCGATAATCTAACTACGATCCACTTATTTAGGCGATCTATACACACAGAGAAAGGAATGCTCAATTCAAATAAAATTGCTTTGCATCAAAACAACGGTTGATTTCCATATCCACGAAATAACTATCCACTTCAACCAAGACAATATTTTCTCAGTACAAATGTGTTAAGTGCTTCGTTCGAGATAAAATTAATTGCAACGAGTAAACTATTGACTTGCATCAAATAGTCATCAACTCGAAAGGACTATAATGTTGTTTTGAATGAAACTTTGTAGTATTATTTCAAATATTTCAACATTTGGACCAAACTACTATTGTTTTAATGCAACCATATGATGTCTTAAAGAGAGTAATAGAGCTATCGGAACAAGTAATAGGTTATTTTGCTTGGAAGAACCAATGTTTCAGAGAAACATTTGTAATTTTGGTTCAACACCTTTAGTGTTCTGAATAGAGTATTTTGTTCTCAAAGCAAGTAACTGTCATTTTAAACGAAGTGCGTTAAAAATTCAAAGCAAGTAATAGTAATTTACATTCAACATAATATATTGATTTGAAGTGAATGTTTTTGTTGTTTTGTTAAAACTATCTACCGCTGCTGCAAAGATTACATAAAAAAATAAGTCTATCAAAACAAATGCAGAAAGAACTACACGATTGTAATAGCACATTACTTTCTTAATCATATTTACTAGCAAGAATAATTCTTCTGGCTGACAAATCTAATCAAAACATAATATGTGGTATTACATCAAAGTTCGTTAAGCAATTATTTTGTAAGACATATATTTTTTTTTAGTCATGTAGCAAAGACAATGGGTAAAAAACAGTTCATATTATAAAAATAAAAATACATTTCAAACAAATAGGTGTCATACTGATATAAACCCAATAACTTGTTATAAAAGAAAAAAATACATTTAAAATAGAATCAAAAATACAAAAAAATGTCATCCTGATACAGTAATTAGTACAGTTAAGAGCTAAGCAGTCAACAAGACTTGATGGGCCTTTCTGCAACTGGCCATTATAATACGGTTTCTCACCTTAGATCAGGGATGCACATACCGCGGCCTGCGGGCCGCATGCGGCCCTCCGTTGATATACTGGTGGCCCGCCTTACTCACAGCAGTTGACTGCTGGATACCTATCTACCTATTTTTGTGCAATACTCGATAAATATAAAAATAAAAATATACCTATATACTTATAAAAATGTACAATATGATTTTTGTTTGCGGCCCTTTTATAAGACTAAATTAATCGATGTGGCCCTTGATCCCAACAAGGCTGTGCATCCCTGCCTTAGATGTTTCCAAATCTCCTCTTCACCGCTTCACCGCTTCACCGCTTCCCGGAAAACAATCCGATCTCCAATAGCCGGAATAAGTTCTTTTATCTCTTCTTCTGTAAGTTTTGTTATGTTTTGCACAGTTATTTTATGGTCTGCAAACATAGAAGGCACATAGTGTATTAACATTCGCATAAAACGTAGATATACGCATATACTTACTGTCAAATATCGTTTTAAGATGATCTGATGAAATTGAAAAATCACCCACGCTGTCCATTATCACATGTAAAACTGCAGATACAATCAAGCGTATATCAAAGCGACGCTGCTTAGCACTATAACCAATATATTTGCATGGAGTTAACGTTGTGAGGGTTGTGACTTGTGAGTGAGACTGGAGAATGTAGTCCTCATATACTGCGTATCTAAAAACTGTCGCCGTTCTACGTCGCGTCAGTCTGGTGCCACAAACCGCGCAAACTCTTAAGTTTTCCGCACAATGAAACCACCCGATATTTTAAACTAAGCATTTGGTTAGTTGGTTCACACAAAACGTCTCTTGCATCAACCAACTAATTTTACTTGTTTTGAACACCATATTTTACATATATGATCTGGTTTCAATCCAATAGTTGTTTTCATTGGAATATCTTGAATTGTTCAATGCAACACACTATATTCTTAAAAGAACTCATAAGAACTTTTAAAATTATCCAATGTAGTTTTACTTGGAAACAAAATGTTGTCGCTTCAAAGGAGAAATTTGTGAGTATCCCACGTATCTTTCAATTCGTTTTTTTTGTTACCCACTCTTTCATTCATATCCTTCATCCTAATTATATTGCGTTTCCTATTTGTTCATTGTTACTAGAAAATCGCCACCGTATTTGTTTGAAGTAGTCTAAGGAGAATAATTGAGAATATGAGGTAAGTAAGAACTGCCCGTAAAAATTCGGTTTCGATACTGCCAAGTTTTCTGCTCTTTAATTAAATTCTTAATTAACCTGTATGGAATGGTGACTACTCTGGACGTGTTGGAGACACATACTGGTCACTATTTATACCTTGAATTGTACGATTACCTCAAAAATTGCTGTTGCAGCGTCTATACACAATAAAATCGAATGGTAAAGCCATAGCTGAAGCTGTTCTTTTGTACCTTTGTGAAGCAAGACAAATTAAATTTGTAGCAGTGTAGCGTAAATGTAAATTGGTTTAGTTATTGAATCCTTCATAATTATGAATTGATAAAACAATGCCAATGCCAGAAAAATCAGTGTTCTCAACGTAGGTAATGCAATATAATACATTCAAAATATAATGTAAATTTCTTTGTGTTCGAAAAAAAATTTTTAATTTCCGTCGAGGGAATAATTTGACAATTAAATAAATAATTAATCTCATGGCACATTAAATTTAACAGTTTTCCTATTCATAAAAGCGCACCAGGCTATACCAGAGCCTGTGCTCGAAAACCTGAAATTATGCGATTTTCATAAATTCAAATGCATACGAATATGTATGTTATTCACATACGCCACATATATGTGTGAATATATTTCAATTAATGTTTATATACGCGCCTGTCACTGCAACGTGTCGAATTTAAAATATTGAAAGACAGGCCGGAAAATTGTTCTAGCAGGAACAAATGTTTTGTACCCGGGGAAAACGTATTTCAATTAAATGACATTTGTTACTTGACAGGCAATAAGTTCGGCACTGCATTCGCATTAAATAGTACAAAACGGAACGACTGCTATACAACAGTAGCAACAACAACAAATCCATAAATTGATTGCTTGTCCTATGTGGAATAGTTTTAGTTACAATACGTTAGAATGCAAGCGCATTTGTCGATGATTTACTACTACGAACGCGGTGTGCATACTCCAAGTGTTGGGAAAGGAAAACCAAATGATTTACTGTGTTTCGGTGGTACGTATTATTATATACATCTGACAAGTATGTATGTCTAAAAATAATCCATTAAAAATTTTAAATTGTACCGCAAAATTATAACATACAGCTAAGAACAACTTATTTACTCTTCTAACTCTACGGAAAAGATTACTTGAAGATCACGCAATGTTAGTAACATTAGCATTTCTAATATAAAATTGCGTCTGGATCTGGAATATTTGACTGCAAATATGACTTACCTATTCTAAGAAAAATCTTCAGGCTTTTTTAAAAATAAAGCTTGTGATATGTAGTAACAAAATGTTATCGGACAAATATGAGCCAAATTTTTCCAATCAAAAATTCCAATGCGTTCGTTGGAGGTTTTATTACAGCCTCTTGCACACAGAAGCCCAAACACACATTATCTATCTTTATTTTTCATTTATTTTCGTAACTTTATCCGATTTTGATAATTTTTTTCACTATGTTGTAAACCTAATTCTTCGAGATTATCAATCGCTTTCGGTTTTAGTGTTTGAGATATTCTTTGGAATTATATACGAACGTGGTCAGACTTTCATGTTTACTTTAAATCTCTTCTATTATCTACAACTTATTGTTTATCCCAGCAATGCTTTCTAAAAGATATTTGACTGTGGTAAAACAGTATTCTACGTTGAAAGCTAATAATAAAATTATAAACCCCTAACCACAACAAGTATTTTAGAAACCTAAATACGTATTTCAGCAACTATGTTGCCATCTTCAGTAGAACCTAAAAAAAAAGAAAAAGAGAGATTAGCACTTCATAGTATCTTTACTGGATATTGTCCAAGCAAATCACTAGTGGAAGTGTGTTGCACAGGGGTGTTACACTGGGTGTTGCATTTACACAGGGTGTTGCATTTAGGCGTGACGAAAAATATGTAGATTTTTTTAAATAGAACGCCTTGTACATTTTATTATTATATCAATACTAATAAATTTGTTTATCCAACCGTATAGGTTGCTAACTGTCAGCGTTAATTGTTCCTGAGATATTCAATTATTTCCCCAAAATATGCCCGTTGCAGGATCTTCTTTAAAACAATGTAAAAGCGACATTTTTGCAGTTAAGCTATGGCAGAAAATAGTCAAAGCCAGTAGATAGATGATGGTATCAAAAGATATTAGATTCACTGTACAGGGTGTCCATAAAACTTAGTAATTTTTGATATGTTTCAAATGGCCTTTCCTTGAGTTTTTTAAATGGAACACCTGTATATTATCTGCTAGTTGAGTTGCCCCCCGAGTTGCCCTTAATTTATGTTAACTGTACCATATGTCCAACTGTCGTAGTTTTCGTGATATTTACAATTTAAAGAAAAATGTGTAATATTATCTAATAAAGCCATTATTACTTTATCATACGCAGTAAGATAAAGTATTGTAATCATGCCGACAAAAAAAAATTGAGATTTTAGCGGAAATAGGTCTTTTTGGGTCCCCTGAACATTTTTGACCAAGGTACAAAAAAATGTCTGTGTGTGTGTGTGTGTGTGTGTATGTCTGTGTAAACGATTTTTGTGACGACGATTCCGGAGAAACTACTAAAGGTATCGGAACGAAAGTTCATATTTAGAAGTTTTGTTACCAAACTTAGAGCTGAAAAGCTTTTGATTGAAAGGGGTCCAAAGGAACTGGTAGTTTATTCTAAGCTTTTTTGAAAGATTTTTCAAATGAGCCGCCATTTCTGTAATTTTGACAAAATAGTTAATTAATAAATTAAAGTAGAAGAAATTTTGTATAATTTATGCCTATGACATTGTTTGGTATAATTAATAGTTTAGCTTCAGGAGCAAATTCTATTTGATCGAGATCGGTCGCATCTGCATTGATATGAAATTACATAGTAGCCAGGATTTTGACAAATATTTTTTTTTGTGTTGTCACATTCGAAAACAGCTGATCTCAACAGAGGTTGGAGAACCACTATGGAACGTTGCCGCTGTAGTGCGGCAAATTATAAAATACAAATTTCAAATAAAATAAGATCACCAATTTGATTGTTTGTTGATAAGAAATATCAACCCGTCTTTATATCTAATTCTAAAAACGAGAAATTGCGAAAATTATAAATAAAGTATAGCGATGATTGTAGTTTTATTTTAGTATGTTGGTAGAGATGTGTCATGAACAAATATAAATCTGTCAGAATTTGAATTACCTTTTTAAGGTGCGTTTTCATTAGTGATAATGGCAGTGGTAGCAGACGCCGTTATAGTATTTCCAATAGAAAATTGCTAGTGACTCATGTTTATGTACATGCAAACTAATATGTGTCATTATCACGACATGTAAGAAATACTATAATTTCGTATTCTACCACCGCCATTAGCTACCATTACCTACCAATCGGAACGCACCTTTAAACTTGACGTTTCGTCAAAATGGTACCAGCCTAGCATTTATTATACAGAAATCATTTATTTATTTTTTTAAATACGTATTTCTTAAAAAGCAACACAATAAACGTTGATGTCGCTCCTGCTAAAAACTAGATAGCGCGACTCGCTCACATGCGACGGCGACACTCCGCCTTCGGTGACGCGCCGCATCACCGCTCGTCGCGCTATTCCGTACTTTCGGCATTTGTGACATAAATAACTATTATTCTAATGATGTAGTGTAGGTAGTGTCAAATGCTGATGCTTTGACAATACCTACGATTTATCTTAATAGAATAGATTCTCATGCAGCTAAACTATCAATTTTATATATTCTATGATAAAGTCATGTGCCTGGTCACATCAGATTTTTTGTTTGTTATTTTTTGTTTGTTTCTCATTTGTAAATCAGTAATACTGTATTAAAATACAACTTAAAAGCGGTAATTAATACTATTAGCATTAATTAATCATAGAAACAAACAATTGAGATCTAACGACACTCAATACGTTATTGCTGTCAAAATTAGTAACAATATTTGTCTTTTCTCTGAACAATGAGTTATAATTATAGCAAAGAAGAATAAAGTAACATGATTTATATATATGGCGAAGCCGACAGAAATACATTAGTAGCATCCAGAATGTATGAACAGGGATATCCAGATAGACGGCATCCCCAACCAAGTGTTATAAACAGGGCCGGTTGCAATTTGACGAAACAGGTAGGTAATATTAATTACCACCACAAAACAAGAACTAAAACGGTGACCAATGAGGGAAGATAAGGGCCTATATTGTGGCCACCAAGGTTTCCAGACCTCAACAAACTCGATTTCTTTTTATGGGGATATGTGAAGGAGTTGGTATACCAATCAGCACCTACTACACCCGAACACATGAAACGTCGTATAACCAATGTTTTTGACAACCTTATAGTCCGGGAGGTAACGACAGAAATTTTCGGGTCATTTTTGCAAGCTTTATTTTTTTGTATGCGTTATGTGGGTAATGTATAATAGTAATCTGCACGTCTGCCGGCGCACTTCCGCGACAGGGGGTTACAGAAGGGTTACAATTCCCGCAAAAAAAATAATACAAACAAATTATAGTCGCATACGCAAAACTGATTGTATGTATCAGTTGAAACATAAGAAGCTTAGAACATATCGTCTGCCACTGAAATTCCGCATCAACACTCGTCTGCCACCCACATAAGTCCACCAGACTTTAAATTAATTTACTGAACAATCATTTGCACATATACATATATAACATAAAAAAGGACTTCATGTTAGCCGTTTAATAATTTATAATAACGATCGTCTTTCAGGCCGATAAAAATGCAGCGTAGTAGCCGCCGCGGCGGCTACGGCGCTCCGTCTCGGCCGTGGTGCTCGCGCGGTGCATGCTGAAGCGCAACTTCATAGGCTTGGCAGACGACCTTCGTGGTATCTTATTAGTGGCAGACTATTATTTTTGGGTTTGCTGATATAAAAAGAAGCATTTCAATCAATTTCATCCTTGCGGACATAATATTGTTTTGCTCTTATTTATATGGGTGGCAGACGAGTTTTGGTGAGGAATTTTAGTGGCAGATGATATTTTCTAAGCTTCTTATGTTTCAACTGATACATACAATCAGTTTCGCGTATGCAGCTATAATTTGTTTTTATTTTCTTTTGCTGGGGTTGTAACCCTCCTGCAGCCCCCTGTCGCGGAGGTGCGCCGGCAGACGTTCAGATTACTATTATACATTACACACTTAACTCATACACAAAAAATGAAGCTTGCGAAAATGAATCGGAAATTTCTGTTATTACCTCCCGGACTATTAGAGTAAATAAGAGGCACATGTTAAGACATATCTCAAGATCTTTTATACAGCGCGTTATTGCTTGCAGAAGAGAAAAGGGGCGTCATTTTGAACAACTTCCAAATATTAGTTAAAATAATAGTTACTTGATGTGCAATGTTTATTAAGTGTTTATAGTTTGTTTCTGAATTTGCGTCAAATAGGTTACTAAGTAAAAAGGGATTTATTTTTTAATAAACGCTAATAGTATTAAAGTATTTTGTTCTTAAATTATATGTGAATACTGAATATACTATTACTGATTTACAACTAAGAGGTAAACAAAAAAGAAAGAACAAGAAAATAATGGCATTTTTAGATATTACACACTTTTCATTAAATTGTACATATCACGAAAACTATTAAAATTGGACATATGACATATTTGACATAAACTAAAGGGAACTTGATGGGCAATTCAATTAGCACATAAAATACTGGGTGTTCCATTTAAAAAGCTCAAGGAAAAGCGATTTGGAAAACATCAAAATTTACTAAGTTTTATGAACAGCCTGTATAGCGAATCTAATATCTTTGGATACTATCATCTATCTACTAGCTTTGACTATTGCCTAACATAGTTTAAAAGCAAAATCTGCACAAATATTTTTTTTACATAGTTTTAAAGATTATCGTGCAACGGGCATATTTTGGAGAAATATTTGAATATCTCAGGTACTATTAACGCTGAGAGTTAGCAACCTATACCGTTGAATAGCCAAATTTATTAGTATTCATACAATAATAAAATATACAGGGCGTTCCATTTAAAAAAATGTACATACTTCACTTCACGCGTAAATGCAACACCCTTTTGCCTGTATAAATAAAAATAATTTTACGGCATAGAAACTTGAGCCAAACAACTTTTGTCTTAAACATTTTTTTCGTTCTCTAACGATTTAGTAGCTATCGACCGCCGGTATACTAATAACTCACCCTGTATAATAGAGTTTAGATAAGGCCTTTTACGCAATACTTGAGTTCACAATATATTGAAACTTCGACTTTTAGTTATCAAAGTATATAATATTTATATCAAGTTAAATTTGTATCCATCAATTGTTTAAGACTTATGATGTTATATTTTTTTAAACGCAAAATTTGCCGTTATGAATGCAATGTCGTTTATCTTACAGAGTATGATAGATCTCTTAATTGTCTTCACACTGGCAATACACTGTATGACCTCACATCAGTTAGTGGGCAAACTTCGAGGATATAGGACTTACTATGAGACCCTTTTGAAGTTTCTAGGACGCTTCGTTTAGCAGCCATAATTTTGTAAATTTCGCAGACACCGCACTTTATGACATTTTGACCTCATTTTTTTAAAATTCTACGCTGGATGAATAATTTTAATCCGGATTACCATTAAGGAATTTTTTTTTATGAAGAAGACTAGTTATCCCTGCGATGGTTTATTTTAGCACTAGTGTGTACTATTACTTTTTGTGCAGAACGATGTGTAGAATCCAAATAATTAATTAGTAATAGGCTGCTCCATTTAAACAAATTAACTTTCTTAGGAAAAACTATTTGCTTTACTTTGCTGCAGATTATGGCCCCCTGTACACAAATTTGATATGGTAGATAATCATGATAATAGAACGCTTCTTCGTTAATCATAATCTAAGCGCGCGAAATAAAATTGAAAGCAGTTATTCATATATACTGTTTTTGTTAGACTACTGTTTTTCCATAAAAATGCCAATAAATAAAAAGTATAAAGTTTAGTGTAGGTAATGTTGTTTCATTAGCGTACAATTTAGCGAGGAATTCAAAATTGTGCCGAAATATAGGTTGTTCCATTTAAAAAAAACATAAGTTTGGGTTAGCACTACCTTATGGAGCACCCTATATACACGCTAATAATTTTAAAATGTGGGCCTCGGCATTCTGTATATATGAGTGAAATCAGTTTTAAAATATCATCATTAACAGAGGCACAATCTTCCGCGAGCGCACTGTTGAGACACCCTGTATATTATTTTGTATTTTTTTGTCTTTTAATCGAAAATGGTTGTTAAATGTTGTCTCCAGCATTAATTCAATTAAAATATTAACCTAAATCAATAATATCTATTTTTAGCACATGAAAACTCAGTGTCAGTTACATGGTTTCAAATAAAATACATAATCACAATAAAATTCAGAGACAAACGCAGTCAAAATTATTTTCTTCTGCCTCGATTTGCCATGTGGTGCACAGTGCACACGTACCTGAAACACGTTCTTCAAAATAAGTTCAACTATGTTTGTCTCCGAATTTTAATTGTGATTATGTAATTTATATCAAACCATGTGACTGACACTGTTTTTTTGTGTGCTCATCAAAATTAGTTTATGCCCAAAAGTGTCTTTTCTTATTCCGTTTAGATAATGTTTGACAATTGTACGTACTGATGATGGTGGTGTCCACCGAAACATGTATACAGCTAATTAAATGAATTTGCAAGGAGCAAGGAAGGATTTATTTAAATTCAACAATACTGTGTTTGTCACCGATTTGAATAAAAGAAAAAGGGCTTCTGGGCCTACGTTCGTTCAATTTAATTTGGTGTTCCCTTGTTTTTTTTGTCCACTGTTATTCCCAGTAGTTGTAGAGATCTCCAAGTTTAACTAAAATTCTTTTCATGGTTTTATTAATGTCGATAATTGATATGATACCTGGATTGCAATGCTTGCGTATTAGGTTCGGGTCTCTTCGGTTTGAGTGTGTATCAGCTTTAGACTGCAGCAAGAAATGAACCTTGCGCCACACCAGCATTCACAGCAACATCCTCCAAGATATTATCAAATCCATCGTGTGATTCAGTGAGTGATGATAAAGGAAACGAATTCAGTAAATATGCATACTTCAAACGGATTCTACCCAACTCGGACTAACCGTCAATTGTACGGGCAAGCTGTAAAACTTTTCGCGTGCGACGAAAAAATAAGCAATACATTCTACGTAGTTTAGGCGCTCAAAACTTCTTCAATCTTGGTGTAAGCTGCACCTCGAGCCCGTTGAAATATATCGTCTACATGCACGAGGCATTTCAGCACGTGCAACACAGCGCCTTATCTCCGATCGATTTACCAGGCAATAAAATATTCCTATTGAATGCATCGCCTTCCTACAATACCAAAACGAATGGAAGTTAGGTGCCGAAAACGGAATTCACAAGTGCGGTGGCTGTTGTAATTCCAACGTTATTCCAGCGGATATCAAAGGTGTAGGGTATTTATTAGCTCGGCATAGCAGGGATCGCCTTCCGCTGTGAATATTGCATTCTTATGGTTTTTATTACGTCTCACTTGGTAATTTTGCACTTCGCGCCCCATACGTTGTGGATTTTACTTACCATACGGTAAATATCGGGATGGGATACTCCACGTCATGCATACAGATATGTTGTTAAATTGAGCTGCCCTGAAATAGGAAAATAAAGCGTTTCTTTATTTAATAACGAACATACTATGAACAAAAAGATTACGCATTAAACTCTTTACAGTAATGATATTTTTTCGTTTTTTAAGGTGGGCTTCGAAATGAGTAGGCAACCAAATATACCTCATAATTTTGTTGTCAGTATTGCACCGAAATGATTATGTATTACCATTAAAATTATCCGTTAAACTGAACTTGAAACCTTTGCCGATAATACAAAAAATATCCGGCTCAATTCTTTCAAGTGTAGGTGACGAATTCTGTTAATAACGGCTTTTTTTTGTTGAACGCAAGAAGACTACGACATCAACAATCGTAAAATCCGACACCTAGACTCGACGGAATTGAACCGGATATTTTTTGTATCATCGGCAATGGTTTCAAGTTCAGTTTAACGTATAATTTGAATGGAAGTAAAATACTGACAACAATATTATGTGGTATATTTGGTTGCCTACTCATTTCGAAGCCCTTCTTAAATCAATATATTGCATAAGTACATGGGCGTAGCTACGGGGAGCAGTGGGAGCAAACTGCTCCAGGCGCACGCGTAGAGGGGGCGCAAAATTCGAAGAGAAATAAAACTTGTGCAAAAAATTGCCAGAATTTCTAAATAAAATTCTAAGGACCTAAATGTTTTGTGGTGTTGACTTAATTATCAAAATTTCCATTTATAGATTGGCGCGTTGTTTATACAGTTATACATACATATATAACTCCATGTACCTACATTTGACTTCTGTAAAAGTTTTTTTAAGCAAGCGCAGTTCATATTTATTTACTTATTGAGTGTACTATTGTAATATATTGTTCACTTTAAATGACTGCTATAAGCGGTATTCAGAATTTTCTGAATTTTCACACATAATGTTTCTTATTTTAAAAGAAAGAAATTTATAATCCCAAAATTTTAGTGCCAGGTAAAAGTTTCAATTGCCTAAAACGCTATCTTCCACATAATTTTGACGAAAATTAAATACATTACTCTTTGAGAAACTTGAAAAAATTTCCCTAAGCATCATTTAAATGGGGTTAGAAAAGCGTACTGTGGCATCTTCATCAACCCTCATTTGAACTGTGAAAACGTTAAACTAATAATTCACTTCGGAAAAATTCAATCCCGGATGGATTTTGAAACATGGCTTTGATTTGGCATCAGAAATAACATGTAAAAAGTTCCCATCGATATCGGGTCTGAGTTGCGAATTATCCTCGGTCATAGACGACCGAATTGGATTTTTTTTATTGATCGGACAACAATGTATTTTTTAGGAAACTTCTAGATCTTTTAATTCTATAAGTAAAATGTGTATACATCCTTTAAGTACGAGTTGGCGTTTTCAAGTTATACGTCTGAAAATACGTCAAAAGCACGTATAACTTTATTTGTATGCTGGGTGATCCACACCGCGTCCCAAGTGTTTGAAAACATGATTGAGCATCATATTTAATAACAAGAAGAATAATAGCTTGCTACTAAACCTTCACCATTTTCGAGATAGTCCTTCAGAAGGTTAAGAAATGGCTTATGAATACCCACCTAGGTTTTTACGGAAACGAAAATTATTGTAAATGTTCTTAAATCTACGATAGTATATGATTCCAATTATAGAAAAATTCCATAAAATACGATGCCGTTATTTATGTAAAACACTTGTGAAGCACACGTGAACACATTTGAAGAATATTTGGGTTATTTTAAGTTGTTAGAAGTCGAAAACAGCCAGCTGTTGACTCATTGTTTTTTATTCTCATAAAACCCTAAACTGAGTTTCGCAAGGATTTTATATATATGTATATATATATATATATTTATTCCGTTTTTGGTTCAATCTGGAATTGAAAAATTGCAATTGAAAGTAGTATACATTAAAGTAAATGTTCAAAAGTGCCTGACCTCTTCCGAAAACAAGGGTCGCAGAAACTTTTTTGCTCCAGGGCGCTGACTATGTAGCTACGCCACTGCATAAGGGAATAAAAAACCAAGATATCAACTGTAATTTTCCTTCTCAAGTAGAGTAGACAATCTAACAAGCCCTCTCTCAATTTACTTCGATCTAATTGCTTACCAAATTGACCTCACTTTCGAAATAAACTCTAGTTTAATTGGTTCCCGATATCAGTGATAAAAATAGAATTAGGTGTGGGCTCACCTCCACAAATATCCATCTCCCTAATCGTGGGAATGGAAGCGTGTATAAAAGACAAAATACTGGTATCAACTCCTGGGAGAGTGTTGAATATAAGAACCAATGGAAGACTGAAATAAAATAAACCTGTCATGTGGTAGGTAACATTCTCCAGGTTCTTTAGAAATACAAAAAAAACTGTGGCTCCAGGTCCTGGGGGACTGACAACGGTAGTCACAGGGCGGGAATACTAAAAGCAACGCTTCTTCGGGATGAATCCTATCAATTGGTATTCTCAATCATGGAAGCCTCCATGGAAAACTAAAAAAATTAAAAATGTGGTGCCAGGTCCTGGGCCAGACGAAGGTGTACACCAGAACTTGGCTGGCGGTTCCAGAAGTTACGCTTCATCACCCCGGACTCTGCAGTATGGTTGCATAACCTACCGGATATTAAAAAGAAAGCACTGGCACCAGAAAGTAACGTTTTTTGGTGGCGAGCACTATGCATCACGTAGTTTTTCCAGGGCAGATTCTGCGGTATGGCTGGTTAATATACAGGAAATAAAAATAAAAAAAAACAAAAGTTGCAGAAGATCCTAGAGGACGGTCGAAGGTGTTCCCCAGGTTGAGAGGTCGCCGGAGTTGTTTGTTGTTTTCACTTATTTATATAAATCCACAAACCTTAAGAAATTCCTTTCCATATCCAAAATTCACATAACCAGAATTATTCTGAAAAAAAAATATTAATTTCTGTATCCACAAAGTTTGCAAAAAGAAAATCAATAATCTCTCGGCAGCTATGGAATCCATATTTTAACTGTAACAGATGACCTTGTACAGGTTTTCAACCCGATTATTTGGGGAACAATTGATTATCCTGATTTTTTAGATGTTTCTGGCTGTGCCTTCTGTTAGTGCAAGTGAGGCCATGACTTTTCCTTGTTTAAGCACTGACACAATAGTGAAACTGTGCAGTTTCTAACCGTTGTAATTCATTTAATGATGGCTTTTACTTAAAAGAATGCCGGTCTAAGATGTTGAACCACTTTCCTTTCTATAACGATTTACATTCAAAAACGTTATATATGCCAAGATGCCAACCGATGTTAGCAGACAATGAATTTTTAGTAGGTTTAATACAAAGTTACACAAACATTACATCGAATATAGCATGTTGTCGTTGTCTTTCCGTAAACGTCGTAAATCATCGTAGTAAAAAAATAATGTATACCAAAGTGCTTTTGTTATTATTCTTCCGGTTATTTGTGTTGAACAGGAAAACTTGCGAGAAGAAACGCAAGTAACAAAAATACATAAGGAAATTGTCATACCAACTAGATTCTTACCACAATCAAGAACAACACCGAAAACAGGGTAAGTACTTTGAATGATAATAAGAACCTACTCCTGCAACCGCGGTAATTCCAAATATTCCTGGACAAACATTTCCGTCAATATTATAAGGATGGGAAAAAATACACCGGGATACATGGGAACATCATTAACAGTCAACAGAAATTTAAGATTTTATAAAAATTTAAGCAAAAACAGAGCCCACCCACAAACAATAAAAGGATTCCTGGGGAGTTCCGCAGAGGCTATGCCCGATAAACTAATGCTTTTGCAAGAACAGATAGCAAAGTGTAGAACATTAATGAAGCAATGGTCGTATTAGTTGGAAGGATATTATCACTGTCGATAAGAGTTAAAACCGGACCAGTGGAAAACTTTAAGAAGCAACCCAGTAGCCACGCGTGAGATATGAATCCGGTTACTCGTATGTCCGGATAATCGAGACTGTAGGTACTATATTAATGTTATGTGGTGTTATTGCTCCTCACTGTGCTTGCTTTTTTTCACATTTTGTTGAATAATTACGATGGTTTAGTTCTTTTTAATCTTCACATTAGATTCTGCTTGTCAAGAGGCTGCAAGGCCTCTACGTTGTGATGGCTTAGGCGAGATTTATGCTTGGCGGCGAATCTTTCTACCTCTGGGATGACTTGTTGGACACCCCACTCGTGATGCAGGACATAATTCCGTATGTATAAAGAATGTTCAACCATATCCCTTAGTACTTAGGTTTTGTATATTTGCATTTTTAGACAACCCCAAAGATGAATGAGGTATAATCAAATCAATGTTACTACTTGGTTGTAAACTTGTAATTTGTTCTGTACTGACAATTGGGAGTTTCTTCCTAAAAGTCAATACAGCTCTTTGTGTTTGATGGGAAGCTCTACTATTTTCTTCTTAACCTATTCTCTACAGTCTCTACACCTTAACTTTGTATCCATGCTCATTTCCAAATTCTTTGCAGTGTTTGCATATGCAACTATAGCGTCCTTCATATTCGCATGGGGTACGTCCTTGATTCTTTTGTTTGTAAAGTTAATGTGGGCGAATTGAATTTATTGAGGTTGGGCTTTTTTGTCAATTGCTAGCTTATTGAACATTCACAGTAGATTCTTCAACAGTTGATAACACTGCATGAGGGCTGTGTATCTGTAAACGAAAGATAGTTGAAAAAGCAAGCTTGTCCTTTAATTCTTTCTCCACTATACTCGTAATTCTTTAAGGCTTTATATAATAAAACGACATTGGTTTTCTCTAAAGATAATTGGATTAATTGACATAATTGGCAACAGTGATATGGGCGGTTTGATTTGGCATCATTCGGTATTTTTTCTTTAGTGGTGTCATGGTAACATTTTACTTTTAAGACATTTGGGGACGTATTTTAATCTGAACGCTGTTATTAAAGAGGTTAGCAAAACAATACCTTTCTATGACTTTCCCTATCATGAGATCATATCCACTTGATTTCTATGGCTTCGGGTTTGGTTTGTTTTCTTTAACAACTTCCTTCAGAGTAAGTAGCTGGAACGCACTTGTTTCATTTTATGTAGATTCATCTCTCCTCCCTGATCCGCCCTCTGATGCTGTGTTGTTTGGCTCGAAGTTGTTGTGTTAAGGTTTCAGCTTTCTGATTATTGTCTCTGGCTCACGTGCCTCTCTTTGTCTCTTCGACCTTTGCGGCTTATGGGTGTGACTTGGATACTGGCCACTTATACTTCTACTACTATCACTGGTTTCTACAGTGAGTAGCTATTTCCTCGTCGGAGTAAATATTGTTTATATTGTTTATATTGTCATTGCATTCCAATGATACCTCGTTTAGCTTTTGTATTTCGCAATTGAGTTTACCAATAAAACAATACATATCCAGTGATGAAGTTTTCGGAACCAAAGTAAAAAGTAATGCCAATTGAAATTCCTAATGTCTGCAATGTGTATTCCTTTTCTTTGAAGCGTGCTGCTTAGAGTCGCTTGCATACTAGTAAGGGTAGACTGTATTGAACAGCTGTCATTTTCATCCCTAGGATCAGAATCTTCAGATCTTTCGACACTTATTTCTTGTCTTCTTTGGGTTCAGATATCCTCGAGTAATCCTTGAGTAATATAGGAATACCGGTTTAATGCGAACCATTTAAATAGGAACATGTATAAAATCTCAGTATTATTCTCGTCTCTGTGATACTGATGGTAATCCACTGGTAATCCATAGCACACGTTCCTAACATATATGCAGTGATGGTGGCCAACTGTTTATGCACCCAATATACAGCGCGAATTAGAGGCACACATTGTATGGGCCATGAAGTGTGTTTACACTTTTAGGCCTCCTATCTACTCGGTCCAGTGCTAATACCGGAACAGAGCAAGTTCATTTGAATTCAATTGCGCATGTTGCCACTTGCTCACAGACCAAACCAACAGCTTTCAAAAGCTAGGCACACACACTACAACGGGGAATGTATGCGATTATCGTAGTATAGTGTTATGGTTGGAGTGATTTGAAACTACCGTATATTGGCCCTGTGTTTACTTAGGCTGTCGAGAATTAAGCGGAGGGGAGAATTATATTATTTGGCAGGAGTGTATATCTTTGTTAAATGAAAATTATCGTATGCGGGATTTAACGCTAGTGCTCAAATTTGCATCTGTTTTAGAATTTGAACATAATATATTATCGCATTGATAGCCCAGGCATATCAGGTGTTAACCTTAAAATAAGTAAATCTGAAAATTGGTAAATACTTCTTATTAGTGCCCTTAACAACGTACTAATGCCCATATTTAGAAGCACAGTCATACGTATAACCCTGACAACAGTAGCGTGCGGTCCATATGTCCAGAATCTGCAGTGCACGCCCTAAGATTTAGAAAGAAAAGAAAGAAAAAATGTAAAAATAGTCTAGCCAAAAAATTATTTTTACTTTATCATACGCAGTATGGTAAAGTATTGTAATCGTGCCGAAAAAAAAAATTGGGATTTTAGCGGAAATAGGTCTTTTTGGGTCCCCTGAACATTTTTGACCAAGGTCCAAAAAAATTTCTGTGTGTGTGTGTGTGTGTGTATGTGTGTATGTGTGTACCAGATTTTTGTGACGATGATTCCGGAGAAACTACTAAAGGTATCGGGACGAAAGTTCAGATTTAGAAGTTTCATGACCAAACTGAGAGCTGAAAAGCTTTTAGTTCAAAACGGTCCAAAGGAACTAGCTATTTACTTAGCATTTTTCAACGATTTTGCTAATGAACCGTCATTTCTGTAATTTCGTCAAAATAGATAAATAATAAATTAAAGTAGAGGAAATTTGGTATACTTTATGTCTATAACATTTTTTGGTAAAATTAATAGTTTAGCTGCAGGAGCGAATTCTATTTGATCGAGATCGGTCGCATCTGCATTGATATGAAAGTACATAGTAGCCTGGATTTGACAAATATATTTTGTGCTTCACCACAGAAATGTCTATGGCTGTCACACTCGAAAACAGCTGATTTCATCAGAGGTTGGAGAACCGCTATGGAACGTTGTCGCTCTAGTGCGGCAAAGTACAAATACAATATTCAAATAAAATAAGATCACCAATTTGATTGTTTGTTGATAAGAAATATCAACCCGTTGTTATATCTAATTGTAAAAACGATAAATTGAGAAAATTGTAAATAAAGTATAGCGATGAGTGTAGTTATATTTTAGTATGTTGGTACAGATGGGACATCTACAGTATCATGAACGAATATAAATCTGCCAGAATTTGAATTAGCTTTTTAAACTTGACGTTTCGTAGAAGTGATATCAACCTAACATTTCCTATACAGAAATATAACTTACTTTGAATAATTTTTTAACTACGTATTTCTGAAAAAGCAACACAAAAAACGTTGATGTCACTCCTGCCGAAAACTACATAGCGCGACTCGCTCGCATGCGACGGCAACGCTCCGCCATCGGGGACGCGCCGCATTACCGCTCGTCGCGCTATTCCGTACTTTCGGCACTTGCGAGATAAGTAACTATTATTCTGATGACAGTAGGTAGTGTCAAATGCCGATGCTGTGACAATACCTACTATTGATACTATTGACTATCAAAATATCTGTCAAATCCTGGCTAACTAGTTTAATTTTAATGCAGAGACGATTTATCTCAATCAAATAGATGCTCATGCAACTAAACTATTAATTTTATATTTTGTATGATAAAGTCATGTGCCTGGCCACATCAGATTTTTTATGTATGTACCGACATATTAAGTATTACTTTGTAACAATAATTTAAAGTAATGCATACCACGTGGTGTTAATAACTCCGGTGCATTTGTCCGGACCAATCACACCATATCAATGCTACTAGCTAAAACCAAGAGCTCCCGTCCCGAGACACCCGCCTTTGCGACTACTGCCATGTCGTGCAGCAACAACCGGTGCACCAGACGGTATATTTTGGGTTAAAATCGGCGAATTCAAGAATCAAGAATCTGTGTCATGATATATTGATTTCCGGGTGGCGGCGTTGTCGACTTTGAAGCATTTTTGTCTTCGCACTCTGTTGCATGCGGCAATCGTTGCATTTTCATGGAGGCAATTAAACGACAAATCCTTGAGTCACACCACCTCAAGCCCAAATTCTGGTTCAGATCCGTGGACGACACCTTCGTGATCTGACATCATGGATCCTTAACCAGCAACACCCCGACATACGCTTCACCATGGAAGGGGAAACAGACTGCTCTCCCTTTCCCAATTCCAACAATCACCCAGCTCAAAAACAAGACGTGATTAAAACCCTTGTATATAGAACAGTTGGTTTAATCCAGCCACAAAAGTCCAAAAAAAAGTTGACCATTGACCAAAGTCCTATCCTACAACAACTATCCTATGTCATAAATAAAACCGTTTCCCGACACTTAAACCCAACCGACACCACACCTCATCAGCATCCCAATTGCAACTGCTTCCGTCCAGGTTACGACAGACCGTACGGGAGGCATCCTCCGCAAGTACAACATAAATCCGATGTTCAAATCCATTTCCAAGCTATCGGACTAACTTCCTTCTACTAAGGACTAACCCTTCCTCTTCTTTCTCCTGGTGTGTACCGTAAGTTAGTTTTTATTTTCTAAACTTTGGATTTCAAGTGAAACTTAAAACGACTTTAATTGAGTAGTAATTTAGCTTATTTAGTTAAATCTAAGGTAAATAAACAAGGTTGTTACTTCATTATTTCATAAGTAGGATTTTTTTTTCTCATATCTACCATAATCAAAGATGGCGTGAAAACACACTTACCTATATAAAAATTATGTTTGTAGTTTAGACGTTTTGGATTAATAATTTTGTTTTTGAGAAGGAAAACGAAAGGTAATTGCAACAAAAATAATAAAATATAACTATTCAAGACAGTAATATATTTCTAGGTCATAATTAAGTTGTGAACCATTTGTTTTGTGCACTACGTGTATATCTACTAGTAAAAACCAAAATATTCATTTAGAATATAAATTGCTTAAATAATTACTGATTGGTGTCTAATAACTCGAATTTGAGGTAAGGACTTGAGGTCACTCAGGGACTCGGTAAGTAGAGTAGATTCTGGAGCTTAATGGCTTTAACGAAACGTGTTTGTTTATGTGATACATGATTGAATTTGCCTGTGCAAACTGCAGAGATATAAAAATAGGACAGTGGTCGCGGCCTATACGTGCAGAGCGTGCAGTTCACACCCTAATATTTACGTAAAAAAGAAAGAAAAATATTGAGGTAGTCCAGCCTAAAAGTGATATATTACACCATACACACATATTAAGTAATAATTCTTTTCCGACGATCGTTTATTTATGAAAATCATTTATTAAAAAGATCTATAAATGCACGATTTCTATTAATGCATGGTTTGTTATAATCAATCAAACGACTTCAGTATAGCCAATCGAACATACGTAAAATAAAAAGAACCAGTTCCGATGCTCAGTTGACATTTGGCGCTTGTTTTAAAATTGTAACGTGTTTGTTGATTTTGAAGTATGAATTATTTGTGCACATGTTTTTATGATTTTTATTTAATAACCCAGTAATTTTGATAACATGTTGCATGTGGTGTCAAACTGTATGAAAGTATATTCGTATTAAATTAAATTAATTTCATATTTACATACACTAAGTCTGTTTTATTTCTGGTTTAAATCAACGTTACCAATAATCTAAGCCGGATATTTATGAAAAATCATATTTTTTTTTAATGTGGAGAGGCGCATTGAGTTATCATATAAGTAAATATCTTTAATAAAAAATAGAAGTTAAATAAAACCCTCTTAATTTTGAAAGAATGTTTACTTAGGTACAAGTTTTGATCAACAAATCATCATTAGCCAAAAGCTAGAAAAACACAAATCAATTATAAGAAACAACGCAAAATTGTAACATAAAAATCTGATGTGGTCAGGCACATGACTTTATCATACAAAATATAAAATTAATTGTTTAGCTGCATGAGAATTTGATTGAGATAAATCGTGTCTGCATTAAAATTGAACTAGTTAGCCAGGATTTGACAGATATTTTAATAGTCAATAGTATCAATAGCAGGTATTGTCAAAGCATCAGCATTTGACACTACCTACTGTCGTCAGAATAATAGTTATTTATCTCACATGTGCCGAAAGTACGGAATAGCGCGACGAGCGGTGATGCGGCGCGTGACCGCGCGTCACCGATGGCGGAGCGTCGCCGTCGCATGTGAGCGAGTCCCGCTATGTAGTTTTCGACAGGAGTGACATCAGCGTTTTTGTGTTGCTTTTTGAGAAGTATTTAAAGAAAATCAAAAATGGTTGTATTTCTGTATAGGAAATGTTAGGTTAATACCGCTTCTACGAAACGTCAAGTTTAAAAAGCTAATTCAAATTCTGACAGATTTATATTCGTTCATGACACTGTAGATGTCACATCCGTACCAACATACTAAAATATAACTACACTCATCGCTATACTTTATTTACAATTTTCTCAATTTATCGTTTTTACGATTAGATATAACAACGGGTTGATATTTCTTATCAACAAACAATTAATTTGGTGATCTTATTGTATTTGAATTTTGTATTTTGTACATTGCCGCACTAGAGCGGCAACGTTCCATAGCGGTTCTCCAACCTGTGATGAAATCAGCTGTTTTCGAGTGGACAGCCACAGACATTTCTGTGGTGACAGCACAAAAAAATATTTGTCAAATCCAGGCTACTACGTATGTAGTTTCATATCAATGCAGATGCGACCGATCTCGATCAAATAGAATTTGCTCTTGAAGCTAAACTATTAATTTTACAAAAAAATATCATAGGCATAAATTATTCAAAATTTCCTCTACTTTGATTTATTATTTAACTATTTTGACGAAATTACAGAAATGGCAGCTCATTTGCAAAATCCGTGACAAATGCTTAGAGGAAACAGCCAGTTTCTTTGGACCCTTTTGAACCAAAAGCTTTTCAGCTCTAAGTTTAGTCATGAAACTTCTAAATATGAACTTTCGTCCTGATACCTTTAGTAGTTTCTCCGGAAACGTCTCCACAAAAAACGGGTACACACACACACACACACACACACACACACACACACACACACACACACACACACACACACACACACACACACACACACACACACACACACACACACACACACACACACACACACACACACACACACACACACACACACACACACACACACACACACACACACACACACACACACACACACACACACACACACACACACACACACACACACACACACACACACACACACACACACACACACACACACACACACACACACACACACACACACACACACACACACACACACACACACACACACACACACACAGACATTTTTTTGTACCTTGGTCAAAAATGTTCAGGGGACCCATAAAGACCTATTTCCGCTAAAATCTCAATTTTTACTTTATCATACGCAGTATGCTAAAGTATTGTAATCATGCCGAAAAAAAAATCTGATGTGGCCAGGCACATGACTTTATCATACAATATATAAAATTAATAGTTTAGCTGCATGAGATAAATCGTAGGTATTGTCAAAGCATCAGCATTTGACACTACCTACACTACGTCATTAGAATAATAGTTATTTATGTCACAAATGCCGAAAGTATGGAATAGCGCGACGAGCGGTGATGCGGCGCGTCACCGAAGGCGGAGTGTCGCCATCGCATGTGAGCGAGTCGCGCTATCTAGTTTTTGGCAGGAGCGACATCAACGTTTATTGTGTTGCTTTTTAAGAAATACGTATTTAAAAAAATAAATAAATGATTTCTGTATAGTAAATGCTAGGTTGGTACCACTTTGACGAAACGTCAAGTTTAAAGGTGCGTTCCGATTGGTAGGTAATAGTAGCTAATGGCGGTGGTAGAATACGAAATTATAGTATTTCTTACATATCGTGATAATGACACATATTAGTTTGCATGTACATAAACATGAGTCACTATCAATTTTCTATTGGAAATACTATAACGGCGTCTGCTACCACTGCAAGTATCACTAATGAAAACGCACCTTAAAAAGGTAATTCAAATTCTGACAGATCATGACACATAATAATACATGACACACCAACATACTAAAATAAAACTACACTCATCGCTATACTTTATTTATAATTTTCTCAATGTATCGTTTTTAGAATTAGATATAAAGACGGGCTGATATTTCTTATCAACAAACAATCAAATTGGTGATCTTACTTTATTTGAAATTTGTATTTTATAATTTGCCGCACTACAGCGGCAACGTTCCATAGTGGTTCTCCAACCTCTGATGAGATCAGCTGTTTACGAATGTGACAACAGAAAAAAATATTTGTCAAAATCCTGGCTACTATGTAATTTCATATCAATGCAGATGCGACCGATCTCGATCAAATAGAATTTGCTCTTGAAGCTAAACTATTAATTTTACCAAAATATTTCATAGGCATAAATTATTCAAAATTGCCTCTACTTTAATTTATTAATTAACTTTTTGACGAAATTACAGAAATAGCGGCTCATTTCCAAAATCTTTCAAAACCGCTTAGAATAAACTAAAAAGCTAAACTATTAATTTTACCAAAAAATGTCATAGGCATAAATTATTCAAAATTTCCTCTACTTTAATTTATTATTTAACTATTTTGTCGAAATTACAGAAATGGCGGCTCATTTGCAAAATCATTGAAAAAGGCTTAGAATAAACTACCAGTTCCTTTCGACCCTTTTGAACCAAAAGCTTTTCAGCTCTAAGTATGGTCATAAAACCTCTAAATGTAAACTTTCGTCCCGATACCTTTAGTAGTTTCTCCAGAATCGTCGTCACAAAAATCGTTTACACACGCACACACACACACACACACACACACACACACACACACACACACACACACACACACACTAAATAAAAAACACACTAAATAAAAATACTGCAGCTAAACTATTAATTTTATATATTGTATGATAAAGTCATGTGCCTGGCCACATCAGATTTTTTTTTTCGGCACGATTACAATACTTTATCATACTGCGTATGATAAAGTAAAAACATTGACGCATCATTCTGTTGGCTGATGTCTGATGTCTTGTGCCTCTTGCACTTAATTTTGACTATAAGTTTACCATTTTTATAAATTTTTAAGGCAACTCCTATTTTTACTTTATCATACGCAGTATGTAAACGATTCCGGAGAAACCACTGAAGGTATCGGAACGAAAGTTCATATTTAGAAGTTTCATGACCTAACTTAGAGCTGAAAAGCTTTTGGTTCACAAGGGTCCAAAGGAACTGGTAGTTTATTCTAAGCCTTTTTCAAGGATTTTGCAAATGAGCCGCGATTTCTGTAATTTCGTCAAAATAGTTAAATAATAAATTAAAGTAGACGAAATTTTGAATAATTTATATTTCTGAAATTTTTTGGTAAAATTCATAGTTTAGCTGTAAGAGAAAATTCTATTTGATCGAGATCGGTCGCATCTGCATTAATATGAAACTACATGATATATTGATTTCCGGGTGGAAATCGCGTTGAGGACTTTGAAGCAGGCGACTGCTTCAAAGTCCTCAACGCGGTTTCCATCCGGAAATCAATATATCATTGACTCAGACCGCGGAAGTCTACAATTTAGATGAAACTACATAATAGCCAGGATTTTGACAAATACTTTTTTGTGCTGTCACCACAGAAATGTCAAATGTCACACTCGAAAACAGCTGATTTCATCAGAGGTTGGAGAACCGCTATGGAACGTTGCCTCTCTAGTGTGGCAAAGTACAAAATACGAAATTCAAATAAAATAAGATATTTGATAAGAAATATCAACCCGTTGTTATATCTAATTGTAAAAACGATAAATTGAGAAAATTGTAAATAAAGTATAGCAATGAGTGTAGTTATATTTTAGAATGTTGGTACGGATGTGACATCTACAGTATCATGAACGAATATAAATCGGTCAGAATTTGAATTAGCTTCTTGAACTTGACGTTTCGTAGAAGTGGCATCAACCTAACATTTCCTATACAGAAATATAACCATTTTTGAATTTTTCTTTTAAATACATATTTTTCAAAAAGAAACACGACTCGCTCACGTGCGACGGCGACGTTCCGCCATCGGTGACGCGCCGCATCACCGCTCGTCGCGCTATTCCGTAATTTCGGCACTAGTGAGATAAATAACTATTATTCTGATGACAGTAGGTAGTGTCAAATACTGATGCTTTGACAATACCTACTATTGATACTATTGACTATCAAAATATCTTTCCAATCCTAGCTAACTAGTTTAATTTTAATGCAGAATATAAAGTTAGCCAGGATTTGTCAGATATTTTTATTCTAATGACAGTAGGTAGCTGGTTTTTTGACAATACCCACTGTCAATATCTGTCAAATACTGGCTAACTAGTTTAATTTTAATGCAGACACGTTTTATCTCAATCAAATAGATTCTCATGCAGCTAAACTATTAATTTTATATTTTGTATGATAGTCATGTGCCTGGGCACATCAGATTTTTTACTTTACATTACCTTATGAAGAAAGACACCGTGCGCCACTGCCTGTCAAATACATCAATTTTGAATTTATACTATTATATCCGCTTGTAATAATATAAAGCGATAGTAGCTATAACGTTTAAAACGATCGTCAAATTATAACAAGCGGTTACGTAACGAACGGTTGTACCATTCATTATGAATATGAACATAAACGTCCTAAGCAATAATGTATCTACATCATGATTTTCTGGGGTATTTTACCCCAAACAATCCTGCCGTACGAAATTTGGCATTTATGGGGCTTACATGATTCTGTATCATAATATGACGTTTAAATCGCAAAATTTAAAACAGCGAAACCAGACTGCTAGCCAGTCTGTAGCGCAGCGGTAAAGCGCTTAGTCTGGGGGGCGTGAGGTTGATCCTCGCGCCCTGCTATCAGCGTGTTGGTTTTTCTGTGGTTTTCCTTTACTCCTCGGCGAATGCTGAAAGCCTTAACTTAAGACGTGCCACAGACTGCGGGCAATAATAATGATAATTTTGGCCTGCCGATGCCCCCGTAGGTGCGAAAGCTGTTGGGGGATGTTAAGGCGTGGATTATTATTATTAAGGCGTGGATTATTATTAAAATGGTAGTCGGAAAATCAATAGTAAGGGAATTTCCGGCCAAACATAGTTTACAAGCATTTTTATAGGCTTTAAGGATTGAATCCAAATCTCAAAATTGTGGATTCAAAATGGCGTATTAGAAACTTATATTTAAACTAAATTTCTGCATTTTTTATATTTATGGGTTTGAGGGTAGTTAATGGAAAAATACTGAATGTTGTAAAGTAGATTTAGTATATATGAGACATGTAATAGTTTTCCAGTGGCTATTAGTTAAGCAGCGAACTATTTATAAAACTATTGTATTATGAAACGTTGTGTAGTGCATTTGGTATAATCAGTGTGCGGGCAGATTATATTGGCACATAGTCATTAAAACCATAATTGGATTCTGACGAATCAAAATACCTACTGTTTTGTTGACCAACCAGATTTTCTAGACGAGCGATTAGCACTATTACTGGAAAATATAGATATAATATATTTTTAACTGTGATATAATATGACACAACCAACTTGGGCACCATTTACTAGCTAGCATTTACATTTAAGACAAGAAGCCGCAGCTACTATTTTAACTAGTCCCGAATAAACTAACAAACGACGACCCGTATGCGTGTGGGTGCTGATGTTGAAAATTTTTGGGAATATTTATAATGATATTATAATATAATATTAAAAGTCTGATGTGTCCAGGTACATGTATTTATCATACTATAAATAAAATCAATAGTTTAGCTGCATGAGGTTCGATTTGATCAAGATCGGCGTCCGTACATTAAAATAAAGCTAGTTAGCTAGACTTTGGCAGAAGTTTAGAATCTATTGACAGTAGATATTGTCAAAACTTCAACGTTTGACACTACCAACTGTAATTAGCATGCATATATCTGTCAAATCCTGGCTAACTATTTTTATTCAATGCAGACACGACCGTTCTCTATCAAAAATAATTTAATTTATTAGGTATTTAACTATTTTGACGAAATTACAGAAATGGCGGTTCATTTGCAAAATCCTTGAAAAATGCGTACACATCCAGCTCCTTTGGATACTTTTGAACAAAAACCTTTCAGCTCTTTAGTAGCTTCACCGGGGCACACACATACCAACATTTTAGGTACATTTTGGTTAAAAATGTTCAGGAGACTCAAAAAGACATTTCCGCTAAAATCCCAAACATTGTTTCGGCACAATACAATACGTTGTCCATACTATGCCGAGTTTAACTTAAACTTTCGTTAGGCTCCATATATGCGCTAATGTGGATCCTAACGATCCTTTGCTTAAACTCCGCTAAACCGCAAATGAAAAACCCGCCCTATGTATGATAAAGTAAAGGGTCTATAGTCTTTAATTAGGTATGTGTTATATATAATATTAATTAAGAATTGGTAAATGAAGAATACATTACTAACTGTTTTTTCTTGTACATACATTATTAGATACCTGATCATAGGTAGAGGGTGATGGCGTACAGGCGTACAGGTATGTGCACATTGTGTTTTTATTTGGTAGGTGTCACGCGTATTGTTCTCGGATTTGTAATATAAATATTAGGCCATAAACAATTGTCTCAAAGGAAAGTAAACATATCCGAACATATCCATAGGACGTGTGCATTGTGCAACTGACTTTGTTTTGCAGCTATTTCTTCATAAACAGCGGAAAAGCGTCGAAGTCATACAAAGTCCTACCAAAGCGTTATGTTATGGTTGCGAGCAGTAATTGGCAGAGTTACCATGTAGGCATTTTGTACAGAATACTAAGTTATAACTAAACTACTAAAGCACACCTCGAAAGAACCTCTGCAAAAATACATTGAAAGACCATCCTAAATGTCCCCGGATCAAGTTACAAAGAGGAAGAAAATGTGTAGTACTGATTTTTCTAACATATCTCTATTTAAACAATGCGTCGGATATGTTCAAACTCCTAAACATTTATTGCCTATAAAGACCCAGAAAAAGAACCGGAATGAGGAAGACGCAGCTTCTCTAATAGCATTAAATTCCGTTCAAGAAATTTCAAGGTTATCCCTTCGAAGAAGAGAATATACAATAAAACCATTAGACCAATAGACCATGATTTGGACAGAGTTGGGATGCCGGCGATGATCTAAACATTTGGATTTGTGTTCGAACTCGTCTACAAATGTCGGCCGAATTAGAAGGTGATTTGTTTGAATAGTAGATTTGTTCACTTACAAATAAATAATTCGTTATTGTAATTATTTAGTGTGTTATAACTTATAAAGTACATTATGTTTAAAATATTTAACTCAACAATTTACCCTTATTTTAATTTGATTTGCTCAGTACTTTTGAAAAATTAGTAAAAACTTTTGTTTCCCTCTTTGTACCTCGATTCGGGGACATACTGTAGAACGTCGTTGACCGGTCAATAGATCGAGAGGGCGGGACAAAATTGTGTCCTCATAAAAAAATCACTACGATCAATTTACATTTGATATAAAATGAAATTATTAAATGGAACTCCTAAACTCGAATTAAGCAATTCTGGCCGAAACTATGTTGAATTAGCGCAATAAATTAGTTATTACACCAACAAGATATCTGAATACTTTTTTTCTCAATTATAGCAGAAATATGTGCTTTCCTAATAACTTGGTGTGCCTAACCCCATCGGACATACCACCTTAAATATGTGCAAAGAGGTCACATGGAGTTAGGCGTTCCAAATTATTTTTAAAGCACAGAATATATTCCTATAATTGAAATTGTATTCAGATGTCCGGCCATTTCATGTTTGGCACACCTATGAGTTTAATCTTTTGAGAAAACTCTTTCAAAATACTACCATGATGTTTGATAGAGGTAGTGTCATATTTTTTTGCATTTTATCCCTTCAAGAGTGTCTGCTACACACTTTAAGTCCAATGGGACTTGGCACACCAATTATAAAAGTACATATATTCTTCTATAATATTATGAAAATGCAAATACTGAGATATTTTGTAGTTGATCAGCTTTTGTCTTCCCCTTTAGACAGAAACATTAACAAAATAAAATACTTTTTACTTTCCGAGATTGGTTCCGTACCTGTTATTCCTGTCTCCATCCAGTCACTGGAAACTTAAAGTGAACAATATAGTATACAAGGTATTAAAGTTTTTAAAAATATTTATTCGCCTTTTCCGAAACCTGAGGACAATATTTGCGAGCATATTGGACGTAAGGTCCATTGCGATTTTTACTGAACCGATGGCTTCCGCTGGGATAATTCCAAAGGTGGAGAGTATAGCTATCTTGACACCGTTTCATAACTGATTCCATTTGATCAGCGCGATAATAATCTGTCCATCTGTCAACTGGCACCGGATAGAAATAGTGCGGACGAAAAATGTTCAGCTGATTGCAGGTATGATCATGCACAGCTGAAACGTTGTCCATCCCGCACAATTCTCTTGTCAATCGTGTAATCGCCGCGAGCCCATTCCTCTTGTAACTCACCATACTGAAATTCTTATTTAAATACTGCAAACATCTGGTGACATAGTCGTGACCAACACCATCATAACTGAATCCAAGAATACCATCAGCAAGCGATTGAATATTTTCTGTTCCAACGAAATTTTTTGGGAGATCGTCCAAAGGCTTTATTACAATAACGTCATCATCTAGGTATACCCCGCCATATTTCCATAATGTAACCCAACGTAATACATCACTTGGTAAAAATCCTGGTATTTTGACCGGCGTTCTCAAAATTCCGTTGGTTAGTGTCTCTACTGGAGTTCCCTGTAGGTAATTGATAAAATTTACATACAGAATTCGAATATTTTTGTAGCTAAGTAAAGCTTCAACTATATCTCCATATTGGCCACCATCAAATTTCAGGGTACCTGGTGATGTGTACAGTATGTAAACTAATCTATTTGGATGGAGTCTGGCTGCTGATTCCACTGCGCAAGCTAGTCGTTTCTTCACAATTATCCTGCCAAAATGGTGAGAATCGCAGGAGGTGTCCAAGAAAAATATAGAGGTGTCTTTAGGTGGTTCTTCTTCTACAATATTTCGCAAGGTTTCCGAAGTGTTCCAGTAGCATCCTAAGGGATTTCTCGCTAACTCATGGCTACAATAATCGTTGCTCTTGTAATCTGGGGTGTCAAAGCAATTGTAGCATGTTAGTAGAATCAACAATAATTTATGCATAGATTCTATAAAACACATTGTGATTTTAAACTACGATAATTTTGTGCCGAGAAAATAATTTTGACGTTTCTAAATGACAGATAATTAAACGACGGTAAAGTGAAAGATGATGTCAGCACAGAATTTAGAATAAATGTTAGTCTATCATTTTTCCAGGAATGTTAGTTCAAAGCATACCATTACTTTGGAATAATTACCAAGTAAATTAATTTTAATAAATCTTTTGAAATATCTTTATGGCTTAAACGTCAAAAGCAACTCAATACTATTATATTTGATTATTAGAAAAATCACGTAGAACAAAAATGATACCATAGGAAGTTGCTACGTCTGTGCCGACGACTTCTTTCATCAGAACTGCAAAATTCAAAATGGCGGATCCAATATAGCTGATACATACGTACACAATTGTGTTTTAGTATCCTAGGAGTGATAATGAACAGCGGGCTGTGGCGACGGACATCGCATGCGTCGCAGAAGCAACCTTGCTTCAAGACCTTGCTGCTGGCTGCTTTGAAAAGCATCCTAGAAAGAACGGACTGGAGTATCATTAGAACGGATAATGTGGACACAGCCTTC
The DNA here is from genome assembly GCA_964023965.1 of Melinopterus prodromus. Lineage (NCBI taxonomy): Eukaryota > Metazoa > Arthropoda > Insecta > Coleoptera > Scarabaeidae > Melinopterus > Melinopterus prodromus. The sequence goes on from OZ030390.1 coordinate 32,997,502, forward strand.
GATGCTTTAGTTTCACACTTCTCATCCACATATGAAGTAGTTTGTCCGATAATGCCCCAGGCAGCAAAGGACGTAAAGCCAGCTCCGTGGATAGATAATGCGGTGCGACAGTAGTATATAAGTCTGCGGCTGTTGTACCAGGTAGCAGCCGCACCGAATGAAGCACCGTACATAGTACATTACCGAGAAGAGAACGATCGGTAACGAAGACTTGTACAGGATACGAAAAGGGCATTCTTTGCCAACAAATTGTCTAGGGTAGAAAACAATACAGCCGCAATATGGAAGATTATAAACGCAGAGACGCAGAGGACAAAGAGGTTACCTTCAATGAAATTGTGATCGTGGCCTAGAGGTAATCTCTCCTGAGAAAATTGTAACTCATTTCGGAACTACACAGTTGCCAAAAAATTGATTGGGGACCATTTTTGGGCTCCGGCTTCTACCACTTGCACAAAAAATACGATCGTGGAAAAACATAATGAGCTTTATACTGCTGAGTTTTAAACGTATTAAAACAAGAGGTCTATAGGACCAGATATTATTGCGTGTGATGTTGCGAAGGCAAACTGCAACTGTTTGCTGGAACAATTGGTTGGGTGCAGGTAACGCAAGCGGTCTTTTTCCAGCACGTTGTGCTTACCCGATAAGCACTGAACAGCTAAGTTTTTATCACTTTTGTTCAATTTTTAGTCTCCGAAAATATTTAAATGTACTTTCTGCGAATCTTTTTATTAACCACCGATGTTTGTGTTACTTTATATTTAACGTCTTTACATCGGTAATAGTTCAACCGTAATGGTCACGTCAAGCATAACCTAACCAATAAATCAGCGGCAAAAAGCGGTTATCCAGCGTAAAAAAAGTACGCTGAGAGAAATGACAAGCGCTGGGCCAGCGGCTGCAATCCAGTGTAAAATAGCAGACCGTTCAGGTAACGATTCCTACAGTCGCTGCGCAGCGGCTGAGTTCCGCTGGGCTTATCTGAACGCAATCAACTAATCTTGTCAATCTGGCTATATGTGAAGCACGTTTTCCTGCGTTCTTAAAGACAGCAAGGGTTGTGCCTGTACCAAAATCTCATGTGGCCAGGCACATGACTTTATCATACAATATATACATATATAAAATTAATTGTTTAGCTGCATGAGATTCTATTTGATCGAGATCGATCGTGTCTGCATTAAAATCAAACAAGTTGGCCAGGATTTGACAGATATTTTATTAATATTGACAGTAGGTATTGTCAAAAAATCAGCTTTGACACTACCTACTGTCATTAGAAAGAAAATAATTGTCAAATCCTGGCTAACTACATATGTAGTTTTAATGAAGACACGATCTCGATGAAATAGAATTTGAACATACAAATTGGACACACACATACACTGACATTTTTTGTACTTTGGTCAAAAATCTTCAGGGGACCCAAAAAGACCCTATTTCCGCTAAAATCTCATTTTTTCGGCATGATTACAATACTTTCTCATAGTGCGTATGATAAAGTAAAAAGTGAAACAGCACGAAAACAAAAAAACCTATAGCTATTCTCAGTATTCATCCAAAAATCGTAGAAGGGCGATCAGATATTGGCCTTTCTAACCAAATATGACGTTCTCTCTGACAAATAGCACGGCTTTAGGGCGGGAAAGTCGACTGCAACGTACGAGTTCGCTAGCTTTATTTATGACAGGCTTGATGCCTGTGAGTGGTAGCTGGGAAGTTTTTTGACTTGTCGCGTGCATTCGACACCATCGACTTGAAGTTCATACGGGAAAAACTGCACCCCCTTGTATTTAGGGGACATTCCTTGCGACTGATACGACTGATGACTGATCCTTGCGTCATTTCTTGATAGTATCGACCGGAAAATATATGTGACAGAGAATGATTGCAAATCGGAAGAGTATCCGTTATGATATTTCGTTGTTCACGGATTGACACTGGGTTCGAAAGCATTCCTGTTGTATGTAATTGATCTTTACAAAAACATTGAAGATGGTTTGGTTGTTTTGCTGACGATACTTCCATTGCTGTGTCCGCGCGGGATCAAGATGAACTCCAGTAGAAGCTTAGTGCAGTGAAGAAAGCAATTATGTGACGGTGTACTAAGCACAACTTAATTAAGAGAAAAAAAACTATCAAATTTATTGCATAGGCATACGCAAATAATGTACATAAATGGCAATATTCGCAATGTTGGTCACTAACTAGACTAATTAAACATAGTTTCGGTTGGAATTGCTTAATTCAAGATTAGCACTTTTTCTTTATTTGATGCCAATTCAAAACAATGCGTTACATATTAGAGAAAAAAAACTTACTACTTATAAGTACTAACATTTAAAGCAAGATCTTGTAAGAATGGATAGAAATAATACAATAACTTCTACAAGAGCAATTTACTTTTTATTCACATCAGCACACCACTGACAGCTGCCGACTATTTCTGAGCAATTTCTGACAAATCAGCTATACAGTAAAGTAAAAGTTCCAAAAAGAAGGGATGTAAATCATATACAGCACATTTGGTGCATGACGCAAAAAGTGATGATATTTTATGGCGTCCGCAAATTTTATTAGAGTCTCGAACCCTAATAACCACCTCTAACGTGCACATTTGTGGTTTTTCGTATTTTCCCGCAAAAAGGCGACCTCAATGTCGCAATCTTAGCTACTACACAAAATTGATCCTTCTGCTCGAAATCTGCTCGAAAAAGGTATATTCCACTTTTTTCTTAATTACAGTGGTTCGGAAAGTACAATAATATTTTTATTATTTGATTATTATTAAACTCATAAACTCGTGCATTTCCAGGCTCTTTTTTAACTCTTTTTATGTTAATTATTCTATAGTTACATTTCATTCTTTCAATAACTGTAGTTTTGTATTAATTATTCAAAAACAACATCTGTTCAACTCTTTTTTAGAACCCATAAACTTATTCCCGCGATACTGTGCTAAACTTAGCAAAAAGTTTTCCTATATTGGAGTGGTCGTAGTTTGATACACGACGTTTGCAAGAAAAAATGATAAATATTTTCTTTTGTGCAGAATTTTATAAAAATATAATTTGATACAGCTATAATAACGAAATTTTGAAAAGGGCGGCCGTATAGAATTATTTCCCGTCATAGACCATGTTTGTTTAATTTGAATGTACTTCTAGAGAAGCCTGCTGTCTCCTTTTGTTTGGCAATAATTTTGTCAGTTTATCTTCTGGCATTCGACGCACTATGCTTATCAGTGAAGTTAAGATATCTGATTTTATTTTTGTGTGTATCAACACTTTACATTGATGGGAAAATAGATGCATGCTGTTTTATACCAAAAACAAGCATAAATCAGAAATATTTTAGTTTTAGTGACTTTTAGTGACAATAATCGTGCCTCCATACATTCTTCCGTGTGCTCAATATACTTCTAAAGTTCAATTGTTTTAGTTGGCCCACTCGGTATATTTGTAGAATAATTTCGTAATTGTGGATAGGTAAATAGTCCAAGTGTTCAGTATAAGAAATAGGTTCTACAGTAGAATATCCACATTATATTTAACATGTCATCAAAGGGTAGGGACGCTTTTGTACTGCGAGTCCTGCTTTTGTATTAGAAGCAATATTGTGCTTTGAATTCGTGCCTTTGGACTGTTCAAACCCGAGAACGTTTATATAAATATAAGAAAAACATCAACCCCTGTCCTCGCCAAAGTGGAGTTATTCCACCTACGTCCCCGCGTACACGGTCGCCTCTGCGGACCATGTTAAAGTGAAACTTGACTGTGAGAAGTGGACCATGAAATAAATTGCCTACAACAACATTCTCCGAGACCACCGTGAAATAAATGTTAGTGCAAACGAAGAGACAAAGGAATGTTGATTTAACCGCTACTATTTATTTTCATTGCACTGGGCATTAGTACACGTTCACAGACCGTCCATGGTTCCAGTTCTATCCGGCCGTGAATCAATAGACGCAGTAAAACTTTGGACCGCCCCGGAAAACCAGAGCTTAAAGTTTACAACCATACTTAATTATATTAAAACTTCGGGATGAAAAATAAACTGCAACGACCACTTTGAATGTACAATCAATAACTGCACAGGTGGTCAATAAATTCATCGCTAACGCCTGTTAAACCGCTAATGTAGTTAAGGTGCCTATTTGAAACTGATATCGCGGTGTATAATTTTATGTTATAATTATATTACCCCAATATAAACCATGTTGATAATACACTTATTTTGGTTATATGTAATACATACTACATATTAGTAAATTATATGAAAAACCAGAACCATACATGGCAACCAAAATAATCAGCGGATGAGAATCTTGCAATGGGGTACGATGAAACGAAGATGGTAAAACACGGGACGAAAAAAGACGACGGCTACAGAAATTAGTCGGGAGAAGAAAAAGGTGCATATACGCAGAATGAAAGAGAAGATAAACCGAAACCTGAAAGATGAAAATACTGAACAAAAAAATCTACCAAAAGCTTGAAGAAGTGGAAATTAATTTAAACTTTGGACAACGATGTACAGATATGAAGGGTCCAGTATCTTAACAAGAGAAGACTTGTTGGGTACTAAAGTTAGCAAACCATATACAGGGTGAGGAAAAGTACCGGGAGATCTAAATAACTTCTAAAAGTTCTAAAGTGTGAGATTTTGGATTAAAATTTACAGGGTCACATTGACATAAGTATCACACAATCTACCACACAGCGCAAGGAACTCCCAGGTTGCCATCTCCGGGGTTCGGGCGAAAAACCAGCGAAGCTGCTGGAAGATCGGCTGGCGGCGATCGGCTGCCGCACGGCAGTTGTACATTGAAATGTACATATCACATCATTCTATGTCGCGTTGGCGGCGGTAATTCCTTTTCATTGTACCAGTGTCGAGCGGCAGCCGCCACCACCGGCGCCGGAGACATACCTTAAAGCATTTAAAGGATGAATGTTGGTTTTCAACCAGTAACATTTTACATTCTACCAATCTAGAATAAAGCAAGTATTTTTAGCAAGTTAGAAAAAAGGACTCCTATCGTAATTAATGCATTCACAAGGGTTACATAAGCACAAATGTGTGAAACATACTGTTCCTAAACGTGAAAAGGCGCTCGACTGTGGCACCGCGGTCTCTCTATAAACCAACATAAATCCATAAATCACCAATATTATCCGACAATCATTTTTCCCCGGAATTTTCAGTATCAAATTCATCACAGTACTCTCTTCCTATTTAACCCGAACAAGACGCACATCAAGTTTCTCCCATTTCCTCTTTATCATGTAACATCTTGCGTTACCACACCTTTGTGGCATCTACGACCCTGATCCTCATGTGTTTAAGCCTCTTATGTACAGTAGGATGGACCTTAGTTACTCTTAACGTTTTTTTTTCCAAAATTAGACGCACGCCACCTCTGGAATTTATTCTACACACTGAAAAGCTAATTCCCTCAAAATTTGAAGGCGACCGAAGTCGATGGAAACACATGCCACGAGGGCTTTGTTTATGCAACCAAAAGAAACTTTACCAAAGATAAAAATAAATAAGCTATGTAGAAAAATCATATTTTAAAAACTACGCTTTATAAAGAAATTGTATTGTTTTTTGTTGATTCTTGCATTGTTACAAGAAATCTATGCAATATATCGATTATGATATTTGGGCGTGACAAACAAGAAGTAAAGTGGAGACAAGCGTAGTAATGGACGCATTTTTCAATCGAACAATCAAAGTCCGCTTTTCAAACACGAACAAGATGGCGTTGCAAAAATTACGGAAAAGGAACTACTGTAGGATTTTTTTGATCAATTAAAGAAACGGAACATATCTCGAAAACTCCCGTATCGAAAAACTAATTAAAAAGTCGTCCCCTGCACGAAAGCCACTTGTCCGCTCTGAAGAATGCCAACAAGATGTAGTAAAAGTTTACCCAAAAAGGCACTACTAAACAAATTTTCGGTTAAATTTTGAAATGATTTATATCTCGTAAACTAAGGACTGTATCGAAAAGCAAATACGAAGATGTTATTCTAATGCTAAATTCTAATAATAACAGCATGTAACGAAACTCCTTCCGTTACAAAGTAATGCAAATTTTATTTGATTTGTAATTAGTTTTTGTTGATTGTATGACTATTATTTATGTGCATTTATTTTGGGGAATCCTGTTTTTTCTGTTTTCGAACTAGTTCGACGGAACTATAAGTTAGTTAATTAGTTCTGAGACGGGTTTAGTATGTGAGTCTTGTATTCTGTTTTTAACACGTCGACGCGGTAAAGTGGCAAACCCAATGTATAGTTATATGGAAGTAGTGACAACAAGAGACATATCTCGTTGGGATTTTGAGGGCGCATGCTTGACGAAGGGTAGGTTTCGAGGTGTTCAAAAACAGAATACAAGATTCACATACTAAACCAGTCTCGGAACTAGTTTACTTGGTTAGGTAGGATGAGTTGGAAAACCTAAAAACAGGTATCTCCAAAATAAATGCACACAAATAATAGTCATACAATCAACAAAAACTTATTACTAATAAAATAAAATTTGCCTTTCTTTATAACGGAAGGAGTTTCGTTAGAAGCAGCAACATAACTTAATTATCAATAGACAAAAACTTTAATATTTATGGTTTGGATACCCAGTTCTGTGTTAATATTGTATCTGGAAGTTTATGGCGTCTGGGGTAGTTAGAACCGCTACCACTGCACAGGATACGCTCGGCATCTGGCATACAAGCCACGACTGTCATGGATACTCTCGGTACAACCAACATAGGAAGGCATGTGCGTAACGTGGACACGTTTTGGTATGTCGCGCGTTGCCCCGTCCTACACATAGGGTTTGATTACGCACGAAAAAAATGCATATTACGAAAAAAAGTTTCAGACAAAAGATTCTTCTTATTTAGCGTAAAATTATAATTTGATACAAAAATGTTATTCCCATTTCAATAAATGACGTTCCCCTTACTTTCATCGATTGCAGCGCTATCTGCAATGAAACTGATATCGCCATCTCATTTCCCCCTTTGCGCCCTACAAGTTTATTTAAGACACTTGTCGTAACATGCAGATTTCTCGAGATATTTAGGAGTTTCGAGTTAAAACGACCACCCGGTATATAGCTGAAACTGGTAGAGCTATTGAAACCGGATTCAAAGAAAATATTAGAAACAATACCACCTCGGTTTGGCAGACACCTATTCCTTGAGGGCAACAAAACAACTATAGAAAGTTACATAACTGCCCAAAATCTCGAAAACTCTCAATCCTAGAAAAGTACGAAAAAGAGAAAGGAAAATATTATTAACGACATAACATTTTTTCCTGGAAATACTGAAAACACGAAATTTTTTAAAGCTTTTATAAAATTGACTAATACCATACACTCCCCCCACCCCTTCCTCTGTCCAATTTTCTATGTTAAATATTCTTTCTTCCGCCACGCTAATAAGGTGACACACAAAAGCAAAAATCACCTCTTCCCACAATTTTTACATGCAGACAACGGGGAACCAGCAAAGGCAATAGACATATGATGCCAAGCGAAATTTTTAATATTATACCATGACGGACACCACATACTATAACTCAACAATTGCTATATTAATCTAAATTTATCTATCTGACGGTGAGCTCCTTACAATTTACTTTTCTTTATATCAACAATAACTTAAAAATCATGTTGGGGTGGATTCCTTTCTGTGGTGTCAGTGTCGTGAATTTGACGTACCAATTTTATATATGTTTCTATTTTATACAGAATATATTTGAACACTTTGTTTACATTGTATATCTTTTTAGTTTTACGCCTGATGATGGCATTAAGCCGAAATCGATCGCGTACAAATATAATGAATTAAACTTAGTCCACAATAGAACAATCCTGTTTTATTCAATCCTGCAGCTATACATTAGGACTAAAACAATGGAGTATTTTATCAATTTAATTTAAATAAGAGTTATAGGTCAAACTAAAAAAAAATTGCTAAAATTTTCAAGTCGATTGTGGAACCCCTTTTCGTTATCGATTAGAGTTTTTTTAAGGATTAATTTCTATTAAGACTGCAACTAGAGGGTGGCTCAATGGGGTGGCATAAAAAATCGATGGTCGAATAATAAGGTCCACCCTAATATACATCATCCTGTATGATGACGATATTAAAAATTAACCCACACAAAACTATATAGCTCATCCCATTTTCCCGTATCATATCTCTCCCACCATCTGTTCCACAAGATTATCACCATCCCATCCTCATCCTACAAATGTTGGGTATCGTTATCGACTTAAAATTAATGTTTTCTAGGCATACCTAGCAAACAAACATGAAGGACAAATGCAGAGCAGCACATCTCCGAAGGCTTACCTTCAGGCATAGAGGAATTAACACCTAGGGTGGTCGACATATGTACTCCGATATTCAGAACGTCCTAAGAAAAGGAATCCTATTGAACATGTAAAAACAATACAAGCAGGGTGAAATCGGAAAACATCGCAACATTTTTTGCTGTGTGTGGGTAGAGTGTCCCCCACGAACATCAATCCGTAGTCACCAGTTATAGGCGGCGGTTAAAGCTCCTGACGTCTGCTGTCTGCGCCGGGCAGCAGTAATATGTGCAAAGAAATACATTTATGGCAATTACGCTTTATTATCGCAATTATAATGTTAGGGTTAAAATTGTATGTACTTAAATAAAAAATGTATTCTTGTATCATGATTAGGACTAGATGTTTTATATTTGAAAAAAGCCAACGATGTAGACGAAAAATTACTTTTTAACTTTTTTTTACCTAAAATAATTTTTCATCCAACCCAACTCGTTATTTATCTATAAGTTACACTGCAATTTTCATAAACTTTGAACAACAAATAACGCTTTTGTTTAAGACAAAAATAAAAAAATCTGATGTGGCCAGGCACATGACTTTATCATACAAAATATAAAATTAATAGTTTAGCTGCATGAGAATCTATTTGATTTAGATAAATCGTGTCTGCTTTAAAATTAAACTAGTTAGCCAGAATTTGACAGATATTTTGATAGTCAATACTATCAATAGTAGGTATTTTCAAAGCATCATCATTTGACACTACCTACTGTCATCAGAATAATAGTTATTTATCTCACAAGTGCCGAAAGTACGGAATAGCGCGACGAGCGGTGATGCGGCGCGTCACCGATGGCGAAGCGTCGCCGTCGCATGTGAGCGAGTCGCGCTATGTAGTTTTCGGCAGGAGTGACATCAAAGTTTTTTGTGTTGCTTCTTGAGAAATACATATTTAAAAAAAATTAAAATGGTTATATTTCTGTATAGGAAATAGGAACTTTCTGTTAGGTTGATACCACATCTACGAAACGTCAAGTTTAAAAAGCTAATTCAAATTCTGACAGATTTATATTCGTTCATGACACTGTAGATGTCACATCCGTACCAACATACTAAACTATAACTACACTCACCGCTATACTTTATTTACAATTTTCTCAATTTATCGTTTTTACAATTAGATATAACAACAAGTTGATATTTCGTATCAACAAACGATCAAATTGGTGATCTTATTTTATTTGAATTTTGTATTTTGTACTTTGCCGCACTAGAACGGCAACGTTCCATAGCGGTTCTCCAAACTCTGATGAAATCAGCTGTTTTCGAGTGTGACAGCCAATAGACATTTATGTGGTGACAGCACAAAAAAATTATTGTCAAATCCAGGCTACTATGTAGTTTCATATCAATGCAGATGCGAGCGATCTCGATCAAATAGAATTTGCTCTTGAAGCTAAACTATTATCTTTACCAAAAAATATCACAGGCATAAATTATTCAAAATTTCCTCTACTTTAATTTATTATTTAACTATTTTGACGAAATTGCAGAAATGACGGCTCATTTGCAAAATCGTTGAAAAATGGTAAGAGAAAATAGCCAGTTCCTTTGGACCCTTTTGAACCAAAAGCTTTTCAGCTCTAAGTTTGGTCATGAAACTCCTAAATATGAAGTTTCGTTCCGATACCGTTAGTAGTTTCTCCGGAATCGTCGTCACAAAAATCGGGTACACATACACATACACACACACACACACACACACACACACACACACACACACACACACACACACACACACACACAGACATTTTTTTGTACCTTGGTCAAAAATGTTCAGGGGACCCAAAAAGACCTATTTCCGCTAAAATCCCAATTTTTTTTTTTCGGCACGATTACAATACTTTACATACTGCGTATGATAAAGTAAAACTTTTAATGGAAGATAGATTATAACAGATTGAAGAAGACACACAATCCCTCAATTCCATTAGCCCGAGGAAAGACGTGTGACCCCGAGGTGAAGCAAGAGGGATGGAGTTACGTTGTTATTATAGGAAATAGAGACTTTGTACTTTGTAACGTCTATTCTTTTATAACCAATAAATGACATTAAATCAGAAAACGCGTTTTAGGAGAGGTAGAACTGGGACTTAAGACGTGTGGTCATGCTGTGCTGTTGTTACTATATGATGTAGATAATATATTTGTGTGAAAAAATCCTGCTGGTGCAGAACAGCGTAGAATACACTGGAGTGGCGGAAGATCCTTGGCTAGGCGAGGAAAATAGACATGTCTTTACTGACATGAATTATTATACCGTGTGACCCACGCCATAGGTACTGCCGTTAATTTTATTGTTTATTACTCTGGCTAAAGGAAATTTTGAGAACTGTCAACAGACGAAAATGCAATTTTTTGCGATGCTCTTGTGATTAGGATGACTTGCGCATTCCGTAAAATAAGTCCGTAAATGACCCCTCCATTGAAATTTTAACAGACACCATATATCATTTGTGTGATATTTTCAATCAGGATGACATTCTGAACACAAAAACACATCAATCGTCAGTTTTTATCACCAAGGCAATAAAAAAAATCCTTTTTTGTTTATTACTATTTTGAAAACTTCGTAGAAAAATTAAACAAAAATGTTATCTTTCGTTGTCCTACGGTAAGTCACACTAACCTCAAGAGTATCCCAAAAACTTGCGGGTTTTTCTAAAGCGTCTTAAGTTAAAAAATAATAATAAAAATAAGAAATATAATATGTTGAATATTATTAGTATTTTTTATATTACACAATACTCATATACATGTACTCCGAAACTTTTGTTCGGAATTTTCAGTCTAATTTTGATACATTGATTTAAAACAAAAGAATTTAATGCACAATTTAGCATGCATCCGAGTAGCATACAACACATATTAAACAAACGAGCCAAATTTTAAATTGCGTGTTTAAATTTACAGTCATTTCATATCAATGATTTTACACTAGATTGAAAAATAGTTTGCACCAGGTAAACAGAAATTCGTGGAAGTAATTTTAAATATGAATCAATCGTTCCGATGGAATGTGTTTAAAATAAAGCAAATCTGGTAAAGTTCTGTTCGAGAGTGTCGTTATAGAGAGAGTCCCACCACTGGTACGAAACTGCAAGTTTTGTATAAACGCATATCGTTCGTATTTTTTGCAACTGGTCGATTATTGTGTGAAATTAATGAGAATTATGTTTTGATGACATGCGGCCGACCACAATACCGGAAGGGTGAGTAGACACTTTAGGCTGAGTTTGTAAATGGGCGGGCAAGTTTGTCGACCGTAGGTAGTAGTAATTCCGAATATTAATATACATTTAATATCAATTTTAGTAAGTACTGTCATCAATCAAGCGACAATTTCTGAGATTACTCCCGCTGTCACCGAGCGGCCAGAGTGCCCAGCTGTGCTCTACCCGTGACAGATGTAGAGGTGACACCGTGCATCGCTAGAACTTTATGTCATATGTTACTCCCCTACCACTTTTAAAACGTTTCACTCAACCGAATGTAATGCACACACGTCAGCTCGTTCGACTGTAATGAAACTGGGCATTCACATTTTCAGTTACTAAACTTTAAATACTTACAAGCTGTAAAGTATGAATGTTGCTCTGTCGTATAGGCGGTCTTGAAGCAAGAATAAATAATATTACTTTAAACAACTACCATAGCCCTTAAAACAAGTAGGTACCGATTATACTTAGGTTATTGATGACTCGAGAAATTAGCACTTCGAAACGTTGGTCTTTTTTCCAAGAATCTGTAATCAATAAAATTACAGCTAAAAGACCTACAGCTTAGTTCCCAAATGCGTCTCAATCCTGAACACCAAAATGAAACGCAGAAATCTCAACAATTCTAAATATATTTTGCAGATATTTTTTTCTAGCATACTATGTATCGGCTTTCGATCCGCTAGGTGATAACTGTCTGTTTGGAACCTAGATTCAAGTGTGAATCAAGTTTGGAGTTTGCAGCTCTCCGCCCATTGGAAATTGTTATGACAAACAATCAGAGCCCACCACGTGAAGGGAACTGCACCTTCAGCTTCCGCATTCCATCTCTATCACAGCCCAATACTAAGAAGTGATTTTGTAGTGATCTAGATATGACTCTTCAATAAAATAAATTGAGATATGAAATTGTCTCTTCGTATCGCAAGGCTTGATAGATCTAGATTAGATTTAAGTGATCTCATTGGATTTAACTGATCCAATGTTTTTAGAAGATGTTCTTAAGGACATAGCATGCTCAGGTTCAGACGCCATTGTGGGCGTGTCAAGCTCTCTATTACGGGCACACTTAGAAATTATATTTTCAGCCAACTAGGGCGTCAATCGTACATCCGATGTACAATATACGATGTCCGATGTACATGCAAGTGTACGGTTTGAAACGTGTGTCCGCTTAGTGCCGTTTCAGCTTCAAGTGGCCGTGGGTGTTTAAGCTTCACTCCAATAAATGATGCCAGATGGAGTTAGCCCGCTATTTACTATTAGGGTTCATACCATAAGTTTCTTTTTCTATTATCTATCCATTTTCGTTCCGTGAATGACAATTATTGTCTTTTATCCATTATTTTCCATACAAGGAGTTATAAATTGAGAGTTCTGGTTGTTAATTGCTTCACAGTGGTCTACAGCAGGTAATAGGCTGAAATAGATACCATTACTAAAATAAAGCAGTAGTATATAAATGGCGGATCGATACTGCGCATGCGTCGACCTCACGGTGATAGCCGAACCCAACTACTCAGCGCGCCCGAACCGACCAAGTTCAAAATTTCGATCCATTTTAATAAAATTAAAATGATTAACCCGCCAACCCAACAATTCCCAGCATAATTTTAATTCTCGCGCGCTAACCTACCCAGTAAGAAATCTTGTACACCATCTTCTTATTTTAAACGGGTTGGACAACATCTTATTATTTTTATTTGGTCCTCCAAGACCTTCATTGAACCTCCGAGACCCTCATTTGACCCTCCAAGAACCTCATTTGACCCTCCGAGACCCGCATTTGATCTTCCGAGACCATCTAAAACCCTCATTTGATCCTCATTTGACCCTCAGTTGACCCTTATTTGACCCTCCGAGATCCTCAACTCGTACAAATAAGCTGCTAGAACTGCTGGAACCTCATTAGTAATTAAAATGACTTTACTTAGTGTATTTTCATTTACCATTAAGAAAGACGTAAAGACAAAAGGAACAGTGAAGTGGGTCAACATACAATGCCGCACGGTTAAATTTAAAATAAATGTAACTGCTGAGGGATGGAATTAGATGGAATTACGATTGAAATGTCTAGAATGATGTTAACACACACGTTGCTCTAGCGTCAACAGATATGCACGACCGAAACCAAAATGGCCAAGCATGACTGTCATTTAAAGACTCAAACTTTAACTTTAACTCAAACTCGATGCGAAAAATGATGTGGCTGATTCAGCTCAAATTCTAAGGAAAAAATGTGAAATAACATTTCTGATCAAATTTTGTTTCCGATATATTCCTGCGATTTTAAGAACCATACATAATTAAATGATTAAACGAACTTACCTTAGTGAAGTTCTATCATAATTATATGATCTTTCCATCCGGAATATGACAATATAGTAGTCTCTTTATTTCCACAATAAGCCACGTGTCTTTAAAGCCATGGTATCGAAGAAATGTCCAGTGTGACAGGTATGGGTAAGCCGGCCTTGGTATATATCAGTATATATCTGACATTCTCTTGAAAGTATAGGGTCTCTAAATTGGTCAGGGTTCGGGAAAGTCTAAACAAAGGAAGGGTGGGTTATGTCATATTCCGGATGGAAAGATCATATAATTATGATAGAACTTCACTAAGGTAAGTTCGTTTAATCATTTAATTATATTTCCTTTCCATCCGTTCATATGACAATATAGTAGATGTTTAAAGCACAGAGCAATTTAGAGCCAAAACAGCATTATCGTCTGTTTATGAATAAGAAACAACAAAATGCACTTGAAAGAACATGTTAACATTTTGTTAACATGTTATTGCAACAATATATCGTTATCATGTTATTCAAAGTTAAAGAGTCAAATGTAAAAACTTTCATCAAACTTCTTTTCATGCATGCAGTTGTAAAATTGAAGAACAATTGCAAAATTGTGGGTATTTCAACCAATTTAGGCAATTCAATCTGCCAACACAAGACTAGATGCCAATGCTTGCATGACTTGTGACAAGTGCATGAAATACATATGGAGAAAGGTAATTATCGGGTAATTCCGTCATCGAAGAAAGCAACCATATGCACGTGTTTCGGACTATTAGTCGTCATCAGTACGGAATACATATGAATCAACTTTTAATAATTCCAATGTACTAATCAGTATAAATACTTTAATATACCTGTCTATGTGGCCCTTTTAAGCCTATAAACAATAAGAAGGTATATATCATGATGTAGACCTTTGTAAATAATCGGTAAATGTACTTTGTAAAAAAGATTAATATTATAGATAAACAATCGTACCTACAGCAACAGATAACACACATAGATGTATATAAATAAAGACTGGAATTAATTTCATATGGTTATGAATAAAATTAGACGTTTAATAACCATTGGGAAAATCTTTGAACGCGATGAGCAGCGGACAAAGGCAAAAGTATAATTAATTAGATCTTTTAATTAGGCTTTTTTTATTTCAATAAGTCTAATGGTGTCCCATATTTGATATGCATATTGTTCTTTACTGCCTCGAAAAGTAATATAATTCAATACAATTGCTGAGTACCAAGTAAAAACTTAAGCTTAGTTGGACGGGACTTGACAACACCGTTTACCGGTAGTTTCAGATAACATGAGCGGTCTAAACTTTATCCACAAATATTAAAGAAAGGGTATCCAATAAATTCCTTGGTGTTTTGATGGCTCAGCATCTAATTTACATATGATTGACTATAAAGACAACTCTAGACTGTTTTGACTGTAGTCATGGTGAACTGTCACTTAAAGAACTAACCCAGCAGCGGCTGCGCGGTTATTATTGTCCAGAAGTAAAAACACAAATTATTGGTAACGGTTCACAGGAACGTATCAACAATGAGCCGACCTCCGTATCCAAATGGTTAATATAAACCAGCGATCGCCAACTTAGGGGTCCGCGTACCCCCAGGACTGGAGCAGACTTATGGGACTGCCCGTGAGCGGGAGAAGGACCGCAGATATAAACGGTCCATTTAGCTGCTCCAAGTTCACGCCCTTGGTCGATCCAACGCAACAAACAAAGTAATTGCCCCGTTAGCGTAACTTTTGGGATCCATCTTAGACCCAATTATTAAGTTTGTTATTGTAACAAAACAAGTGTAAAAAAAATAAATATATCTTTCAAGGCTTATATTAACAGTCAGCTGCCTATACAGGAGTGTCAGGAATCTTTGATTTGCGTGCCCAAACCGCTCAAAATATCTGAAAAGTGCAACAGGCATTTCTTAATGAAAGAGTAAAAAACTATTGGGCAGACTCCAAAAGGTATTAATAGTCATGGTACTAATAGTCATATAAAACATATGACACACACGCATGCAAAGTTGCGAGGACGTAATGACCGAAGGAAGTAATAACTTCGTTGTGGAGGATACGCAAGTTAATAACGTTGAAAATTTTGGTCAAATAGGCAATTTAAATGAAAATTCCCTTTATCTCAGCCCAAATGTCGCTTTAATTTATGTGAATTTAAAAATTTGCAGCAGAATTATGAGCAACATCTGTTGATTCCATACCTAATCCCTAGCCGGTTTAGAGCTTGGTTGACATCTATCATGTCAACAGGGAAAGGCTTTGTACAATAGGACAACTGCGGTTGTAACGGCCAAAGCGCACAACTGAAATTTGTTGTAGGATTACTTGTAGGACTAGAGGTGCAAATATAAGAAAGAATAAAGAATGTTGTTTGCCACAAAGAAAATGGGGGACTTCAGCCGCTATGAAATTAGGTTATTTAACCAGGAACAAACAAGCGTGCCCCGATTAAATACGTTTCGGTACAAATAAAAGTATAGAAGGCGTATCCAAACATTGAGTAATCCTTTTGGCAGCAAAATTAATTAGCTGAATTCAGTTATCAGATATTAGTCTATTTTTAATGATCTTGAAGCAAAATCGGCTCTAACTTATTTTTAGAAAACAAACAAATTTTACGTCCTAAACATCCCTGGCATGGTTTGTTTAATCTGTCAAATGCTCGACAGCAATTTTCTTGATACAAAGTATTGCGATAGGGATATCTAAAAGTTTTCATTTGAAAACATTTCAGTCTTTATACGGAGTGAACCACCTTATATAGAGTCATCTAATGACAGCACTCAAGGCAAGAATATGGTAGCTAAGGAATGTTGCTTAAAAGACAAGACACTTTAAATAGTCTTGTATAAACCGAAATATATTTCAAATTATAAGGCAACATTAAAAATTTTGCCAATCTCCATTATTTTGAAATATTCTCTCTGAATATTTAGAGTTTGATTTTAATAATTACTAGAGTAACAGAGTAATAGAGCTATAATTCACGAACAGAATTTTGCAATTTTGGAAAGTGATGACAAATCTCAATCTCCACTAAATTTGATTTACTATTAGAGCCACCCGGTTCTTCTTTCTTAAGAAAATTTGGGGGCAGAAACTGATCAGAAGAATTGGTCCACCTTGATACAACATATCGTAGTCGGCGCTGAATAACGACCAAATATGGTCACCCAGATTCTTTGCCCAATGTACGCATTTCAATATGGTCTAATTACTGGCTTCCGATAGGAAACGTTCCTGGTTCTGACAGTTGGGATATTGTATACTGGTACCAAATATAAGGATGTCTGCCTTGAAAGGGTACTTTAGACCAGTCATCAGCGTCCCAGGATATTGCGCCAGAATTCGCAAGATACAAAAAAAAAGTTGACCTTTGGTCTCTGCATATTGTTGAATAGTTCGATATTCACAATTACAAAACTTCAACAATCAATAACTAATCGATTGGGAAGTTGTTGATGACCTCACTGTGAGGTTTGTCTAACTTAACGGTAAGTCGCCATAATTATTGAACACAAAGTAATAAACTGAGGAACCTCAGTTTGATCCACTAACTTTGCAAAATAGACCATAATATTTTGATGCACATACTCCTCCCCCAAAACTGAGGACTATTATTCTTTTAGTATTCAAATATGTTGAATCTCAAAAATCTGTAAAAAATTATTTAATTTCTGGACCAGTCTACGGAAATTTTATAGTGTTTATACAACACTGAATTGTGTAATGCATTACTGAAATTACAGCTTGGCCAATGTCGGGAGGAGGCGCCGACAGCTGGGTGTCAGCAAAAGGTACACTGGCTGGGACCACTGCCAGATAGATATATCTGGCGGCACTCTAGAAGTTTACTGGGTGCTTTTACTGGGTGCCAAGAGTAGCTTTCCGTCACTTGTGGTCTTCTTGAAGTGGTGAATGATAGAATAACGCACCACTGGTGTCCGTCGTCTTGCCCAACATGGATCAGATGTCAGAATGCAGCTTATTACGCACAACAACACGGCCCTCTTCTACATGCGTGTAACTGAAGCCTAGGCATGCCCGGAGGTGGCACTGACGTCTGTGTGTCAGCAAAAGGGCACTAGTTGTGGTTGTGACCACTGCCTGCCAGATGCATCTGTCGGTACTCTAGAAGAGTACGGGGCGCTCTCGGTGTTCATCAAGAGCAACTTCCTGCCACTTCCATAAGAACACGACCTTCCTCTACATGGGCTAAAGGAAATGTAGGTAAAGGTAAACATTAAAAAAGTGCAGACCTGACAGCTTGTCAATTTTGACAAAAAATCACTGTTAGTGACAGTGACAGTGAGTGCCGGGGCCATGCCATTCTCCTTGGTATTGTTGAGATCTTCAACGACTAAGCTAACTGGTTAGGTTAAGATTTTGAAGAAGCCGGACGGTAAGCGATGTTAGGCGAGCCAAAAATGTCACCATCTGGTAACAGTAGGGCAACCTCCTCTGCATCGTTGAGATCTTCATCGATCATCATTATTCCGGCAATAGATCCGGGAATAGATCAATCATAAACGCTAAGCCAACTGGTTAGGTTAAGATTTTGAAGAAGATCTCGCTGTTAGATATGCTCCAGATGATGTGGGTCCAGTCCAGACTTGATTACTTCCATCTTCCGTTGGTCCCAGGATGCTCCCATGGCTAAAATTTTAAGCTCTGGCAGAGAGCTGAAAAAAATGTGACGTGACATATCACGTGAAAAAAAAAGAATGTCAGATATATACTGATATATACCAAGGCCGGCTTACCCATACCTGTCACACTGGACATTTCTTCGATACCATGGCTTTAAAGACACGTGGCTTATTGTGGAAATAAAGAGACTACTATATTGTCATATGAACGGATGGAAAGGAAATATAATAAATATTGTATAATTCAGGTCAAGTCGTCCAACCAACGCGACTGGCACTTGCTTCCTCAGAAATGCATACGTCGTGATTTTAGCGGAAACAGCATATTCATTCGATTATGGCGTGATTTTTGTATGCATATAGACTTATGCATAATAAAACTGACTATACCAAATATCAAAAGATTTGCGTGTAACCAAAGGTCTTCACTGAGACACTTTTGGGCCCAAACGCATGTTAAGACGTATAGCCAAATCCGATATAAATGCCACGGCACGGCGCGCGCTGTGTAGGACATCAATTACTTTGCAGCAGAGTGCGGCACTAGTTGAGTAGGTTTCATAAATGTGAGTACTGAATACATGAGTACTGAGTAAAAGTAATACTCTTGAGTACTCTACTCATACCGATTTCAGTACATTTACTCAGAGTACGCATTTACACAAATATATTTGAATATTTTACTCAGAGCACTACATCTACTCAAACCGATTTGAGTAGATTTACTCAGAGTACGCATATACTTAAAACGATTTGAGTATTTTATTCAGAGTATAGATTCGAACTCTGTGTAAAATACACAACACGATTTGAATATTTTAGTGAGTACTACATCTACTCAAACCGTTGTGTGTACTGTGTTTCGGTATACTTCGCGAACGCATACTTCTTCGTGAGCATTAGAGATGTTTTCTAACGCACGTGTTTTCGAAAGGTACGGGCACGCTGGCGAGCGATTTTGCAATTTTTTGTCGGGAGCGACACAAATAATAACTAATACTCGTGTAGGAATAAAACAAAGTTGAATCTAGGTCGCTTGGCTAATAACCTGGTTCTGCATTCAACGCTGTTTGATTTCTACACAACTTTTATTTATTATTTGTTGGTCGCAAAACGCTCGTCAGTGTACCTGTAACCCTAGGGTCATGCTTTTTTTTTAAATCGCGTTTTTTATGTCTTGACACGTTTCATGCGCGTTTTCAGTAGAGTGTATTTTCTAACGCGCCTGTTTCCTGCAGTGTGAGTTTTCTGACGCGCGTGTTTTCTGACACCCATTTTCTGATACGTGTTTTCTGAAGCGTGTGGTTTCTGGAGCGTATATTTTCTGACGCGCTTGCTTTTACGGCCGTTTTCTGCAACACATGTTTTTTATGCGCGTGTTTTTCTTACTCGCATTTTATAGAGTTTTTGACGCGTTTCTTAAAATGAAAATTTTCTGAAATTCCTTTTATTAACCGCGATTTTCTGTCATAAAGACGCGCCTTGGAAAACACTCGCCTCATAAAGCCTGGTCTTCCAAAAACATGCGCGTCATAAAACGCGTTAGAAAACACGGGCGTCTAAAAATAGTTTAGCCTAGATAGATACTCATTTTTTCAGTGAGTACTGAGTACAATACTCAGTACTCAACATTTTGAAATTTGAGAATTGAGTAGATATTTTTTAGTGTTGGAGAAGGTATTGCAAATGATTACTAGTTGTAGTTTTATTTTTGACATGACAAACTGTTGTTGAAGTTGAGGTTTATCTAATACCCTGGTACCAGTGACGGTATTACTATCGCTGAAGACCAGTTTATCTAATTACATTTGTAGCTCTCAAGTTTAGTATTGCTGCAACAAATATGCACGTACATTTATTTCTATTCTTTTTATCTGCGGCCATTATCTCTCTTATGTGATATTTTATTGTGTTATGCCTTCAGTTTCGTTGTGGTGCTTTCAATTTTGGAATTATATAAATGTTTCTATTGGTATAGTCAGAAGCATCACTTGACTAATTAAAGAATAACTTATTAATATAAATTTAGGTTACATTTACATTCATTCACTTTCTTAATTAACATGATTTGATTATCAAACTAACAAAGTAAGGTACCAAACCGCGTTACAAGGGAAACCAGAGGAACATTTTTCAACCTCAACAATTCTACACATTCAAATTGGCCCAGTGGCAGCTCAGTGAACGTAATAAAAATTCTGCTATTCAGTAAAATTGCAATTCAATGTTGCATTGGTAAGTGGAGAATGATCGTCGAACAGTGGCTAATTTAGTCGTAGGGCACTAAAAAATGACTGCAGAAAATTACCTATTTGATCAGAATTATATTGAGCACTCAGAGTTAAATGGTATTTGTTCCTGAAATCTGCGATTGAAACTATGCAAATAAGGGAAAATGGCTTTCGAGTTCTGCCGTTGGCGCTGGATGGCACGCCAACACACCCTTATCCATGCACACACGTCCTCGCCGTACCTACACATACACACACCTTTTCGCTATCGCATTGTTCGGAATGCTCGGATACGTGCATCCACTTGATTGTGAATGAGGATATCGTTAGCGCTAAGCTGGAAATCGATTTCACCAAGATATGTGATTACTAAGTTTTGTGACTTATGATGTTAATTACGTACATCATCTACAAATACACGACTGTTTGAGTATTACTTACTACATAATAAACTATTAATTTTTCCAAAAAATGTCATAGGCATAAAGTATTCAAAATTTCCTCTGCTTTAATTTATTATTTAACTATATTGACGAAATTACAGAAATGGCGGCTCATCTGCAAAATCCTTGAAAAAGGCTTAGAATAATCTACCAGTTCCTTTGGACCCTTTTGAACCAAAAGCTTTTCAGCTCTAAGTTTGGTCATAAAACTTCTAAATATGAACTTTGTCCCGATACCTTTAGTAGTTTCTCCGGAATCGTCGCCACAAAAATCGAGTACACACATACGCACACTTACACACACAGACATTTTTACTTTATCATACGCAGTCTGTATGTAAAGTATTGTAATCAAGCCGAAAAAAAAATTGAGATTTTAGCGGAAATAGGTCTTTATGGGTCCCCTGAACATTTTTGACCAAGGTACAAAAAAATGTCTGTGTGTGTGTGTGTGTGTGTGTGTGTGTGTGTGTGTGTGTGTGTGTGTGTGTGTGTGTGTGTGTGTGTGTGTGTGTGTGTGTGTGTGTGTGTGTGTGTGTGTGTGTGTGTGTGTGTGTGTGTGTGTGTGTGTGTGTGTGTGTGTGTGTGTGTGTGTGTGTGTGTGTGTGTGTGTGTGTGTGTGTGCGTGTGTAAACGATTTTTGTGACGACGATTCCGGAGAAACTACTAAAGGTATCGGGACGAAAGTTTATATTTAGAAGTTTTATGACTAAACTTAGAGTTGAAAAGCTTTTGGTTCAAAAGGGTCGAAAGGAACTGGTAGTTTATTCTAAGCCTTTTTTTAATGATTTTGCAAAAGAGCCGCCATATCTGTAATTTCGACAAAATAGTTAAATAATAAATTAAAGTAGAGGAAATTTTGAATAATTTATGCCTATGACTTTTTTTGGCAAACTTAATAGTTTAGCTACAAGAGCAAATTCTATTTGATCGAGATCGGTCGCATCTGCATTGATATGAAACTACATAGTAGCCAGGATTTGGACAAATATTTTTTTGTGCTATCACCAGCGATTAGAAATATCAAGATACGACACTTGCGGCGGCACCGTTGATGTCGGTGTTCCAAGTTTTACGAAACTAGCAGGCGCGACAGCCGTGATTTGAAAAAGTCCGCTAGACAGCGCCACTGCAAAAGAGGCAAATTTATTACTTCAAATTGACACGGACACTGTCACATTGACAGAAAAATGTAAACTGTCACTCTGACAAGAAAGTGTAATAGTATATTGCCGCCTGCTGTCGCCATAGAAATGTCTATGGTTGTCACACTTGAAAACAGCTGATTTCATCAGAGGTTGGAGAACCGCTATGGAACGTTGCCGCTCTAGTGCGGCAATGTACAAAATACAAAATTCAAATAAAATAAGAATCACCAATTTGATTGTTTGTTGATAAGAAATATCAACCCGTGGTTATATCTAATTGTAAAAATGATAAATTGAGAAAATTGTAAATAAAGTATAGCGATGAGTGTAGTTATATTTCAGTATATTGGTACGAATCTGACATCTACAGTGTCATGAACGAATATAAATCTGTCAGAATTTGAATTATCTTTCTAAACTTGACGTTTCGTAGAAGCGGTATCAACCTAACATTTCCTATACAGAAATATAACCATTTTAGATTTTTTTTTAAATTCATTTTTCTCAAAAAGCAACACAAAAATGTTGATGTCACTCCTGCCGAAAACTACATAGCGCGACTCACTCACATGCGACGGCGATGCTCCGCCATCGGTGACGCGCGGTCACGCGCCGCATCACCGCTCGTCGCGCTATTCCGTACTTTCGACACTTGTGAGATAAATAACTATTATTCTGATGACAGTAGGTAGTGTTAAATGCTGATGCTTTGACAATACCTGCTATCGATACTATTGACTATTAAAATATCTGTCAAATCCTGGCTAACTAGTTTAATTTTAATGCAGACACGATTTAGCTCAATCAAATAGATTCTCATGCAGCTAAACTATTAATTTTATATTTTGTATGATAAAGTCATGTGCCTGGCCACATCAGATTTTTTTGTACCTTGGTCAAAGATGTTCAGGGGACCCAAAAAGACCTATTTCCGCTAAAACCTCAATTTTTTTTTCGGCATGATTACAATACTTTAGTATACTGCGTATGATAAAGTAAAAACGAATTGCTTGTAGTGTGAAGGTTCAAACCATACCATATTCTCAATAACAGAACTTTCAATCTAAAGTTATGTTGTTTTATGCTTGGCTATGCAACATTTCTGAAAATATCGGGTCAATTTAATGTGAAATGAAAGATGTATTAAATTCAATGGGTAATGACTTTTGTCTTGTTTTGGTAAAAAAATGGCACTAGAGATCTTATAGTTATAGCATCGTATACAGGGTGAAATATTTAAACAGTATATATTTTTTTATTGTTCTTATTGAAAACCAGGAGAATATGACGTTTGTAACAAAAACAGGTACTTGAGTTATCTTTAAAGATCGTGAAGAAACCATTGCTGTTATGGGCGGCGTGTTTGAATTTATCATTTTAGGTGGTCTTTTCGTCAGTTTCAATTAATATATCACATTATGCTGTAAATGTTAGACGTAGTGTACTTGTTCCTGTTCTTTTGTTTGTTTGTGCTAAGATTGAATCGGAGCTGGAATCAACGTTGTTTGAGTATGTCGCAACACTTCAAACCAAGTCTTCTTTTGTATTTTTAGGTCATGTTTAAAAAAAGCGCACTTCCAACATCTGCCGTAAGTCAGCCTGAATACATTGTGTTGTTTTTTAGATATTTATTATTTGAAGATGTATTTTTTACGTGAAAACGAACACCAAAAAGCTGACCGTCAGACAAGTGAAAGCAAACTATCCTAATTTTAGTTCAATAAAAAGCGATGTTGAGCTTACTTCCAAATTATTGCAAAAGCAAAATTTTATGTTTTTGTTGCAAAAACAAAAAAATTTGCAAAAAATCTGCTGCCCAATAATGGTTAAACAAGTAAGAAAACTCGTTAAAAAAATTTGAAAATTATACGTGGCGCCCGTAAGAAAACTAACCGTTGGCCATAGTTCGTCCACCATCTTTAAAGATAACTCAAGTTCGCAATTGGACTTTTCGTGCCTATGCAATTGATTCGTCTTTTTATCTATGCAAACGTCCAATTCAACTGCTTTATTGAGTTTAAACAGTAAGAAACGATGTTTCAAACTTTCACCCTGTATACCAAAAATATCACCTGTATACGATGCTATAAAATCTCTACTGTTCCTTTTGACCAAAAGAAAACAAATATCATTACCTACTAATTTGATTACACCTTTCATTTGACATTGAACTGACCCGTATTATTATGAAAATGTAAAGCATTTTTAGTTAGCCTAAATAGATACTTAGAAAATAAGCTGCTTCCGGGTTATGCCGTATGTCAAGATTTGTTAATGCTGACGTTTCGCGAACCATGTTGCTCGCTTCTTCAAAGCTAATTGAATACTGAAGACCTACCAAGAAGTATCTTGGTAGAGAGGGGAGAGTTCTCCTTGGTAGAGAGGGGAGATAAGGGAGAGTTCTCCCTTATATACCTGTATTTACACCTCACTGCGCACATCTGGAGCTATCGCTCCCATGTGCTTTTCCACCTGACCGCGTTAAGATCGATTTCCAGACCCTACTAATGCCGGTACCATCCTCGCGATTGATGTTGTTAGGATGTTTGTAAATTTCGATGGCTTCTAATAAGCCTTTGATGATAATTACCAACCCTTGCCAACATCTTCACGTCATCGAAAATCATTGTGTGTCCCGACTCGTGGCAGCGTTGAGCAACAGCGGACTGTTGAATCTTGCGTAGCCGGGTGTCTCTACTGTGGCCCTTGACTCGACATTCGATACTTCGTCCTGTCTGTCCTACATAGCATGTTCCACACTCACATGTTATCTTGTATACCCCTTCGTTCTTCAGGAGGGGTGTGATACCACAATAGAAGATTCGTGTTTTATTATATTCAATTGAAATACAGTGGACTATAGTAGATGAATTCATCAAATCGTTGTGTATGTTTCTTAATGGAAACCATAGTTTTTGACGATGGAAGTTTGTGGCGGCTGCGGTAGTTACGACCGCTGCTACTGCATGGGATGCGCTCGCCGTCTGGCAGTCAAAGAGACGACTGAGTAGACACTCACGATACAACGTAGGAATGAATGTGCGTAACCGGGACACGATTTGGTATCTCGCGCGTTGCGCCGGCATGCGCATAGGGTTTGTTTACACATGAAATAATGGCTCGTACAAAAAAAGAGTATCAGACAAAAGATTCTTTTTATTTAGCGTAAAATCATAAATTGATAATAATTTGGGTATTCCTATTTTAAAAAAATGAAGGTAGCCTCATTTTCACCGATTGCGCCATCTGCAATGAAACTGATATCATCATCTCATTTGCCCCTTTGAGTCCTACAAGTTTATTTAAGACACTTTTGTCGTACCATACATATTTCACGAGATATTTAGGAGTCTCAAGTTAAAACGACCTCCCGGTATAATAATAATGATATCACCGCAACAAAATGTGTTGCGAACTTTCTAATTTATTGTGTTGTAACAAAAAAGCATTTACAAAATGTCGAAATCAAACATTTTTATTTATGATTACATATTTATTAATTTATTTGTTTATTTATTAAAAACAAAGAAACCTATAAGTTGTCTACGCTTTCTCTACTATATTTAAACGTAACTTACGTACTCAATTGGAGTGCGTCTTGAGTTAAAGGTATACAATGAAATAAAATTTCTACATGTCGTTTTGACCAAAACCAACTTAATGTCTAAGTTGTAACCATTTATTTAATTGGCCCGATATTTTCAGGTACGCCGAATAGCCATACATAAAGTAATATTTTAATTGAATAACTATTTTTAGAAATACGAGAAATTAAAAGATCGTACGTTTACCCTTTTAGATATATGCAAGTACTGCTTCTCACGGAAAATCCATTTCAAATACAAACAACATTTTTCTTTAGAGTTACAGAATATAGAACATTATCCGTTTACATCGCTTGAAAGAAAAGATCAGTAAAAATTTCGAAACGGTTTACTGTTTTCGTTGATTAAAATAAATCCGGATATTTATCTTTTAATATGTGCATAAACCTGTCAACAGAATTGTGCCAAAATTTTCACATTTAAGGCCTCTCCTACATGCTCCGATTTGTGTCGCCGACGTTGGTAGTCGGAGTGCTCCACGTAGCGTGAGCCAGCTAACTGTACCAATGGAAGCATGTTTGCGACGTGAATGCGCAGAGTCGGGTTTTGCTATGCGCGTAGCAGTCCGTAGACAAACTTTGGCGACACACATCATGTAGGAGTTTGCAAGTAAGATTTTCTTGTTTGGTTTATTCATACCATCATGTTTGGTCCAATTGACAAATTCTAGAAAAATAACATTATTGAGGGTATGTAATTATAATGTTTCTTTTGTAAATACGTTCCCTATACCCCATAGACTTAAGTACGAAATAATGAATCGATTTTATTAATCTTCGTGCAGGTTTTGCGGAAAGTAAGGACGATAAGCCTATTAACTGACAAATAAATAGCTATCCACTTTCGGACGTCTCTTTAATCTTTTCCGTCTGGCAATTAAATCAATGAACAGAAGCCGTAGCAGACGCTAAAGTCTCATTATGAATTTGTTCGGAACAATATCTTTTATCAAGGCATAATTAATTTAAAGTAAGCCGTAAAACTAAGCGGGCCTGCAAAGAAGATTTTGCGAGAAAACGGTCTAAAAAGGGCAACACGACAAAAACTAATAAATAATCGAACGCTGTTCGCTGAGCTGTTCGCAGTACTAAAGAAAAGGCGAAAGCCGTGACCCCCTGAACGTAAAATATAGCAAAAAAAAACCTTCTTTTCAGCTGGCAAATAAAGAATGTTCAAAAGTTAAGTTAATATATAACATCACCGATAAGTGGAAAATTTTAAGCACGACAATGACAAGTTCTTGCGTGCAAAAATATTCAAACTTTACGAAAACTTTACAACTTTTAATGGAAAGCCTGTACCAAATTTTCAGCATTGCCACAACGAGGTAGTATGGTTCGGGTAAACATAACTGACTTTGATGAAATTAAGTTACAACCAGACCAGAGCGATTTTTGCGTCGCGTAGCGTTTGCGAAAATCGCGCGAAACCAAATTACTTGAACTTGAACTTGAAAATATGTTTATTAATTAAAATTATAAACAATACAAATTAATGTATTTTACATATCAAATTAAAATACGGTGCCTTACGCCGTGGGCGCTTATCCGACGATTAAATTAAAAAGATTATGATACATACTTACCCGCCACTGAATTAACTACTTGGCGGGTAAAGACTTAAAATATACGATATAAATAAAAATTTCTTGCCGTAATCATTAAAATTTAACAAGAAGTTTGCGTCCGGATTTCTCATTAAAATTTCAAAAAATTGTTTAAAGAACTACCCCCACAAACAAAAATACTACTGAAGGCCCTCTTCATCGGCGTCCTCATCTCCATCGGCATCCCCGCGTTCCCCAAGCGCGAAACCAAATTACACTGCAGCATATGGATGTGACCAAACTAGAGCGTCAAATTTCGCAGAATGCAGCGTTTATTTCGTTCAACCGCATGGCTTTTTGTTAACGTTCCGAGGCCAAAACCAGTCCTGAGCGTGCGGAACATTTTTACTAGGAGGGATAGCATATCGCAGCGCCAAATTTGCAGTTCGCAGCCTGCTCGATTTTCTCGCTTTCCGCGCGGCGGCGTTTTAGTACCAAAATATTAGTCGTAAAATGGTAAACACTAAATAACTAATGGAAATTGTACAAAATATCCAATATTGTTTGATGTAGGGCATAAAAAATATAAAAATATAGTATAACATATTATGTATTATTACATAATAATTGTATCCACTAAAAAAAGCGGATCAGGCCATTACGTAGTTTTCGACCGATTGATGTGAAAGAAAAACCTTGTTTTATAATATACAGTAGAGCATCGATAATCCGAACTAATAGAGACCGAAGGTGATTCGGATTATCAAATTGTTCGGATTATCAAATATTGCAGCTAAACAGCAGAAAATATGAGTATTGGAGACAAGAATGAAAACAAAGCAACATTTTTCTGTTTAAAAATTCAAATAGCACATGGATTAACTTTAATATATTGGAGTAATATGTTTTTCAATATAAAATCGTCATTTTTCCAGGTCACAGAAAAAAATAGTGTTGTAGCGGGTAAACAAACTACACTAATAAAAGTCCCAATTTGTAGCTAACACGTTTACTCACTATTAAAATTTAACAATACTTCTTCAATAGTTCTCATTTAACGGTATTAACAATAATATTCAAGAGTTCGTGTCACTCGGCCACGGGACCACAGGTCAGCGTGAAGTTCTAGCGTCGACTGACTGTTCTGCCGCGTTGACGTATGGGCACAAGAGGGCGCTGTATGTCACATTCCTCCCCCTCTGGTTTCGTCGCAGTTCCTGGGGCGGAACCAGCACTATTAAGCTGCTTGCGGGGTCGTCCTCGTGGGCGTTTGGGTACGACGGGTCTGCTATCTGAGCATCCAACAAAAGGATAAATATCTGATACATGGTACTTACCAATAATCACATCCGGGTTGTTTGGGTCGCTCAGCTCATAGGTCACGGGAGTAACCTGCCGTACGGTCTGGTAAGGGCCATCTCTCTTCGGAGCAAACTTGGCACTCTGTCCCTTGGCAGCACTGCTTAGGAAGTGGGTCTTCAACAGGACCAATGTTCCATCTGGGTAGTCCGGGGCTGGTCGTCGATGTCGATCCGCATACTCTTTTCTACGTTGCTGCTCGCTCGTTACCTTCTCCTTGATTTCAGAGAACTTAAGTGCAAATCTCTTCAAGTAGGGAGTAATCTGGGCTACAAAGTTATCTTCCTCCAGTACTTCGCTCATCAGTCTTTGTAACTCCATCTGTAAGATTTTCTTTTTAGGTTCTGGAACTCGGTATGGCGGTACTGCTATTGGTCTCTGCCCTGGTTGTACGTCAATGCAATGCTCAGCATATTCTGTAGGGTCTCCCCCTAGACTAAACGTATCACGGTACCTTTCCAACAATGTCTCCATCTTCTGTCTTCCTTCACCATCGAGTCCCGTACCTTCTTCATCTCGTAGCTGTAAGCTATTCAAATCTTCACTTTTATACATCGGCTTAGTTGGTGTTATAAAATCATACGTCATTGCCTTGTCGTCTCTGAAGAACCATTTGTTTTGTCCAATATCCAAAACAATATCGGCCTTACTCAAAAAATCGGTTCCTAATAGCGTTCGGCTATCTTTGTTTGAGGACAACTGCAGGAATGTTGTTGGGATACTTTTTCCAGCTATTTTTACATCTACTGTAGTCACATTTACATCTTTTGTTGACATACTCCCATCAGCTAACTTGAATTGAACAGTTTCTCTTCTAAAGTCGCATTTGTTTTTAATTTTATCAAAAAGACACTTACTCATTAAGCTTCTTGTTGCACCTGTGTCTGCGAAAGCTGTTCCTCTGTGTCCCTCGACTTTAATCCGCAATAAGGGTCTTTGACAAGCCTTTTCAGTGTGTGTGGAAAAGAATTCCTCTGCCTCGTCCATTTCTATAGCGTTTGCTGATTCCTGCTTAATCGGGTTGCACTTTGGACATTTTGATTTGATTACTCCGATAGCTCCACATCCATAACACTTTATTTGTGGACGTGTGATGGTTTCACTATCAATGTCAGATACTTTCTTTCTATCCTTGCTTTTCAGTTGCTTACAATCTGCTACTGCATGTCCTACCTGCTTACAATAAAAACATCGCAATCTTTTCTGCTTTTCTTTAGACATATCATGCTTTTCTTTTTCCGCTTTCTGCTCTGGTTTCTTTTCTTTTTCTGCATCAGCTTCCTCAAAAACTTGTTCAATGCTTCTACATTTGCTGTTTAGTACCTCAAAGCTATCAAAACTTTCACGTGTCAAACGACTTCGTATTCGCTTGTGTAATAATCCATACACCATATCCAACTGCATACTGTCGCTTAATATTTCCGGTAACTGGGCAGTTAAGGCACGAAATCGGCACACAAATTGTTCCGTTCTTTCATTTTTCTCCTGTTCTTGTCGAAATATTTCTCGCCATATTCGATAAGGTGGCATCTTTATCGAAAATGCGCTGCGAAATGCATCCACTGCATCTTTCCATGTGTTTAATGTTGCTTTCACACCTTGCCAATAAATTGCAGCATGTCCCTGCAGCAACATTGGTATGCCTTTTAAGGCATTTTCATCAGTGACTCGAGCACAATCTTTGTATACTTGCACCGCATCTAAGAAAGCATCAACATCACTTCCCTTTTCACCATCAAAACGGGCTGTACAATTTACAAAATTTCCACTGGTCTGTGGTGCAATTCCCCGTACGATCTCAGTCATCATTTGCATCTGATTTGCTTGCAAACCTATCATCAGTTGTTGTAATTGTTCTACTGTAATTGAAGCCGTTGGTGGTTGCCCACCACTTCCCGAGTCGTTCGGCATTTTCTTGCTTCTTAAATTATATCTACTCGTCTTGAAATCAAAATATCACGCCTATTGTTCACAATATACACGTGTTCCACCGTGCTTGTACTGAAAAATGTTCAAAGCAACTCGAAAAATGATCCAAATTCGAAGCGACACCTCCAACTACGAATTTACGGAGCTCAAAGTTGATAAAAATATGACCACAATACGCCACGTAATGCATATACACTTGCCTTGTTTGCTACGCGATGTCAAACAGTACAGCCAATAGCATTCAAATGTACCAAGTGACACTTTACCGCGTCCAATAGCGAGTCGACATTCCAACGCCGTTCCCTCGATTATCGATCCACGCCGTTCCCTCGATTATCGATCCACTAAATTCCTATGCGATCCTATGGCCACGGCTGCCAGTTGTAGCGGGTAAACAAACTACACTAATAAAAGTCCCAATTTGTAGCTAACACGTTTACTCACTATTAAAATTTAACAATACTTCTTCAATAGTTCTCATTTAACGGTATTAACAATAATATTCAAGAGTTCGTGTCACTCGGCCACGGGACCACAGGTCAGCGTGAAGTTCTAGCGTCGACTGACTGTTCTGCCGCGTTGACGTATGGGCACAAGAGGGCGCTGTATGTCACAGTGTATTTATTATACACGGAAAAAAATTTTAGTTTTAGCTCTCTGTTTTTTGTCACCCTCCGCTTCGCGTTGGGAGACAACACAACCTCGAGCTAAAATCTAATACTTTTTCCCTTGTATAATAAAAAACTATTATTATTATTTCGTTTTGGGCGTTCGGATTAGCGAACGTTCGGATTATCGAGGTTCGGATTATCGACGCTCTACGGAACACCTCTTTATTTTTAAATGGGACGGCATTTTTTTCAAGAATTTACTATAGGATTGTTTTTCACAATTCAATGATCTTAATATATGTGTGGCTTTATGTACATACAGAAACACCATTTTTTTGGAGAAAATAAAACAATTAAAAATTGTAAAAAAACAAATATTTATTTATTTATGTCTTCGGGAAATATGTCTGCGGTGACCAACAATCCGGATTCAAAAGCTTCCTATCACGTAAGGTTTTCGAAAATGATGTAGACAATATATCAAATATTGTGATTATGCAAATTTGTATGAATTTATAGCAGCAGAAGTCGTAAACGTGGCCATAAACAAACTTCCAGGATATCAGGTAAAAGTACAATACTTCATGTCTACTTTGAGATTGCATTGGGTTCAGTTGCCATAAATTCACAAAAATTGACAGTCGCAATGTTTTACATCACGCCTCGACTTTTTCGAAACTTTATGTGCAAGGAAGCTTTTTTGTAGACCATGGTATTCAAGACAAAGGAATCTATCTAAAAAGCCTATCTTGATTCCATTAAAAAAGTCTACCATCCCCAGAGTTCTCAATATTGTAAAATTATCAATTGTCTTTTTCTAGAATGTGTTTTTTTATGTGAGACTACACAGTTTGAATTTAATTGACTTCCGAAATAAGCCATCTACTAAATTGTTCGGAAAAATATAGATATCATTTGAGAAAAACTGACATATTAAGTAATAAAGTAATTAGTAATTAATGACAGATTTGCTTAGTAATTAATGACATTACTATGCCACAAAATATACCCAAAAATTTATTGTAAAATCAATTTCTGAATGGATCTAATAATATGTCACATATTATAGAATAATAATAAAATTATAAACCCCTAACCACAACAAGTATTTTAGAAACCTAAATACGTATTTCAGCAACTATGTTGCCATCTTCAGTAGAACCTATAAAAAGAAAAAGAGAGATTAGCACTTCATAGTATCTTTACTGGATATTGTCCAAGCAAATCACTAGTGGAAGTGCTACTTCCACTGGAAGTGTTACTTCCACTAGTGATTTGCTTGAACAATATCCAGTTAAGATGTGCTACTTCCACTGGAAGTGTTACTTCCACTAGTGATTTGCTTGAACAATATCCAGTTAAGATACTATGAAGTGCTAATCTCTCTTTTTCTTTTTATAGGTTCTACTGAAGATGGCAACATAGTTGCTGAAATACGTATTTAGGTTTCTAAAATACTTGTTGTGGTTAGGGATTTATAATTTTATTATTAAGTTCGCCACAGTCTCCAAAATATTGTTATTATAGAATAAAAAGAAATAAAGAAATACCAGTATAATAAAACCAAATTAATTTGGGACGGAAATACTGAAACTGAAACAAATAACAAATAAAGTTCGCCAAGTGCAGGCAACATCCAATTGTAGTAAGTTACTAGAAAACCACCATAAAACAAACGTGCCAAAATGAGTTGGTTTTAATGTCTGCAAAAAAAGATTAAGAATAATTTAGTTAAAAGTTATTCCAAATAGTGCCTTTATATGTATATAAAAAAAACAGTCTATACGTTTCTCTCAATTATGTGCGACAATATACTATATGTCAACAGAAATAAAACCAGCCGGTCGAGCGAGACCTGGCGGGACCGATAGCCTGTTACACTCCCAAATGTTGGAGTGAAACAGGTTATCCGGCGAAACCGCTTTGGTTTGAACTCTATCGCGATTCCGCGTTTCGCAAACGGTGCGAAAGATTCGCGGCGTCTAACGCGGCGGCGAATTCGCTCTGGTCTGGGCGTAGCTTTAAAGTGAACGGCAACTTTTACGTAATACCTATTATAATTTTTGTTTTAATTGTGCAATTTGCT
Organism: Melinopterus prodromus; assembly: GCA_964023965.1. NCBI lineage: Eukaryota > Metazoa > Arthropoda > Insecta > Coleoptera > Scarabaeidae > Melinopterus > Melinopterus prodromus. The sequence continues at coordinate 33,031,064 of OZ030390.1, forward strand.
CTGAAGATTTCATAGTAGAGCAAGAAGGTTGGCTGCAGCTCCCTCCCAGCACCTTTCTGAACATTGTCTAAGTCATGGTTTATTTGCTCAACTCGCCTTGCAAGTCGCAATATGTAATAATTTATTTCATAAAACGTAATAAGTGTGTTTTTGCTCTCTACTTCCTCATAGTATACCTGCCAGTTGATTAAATCTAAAAGAACATGATTTCTTTTGATATTTCTAAATTATATTGATAATGTCTGTCCCTTGCCATATGTTTTCTGTCTCTATAATGGCCAGTAGAAATAAATCGAGTGCCTCAGGACACGATTTTGGGACCACCGTTATTCATAATTTATGTAAACGACACCACAGAATATTCCAACAGAATTGATCTGTCTTTGCGCCGACGACACGTGTTTCATCACAAGAAGTAGCGATATAAGGGACACTGAACAAAAAACTAAACAAAATAATGAAAAAACAAATATACAAGATATACAAGATGCTGTGATGAGATAACAAATAAGTCCATCAAGTTTCTCGGGGTTACTTTATCGGAAACACTAAACTGGGCAGAGCACATATCCCACGTGAAAAAAGACTGGCAAGTGCGTTATACTGTATAAAAACCATAAGCTGCAACCATCAGAGACAGCACGAGGTGATAACTTACTTTGCATACTTCCATAGTATTGCTACGTATGGAATCATTACGTGGGGCGCTTTGAGAGATATGGATACTATTTTTATAATGCAAAAGAAGTCTATTAGAGTATTGGCGGCACTAAACTATCGAGATAGCAGCAGAACATATTTCAAAACTTTAAAAATATTAACATTACCCAGTTGCTTTATACTTACCTGCCTGGGGTACATTTATCCGCAGACATTCAGGAGCACAACACATGCTATAGGGAAGACATCACTATTCCTTTCCACGGAAAATATCTAAATATCTAAATCTCAAAACTCCTACCTCTATATTTCCATCAAATTATTTAGTGCATTACTTAATGATATAAAAGAGATGAGACCAAAACTATTTCGATCAACCGTCAAGAAGTTACTCCTGGAATACGAATTCTATACCGTCCCGGAATACTACGATAGCTTCCACAGACGACTGATACATGGCGACAAATTATTTTTTTTTTGTATTGTTACTTTGATGACAATATTGTACCACGTGTACCGTATTCAATAAATTATTATTCTTGTTATTATTATATACACATAAATACATAAAACATATTAAAAAATAAACCATGGATCTACGCTATTTTTCATGGTGTAAATGTAAATCGTTCGCATTGCTGTAACGTTAATGACGTAGTTCACCGGAAGTGTATCGCATTCGGAATCCTAGCGTTTATAGGCGTAGAATGGTTATGAAATTTTTACGGTTCTTTTATGATGCAGTATTACGCCGAAAGTACATAAAACTAATAAAAAAGCAATTAGCGTAGTTTCAATGTTTTAGTAAACATTAGTATTTGTGTAAAAATGACTTTCCAGCGTAGAACATAGGAATGACTTACCTATGTGATTAGATTAAATTATTTATGGGTTTTGCGTGACTTGATCTCTACGATTTAGAAACAATTTTTTTTCTTTATCATTTATTCCATGTGTTTGTCTTTCCTATGCTATCCGTGGTAAGTAAATAAACTTTTTCTTTAGTACGGTATACCCGTGTCTGCATAAGATCATAGGTCATATTACGATATTCTAACACGATATTCTACCCGATATTCTATCGGGTAAGTCAGTTTTTTAACATTTTATATTTTGCCCATTTTTTATTTTTATATGTAATTTGCTATATAAGAGTGGAATAGATAGAACAATAGAATCATACATTAAAATGTACCCATTGTGAAAGCTTTTTTGCCCTTGAGTGTATACTAAAAGAAATTGTATTTTTTGGTATGATAGGGTTAAAGAAAGGCGAGGCTTCTTGAGTGATTAGTACTAGGGACAAGGCCGATAGACGATCGTACCGCCTCTGCTGTAGAGACCTTCACGAACTGTCATGCTTTTGCCAGTAGTCAACGCCAGTAGATAGATGATGATAGTATCTAAAGATATTTCATTCGCTATAAAACTTCGTAAAACCTAGTGAATTTGTATGTTTTTCAAATGTCTTATGAAACAGCCTGTATATTATGTGCCTGTTGAATTGCTCATCAAGTTCCCTTTAATTTATGTCAGGTATGTCATATGTCTAATTTTAGTAGTTTTAGTGATATTTACAATTTAAAGAAAAATGTGTAATATTATCTAAAAATGCCATTATTTGTTCGTTCATTTTTTTGCATCTTAGTGGTAGATCAGTAATAGTGACATAGTGACATAGTGAGATATTATTTAGGAAAAAAAACTTTAATAATATTAGCGTTTACTAAAAAAAAATCTGATGTGGCCAGGCACATGACTTTATCATACAATATATAAAATTAAAAGTTTAACTGCATGAGAATCTATTCTATTGAGATAAATCGTAGGTATTGTCAAAGCATCAGCATTTGACACTACCTACACTACGTCATTAGAATAATAGTTATTTATGTCACAAATGCCGAATGTACGGAATAGCGCGACGAGCGGTGATGCGGCGCGTCACCGAAGGCGGAGTGTCGCCGTCGCATATGAGCGAGTCGGCTATCTAGTTTTTGGCAGGAGCGACATCAACGTTTATTGTGTTGCTTTTTAAGAAATACGTATTTAAAAAAAAATAAATGATGTCTGTATAGTAAATGCTAGGTTGGTACCACTTTGACGAAACGTCAAGTTTAAAGGTGCGTTCCGATTGGTAGGTAATTGTAGCTAATGGCGGTGGTAGAATACGAAATTATAGTATTTCTTACATATCGTGATAATGACACACATTAGTTTGCATGTACATAAACATGAGTCACTATCAATTTTCTATTGGAAATACTATAACGGCGTCTGCTACCACTGCCATTGTCACTAATGAAAACGCACCTTCAAAAGCTAATTCAAATTCTGACAGATTTATATTTGTTTCACCAACATACTAAAATAAAACTACACTCATCGCTATACTTTATTTATAATTTTCTCAATGTATCGTTTTTAGAATTAGATATAAAGACGGGTTGATATTTCTTATCAACAAACAATCAAATTGGTGATCTTACTTTATTTGAAATTTGTATTTTATAATTTGCCGCACTACAGCGGCAACGTTCCATAGTGGTTTTCCAACCTCTGATGAGATCAGCTGTTTTCGAATGTGACAACACAAAAAAATATTTGTCAAAATCCTGGCTACTGTGTAATTTCATATCAATGCAGATGCGACCGATCTCGATCAAATAGAATTTGCTCTTGAAGATAAACTATTAATTTTAACAAAAAATTTCATAGGCATAAATTATTCAAAATTTCCTCTACTTTAATTTATTAATTAACTAATTTGTCGAAATTACAGAAATGGCGGCTCATTTCCAAAATCCTTCAAAAAGGCTTAGAATAAACTAAAAAGCTAAACAATTAATTTTACCAAAAAATGTCATAGGCATAAATTATCCAAAATTTCCTCTACTTTAATTTATTAATTAACTATTTTGGCGAAATTACAGAAATGGCGGCTCATTTCCAAAATCCTTCAAAAAGGCTTAGAATAAACTACCAGTTCCTTTGGACCCTTGTGAACCAAAAGCTTTTCAGCTCTAAGTTTGAGGTGCATTTCTCCAGCCCCACCATGGCGGATTTTGAAATATCGCAATATACCAAAGTTTTGTGTTAGTTTTGTGTCGAATTGTTCCGTATAGAAAAAGTTTTGTTCCGCTTCCGTTCGCGAGATATAGCCATTTTTTTGAGGAGGGGCTGGGGAAATGCCAGCCCCACCACATTGGAATTTAGAATTTTTTTCGATGCCAAAGTTTTGTGTTAGCTTTGTATCGTTTTGTTCCGTTGAGAAAAAGTTTTGTTCCGATCAATTTTCGAAGATATAAGCAATTTTCCGAGGAGGGGCCAGAACAGCTTTTTTGGAATTTTGAAAATTTATCGATGCCAGTTCATTGAATTAGTTTTGTGCCGAATTGTTCCGTAGAAAAAAAGTTTTGTTCCTCTTTATTTTTTTAGATACAAGCAATTTTCCGATGAGCGACTTCTACTTACGTTGGCGACATTGCCTATATCAAAATTTATATTTTTATGTATGTGTGTGTATCAAGAAAATATGTATATATGTATAAATGAGAAAAAAACGTGTTAAATCATAGTCTAAAAAAGTTATTGCGGTAATATTTACGCCTGGTAGTGCGTTGTTGCGTTCAAACCTGTACCGGCGACGGGCGAGCGGGCGCCTCACTAGCGAGACAGGCGACACGTGTCGCTCGACCCCGGCTGGCCGAGCGCTAGACGGAGAGAGGCACCCTTTGCATGTTTTGAAAACCAAGATAGTTAGATAATTTTATATTCTATTTTATACAACTGATTATTATGTTTTTTCCATACATATGTATAAACTGAATGTGTCCGGATTACGGTTAAGTTACATGGATGCAAGTGTCATTATCAAAACTTTTCGTATAGTTTTGGCGGTTTATTGAAATGTACAATACAGATTGGTACAGCAACATATTTGTTCTGAATTATTTCCGCAGATACAAGTAATTTATTCAATACGTCTGGGAAACCCCACGTTATTAGTTGGAAATTGAAGTATTTTTTATGCCAACGTTTAATATTAGCCTAGTATCAAAATTATTCGTAGTGAAAAAGTTTTGTTCCGACTTATTTTCGGAAATACGGATTCCTATAAGCAATTTTCCGGATAGTGCTGGGAAACCCCGGTTTATTGGTTATTGTGTTAGCTTTAATATTGAATTGTTCCGTACAGATAAAGTTTTGTTCCGCTTCCGTCGTGGGATTTAGGCGTTTTTTGGAGGAGAGGCTGGAGACAGGGCACGGCATCGGTGGAAATTTGAAATTTTCTCGATGCCAAAGTTTTGTGTTAGCTTTGTGTCGTTTTGTTCCGTTGAGAAAAAGTTTTGTTCCGACCTATTTTCCGAGATATAAGCTATTTTCGCAGGAGGGGCTGGAAAACCTTTTTGGAAATTCGAAATTTTTTCGATGCCAAAGTTTTGTGTTAGCTTTGTGTCGTTTTGTTCCGTTCAGAAAAAGTTTTGTTCCAACCTATTTTCCGAGATATAAGCTTTTTTCGGAGGAGGGGCTGGAAAACCTTTTTGGAAATTCGAATTTTTTTCGATGCCAAAGTTTTGTGTTAGCTTTGTATCGTTTTGTTCCGTTGAGAAAAAGTTTTGTTCCGACCTATTTTCCGAGATATAAGCTATTTTCAGAGGAGGGGCTGGAAAACCTTTTTGGAAATTCGAAATTTTTTCGATGCCAAAGTTTTGTGTTAGCTTTGTATCGTTTTGTTCCGTTGAGAAAAAGTTTTGTTCCGACCTATTTTCCGAGATATAAGCTATTTTCGGAGGAGGGGCTGGAAAACCTTTTTGGAAATTCGAAATTTTTTCGATGCCAAAGTTTTGTGTTAGCTTTGTATCGTTTTGTTCCGTTGAGAAAAAGTTTTGTTCCGACCTATTTTCCGAGATATAAGCTATTTTCGGAGAAGGGGCTGGAAAACCTTTTTGGAAATTCGAAATTTTTTCGATGCCAAAGTTTTGTGTTAGCTTTGTGTCGTTTTGTTCCGTTGACAAAAAGTTTTGTTCCGACTTATTTTCGGAAATACGGATTCCTATAAGCAATTTTCCGGATAGTGCTGGGAAACCCCGGTTTATTGGTTATTGTGTTAGCTTTAATATTGAATTGTTCCGTACAGATAAAGTATTGTTCCGCTTCCGTGGTGGGGTTTAGGCATTTTTTGCTGAGGAGAGGCTGGAGACAGGGCACGGCATCGGTGGATATTTGAAATTTTCTCGATGCCAATGTTTTGTGTTAGCTTTGTATCGTTTTGTTCCGTTGAGAGAAAGTTTTGTTCCGACCTATTTCCCGAGATATAAGCTATTTTCCGAGGAGGGGCCAGAAAAGCTTTTTGGAAATTTGAAATTTTCTCGATGCCAATGTTTTGGGTTAGCTTTGTATCGTTTTGTTCCGGTGAGAGAAAGTTTTGTTCCGACCTATTTTCCGAGATATGAGCTATTTTCAGAGGAGGGACCAGAGGAGCTTAAGCTATTTTAGAGAGTAATTTTATGTTGTGTATACCTATGTATATTTTAAAATAATAATACATAATACCTGAAAGAAGTATATTTTCTATTTAGAGAAGTCTATTTCTAATTTAGCATAAGTTAGTGCAACATGTATTATTATTTAATAATACATGTTGCACTAATTTATGTCTCATATATCTAGCCTGATGTGTACGTAATAGTAATTAGTTTTACCTTTGTCGTATGTACTATTAGCGGGGTTTGATACACATTTTAATGAAAGTTCTAAAAAGTCTAGCCTAAAAATAAATCTAGCGTACTTATACAGTTGCCAAACTTTCGGGTGTGTAACTGAAGTCGACATTGCAAACTGTGGGTTTTAAATTCGGTATTTTCATTAATTAATTATCAATTATCAACTTTTAGCCCTTCTCAGAAAATAGCTTATATCTCGGGAAATAGGTCGCAACAAAACTTTCTCTCAACGGAACAAAACGATACAACGCTAACACAATATTTGGCATCGAAAAAATTTCAAATTTCCAAAAAGCTTTTCTGGCCCCTTCTCGGAAAATAGCTTATATCTCGGGAAATAGGTCGGAACAAAACTTTTTCTCAACGGAACAAAACGATACAACGCTAACACAATACTTTGGCATCGAAAAAATTTCAAATTTCCAAAAAGCTTTTCTGGCCCCTTCTCGGAAAATAGCTTATATCTCGGGAAATAGGTCGGAACAAAACTTTTTCTCAACGGAACAAAACGATACAAAGCTATCACAAAACTTTGGCATCGAAAAAATTTCGAATTTCCAAAAAGCTTTTCTGGCCTCTCTCGGAAAATAGCTTATATCTCGGAAAATAGGTCGGAACAAAACTTTTTCTCAACGGAACAAAACGATACAAAGCTAACACAAAACATTGGCATCAAGAAAATTTCAAATTTCCAAAAAGCTTTTCTGGCCCCTCCTCGGAAAATAGCTTATATCTCGGGAAATAGGTCGGAACAAAACTTTCTCTCAACGGAACAAAACGATACAACGCTAACACAATACTTTGGCATCGAAAAAATTTCAAATTTCCAAAAAGCTTTTCTGGCCCCTTCTCGGAAAATAGCTTATATCTCGGGAAATAGGTCGGAACAAAACTTTTTCTCAACGGAACAAAACGACACAAAGCTAACACAAAACTTTGGCATCGAGAAAATTTCAAATTTCCACCGATGCCGTGCCCTGTCTCCAGCCTCTCCTCAGCAAAAGACGCCTAAATCCCACGACGGAAGCGGAACAAAACGTTATCTGTACGGAACAATTCAATATTAAAGCTAACACAATAAGCAATAAACCGGGGTTTCCCAGCACTATCCGGAAAATTGCTTATAGGAATCCGTATTTCCGAAAATAAGTCGGAACAAAACTTTCACTACGAATAATTTTGATACTAGGCTAATACTAAACGTTGGCATAAAAAATACTTCAATTTCCAACAAATAGCGTGGGGTTTCCCAGACGTATTGAATAAATTACTTGTATCTGCGGAAATAATTCAGAACAAATATGTTGCTGTACAATCTGTATTGTACATTTCAATAAACCGCCAAAACTATACGAAAAGTTGTGATAATGACACTTGCATCCATGTAACTCAACCGTAATCCGGACACATTCAGTTTATACATATGTATGGAAAAAACATAATAATCAGTTGTATAAAATAGAATATAAAATTATCTAACTATCTTGGTTTTCAAAACATGCAAAGGGTGCCTCTCTCCGTCTAGCGCTCGGCCAGCCGGGGTCGAGCGACACGTGTCGCCTGTCTCGCTAGTGAGGCGCCCGCTCGCCCGTCGCCGGTACAGGTTTGAACGCAACAACGCACTACCAGGCGTAAATATTACCGCAATAACTTTTTTAGACTATGATTTAACACGTTTTTTTCTCATTTATACATATATACATATTTTATTGATACACACACATACATAAAAATATAAATTTTGATATAGGCAATGTCGCCAACGTAAGTAGAAGTCGCTCATCGGAAAATTGCTTGTATCTAAAAAAATAAAGAGGAACAAAACTTTTTTTCTACGGAACAATTCGGCACAAAACTAATTCAATGAACTGGCATCGATAAATTTTCAAAATTCCAAAAAAGCTGTTCTGGCCCCTCCTCGGAAAATTGCTTATATCTTCGAAAATTGATCGGAACAAAACTTTTTCTCAACGGAACAAAACGATACAAAGCTAACACAAAACTTTGGCATCGAAAAAAATTCTAAATTCCAATGTGGTGGGGCTGGCATTTCCCCAGCCCCTCCTCAAAAAAATGGCTATATCTCGCGAACGGAAGCGGAACAAAACTTTTTCTATACGGAACAATTCGACACAAAACTAACACAAAACTTTGGTATATTGCGATATTTCAAAATCCGCCATGGTGGGGCTGGAGAAATGCACCTCTAAGTTTGGTCATCAAACTTCTAAATATAAACTTTCGTCCCGGTACCTTTAGTAGTTTCTCCGGAATCGTCGTCACAAAAATCGTTTACACACGCACACACACACACACACACACACACACACACACACACACACACACAGACATTTTTTTGTACCTTGGTCAAAAATGTTCAGGGGACCCATAAAGACCTATTTCCGCTAAAATCTCAATTTTTTTTTTCGGCATGATTACAATACTTTACATACTGCGTATGATAAAGTAATAAATCCCTTTTTACTTACTAAGCTATTTGAAGCAAATTCAGAAACAAACTATAAACACTTAATAAACATTGCACAACAGTAGCTATTATTTTAATTTATATTTGGAAGTTGTTCAAAATGGCGCCCATTTTCTCTTCTGCAAGCAGTAACGCGCTGTAAAAGATCTTAAGGTACGGTCTATCTGCAGCGATTAATCGAAGCGAACAAACGTTAAGAGTAAACGCGGCGATTACTCGTTTACATAGTCTCTATTCCAACGATTAGTGGTAGCGATTCATTCAAGTGTGAGTTAAGTGTTGTGTGATGCAGTTCTATTCTTTGTAATTTAAAAAGAATAATGAACAACAAAGTAATAGCTGCAATAGCATTACTAGAAGAGGAAGAAAAACAATCTTTATTGACGACCATCTGTAAAGCACGATGCCAAACGAACAAAATTTTTCTCAATGGGATAAGTGAGGGACGTTTGTGTTCAATTGCCGAATCCAATTTTTTAAATAGAACTAACCGATCTTTTCCACTGTTTTTGTAAGTGTCCAACAGTTTTTCGCTACTTGTTTTTCTTTGTTAGTTGGCCTAACCCATGCCTAACCTCAACTAACTCCACTGTGTTCCCTTCACGCTGACGATCCTGACAGTCTGCCACTGTTTGAGTGTCTTCAGATGCTTTCCATTCAGGTGTTTCGTCTCTATTTTCGAAAATGTCATCAGCTACTTCGTCTGCTGCTTGCGTAGCTTGCGATGTCATGGTTCTAAAAAAAATGATTAAATTTGGAGTTACCCCTCTGTCTATCTACTGCCATTCTAGGAAGAAAAGCTAGCGCATCCATGTGTCCCCATTTGGTGGTTCGTGTGGCTGCTGAACCCGTTTCATGTTTGCTTTCTTTTTTCTTTTTCAAGTAAACATCTTTCAAATTTTCCATCTCTTCTTGCAGTCCTCAACTTAAATATAAAGCATACACATGTTCAGTTCATTTTATCATCGTTTCTTGATCCACCAAATACTAACCATTTTTACCTACCACCTGTGAAATTTCCTCCCAGATATTTATGTTTTGGGTCATAGATGGCAGGATGCTGGGCGACTCCGTTGATGAGTCTTTCATCTTCTTCTTTTGAAAACCGTAACCTATGACATTTATTATATTTCGCCATATTTCAATAATATGCAAAACTCCAAGAGACACGACACTTGGCACTACACACAACTGAAGGGTATGGCGATTAGCAAAACGTGCGCGTTTAAGTTGCCTCCTAAGAAAGTCGATTGTGAGTCGTCATCCTGCGACTTGTAGCGACTTGTCACAGAAAATAGACCGCCTATGTGCATAGGCCTAATCAGCAACCAGCGCGACTTCTCGCTACGTCTAGTCGTGTCGATTAATCGCCGCAGATAGACCGTACCTTTAAGATATTTCTAAACATGTTCCTCTTATTTACTCTAAGGTTGTCAAAAACATTGGTTATACGAAGTTTCATGACTTCCTGGTGCAGTAGGTGCTGATTGGTATACCAGTTCCTTCACATATCACCATAAAAAGATCTGATATCTAGTTTGTTGCGGTCTGGAGACCTTGGCGGCCATAATGTAGGACCCCCTCTTCCCTCTTTGGTAACCGTTTTAGTTCTCGTTTTGTGCTGGTAATGAATATTACCTGTTTCAATTGCTACCGAACCCTGTCTATTACACTTGATGCTGTCGATCCGGATATCGCTGTGCATACATTCTGGATGCTAGTAGTATTTTCCTGTCGGCTTCGCCATAGATGTAGATCATGTTAATCAATTCTTCTTTACTATAATAATAAATCATCGTTCAGAGAAAAGATGTTGCTAATTTTGAGAGCAATAACTTACTGAGGGTCGTTAGATCTGAATTGTTTGTTTCCATGACACAAGGCAAACGGTCTTAATAAATGCTAATACTTTATATGTATTAATTACTGTTTTTTATGTCGTATTTTAATACAGTATTACTGATTTACAAATGAAAGACAAACAAAAAAGAAAAAACGTAAAAATAATGGCATTTTTAGGCAATATTAATTATTTTTCTTTAAATTATAAATATCACAAACTACTAAAATTAGACATATGACATACCTGACATAAATTAAAGGGAACTTGATGAGCAATTCAACAGGCACATAATATACAGGCTGTTTCATAAGACATACAAATTCACATACAAATTCACTAGGTTTTACGAAGTTTTATGGCGAATGAAATATCTTTAGATACTATCATCTATCTACTGGCATTGTCTGACATGGTTTAAAGGCAAAATCCGGAAAAAAATCGTTTTTACATAGTTTTAAAGGAGATCCTGCAACGGGCATATTTTGGAGAAATAATTGAATCGCCGACTTCGAAAACAGTATAAGTCCACAGTAAATCCTATGAACATGTACTGTTTTCGAAGTCGGCGATTCAATTGAATATCTCAGAAACTATTAACGCTGAAAGTTAGTTAGTATTCATATAATAATAAAATATACAGGGTATTCCATTTAACATACTTGTACATACTTTCCGGCACGCCTAAATGTAAAACCCTGTATAAATGAAAATAATTTTGCGTTATAGAAACTGGTTTTCTTTATCTAACGATTCAGCAGCTATTGACCGCTAGGATACTAATAACTCACCCTATATATTGAGAATAAACCACGGGTTTGTTTAAGATTTTTTTATTTTTAATTCTTAAGGAGTAAAGACGTTACACGTAATTAGACAAAAAGCTGGTCCTATGAACTGCATTAAAAAAAACCCTATCATATTTTCAATAAAACTTTTTATACTTTGAAATGTTTGGTTAAATGCACCAAGTATCCCCGCTCGCACACAGGACAATGTTCTCAATTCGCCATTCTTGTAAATAACCCAATATGGACTACCTATAGCAATAAAATGAGTGGACTGTACTAAACTGGCTCGGACCCTCACATGAATTGCATTCCGGTATGGTACCTATTGGTAAATAACGAGGCAGACTGTATGACGGGAATGCCGGTATGCAGGACCGTGAGGGCCGGACAATGATACACCGTGTATAAATTTAAGTTATTAGCCCCCAGCGGCGACCATCAACACTATATAACGGCGCACGGCGCGGCGTCGAGTCGTCCCGTATTGACCTATTTTATTATTAATACCATGCACGTCTCCCTCATACCAGTTCCGCACCCATCCCGCTTTGCAAAGCCGGCACGGAATTCGCAGTGAATTATGTCCGCAAGGCAGAATGGATATTGAAATGACATACGCAGCAGTGTTTGACGCGTCGGTGTCGGCGAACAAGCTGGAGGCGCGGATTGTGTTTTTCTTCTTACTGGTGCTGCTCAAGATCAACCATGATTTCTATTGATTTTGGTTTGACGCTTCCAAATCGTTTGAGATTGACAGCACTAATGTATGAGGTAATACAAATAAACCCCGCTTAAAATTTGATCATGATAGGACAGTATCTTTTCTGTTGTGTTAAACAAAATAGTATCCAAATGCATGACTTTTGCATGACCAAAAGTTAAATTTTACCATTTTTTTGCGGGAGATACTGTTTTCTCAAATTCTGTTTTTTACTCTAAATTAGTGAAATTTTAAACTAATCAAAGCGTTACTTATAATATTTGATAATACATACTTCGATGTAGGAATGCACAATTTTGTTACAATCAATAAATTCAATAACATTATGTGGTGGCCAAAATAGTCATAATATGACAACAGTATATATTATTAACGCTGTTACCGTTTTGTGAACTAAATTAAGTAACCGTCACCGTATGTATGTACACACCAGGGTTGCCACCTGTCCTCGTTTCACGAGGACTGTCCTCGTACGATACATTTGTCCTCTTGTCCTCAGCGTGATACTATTTGTCCTCGTGTACATAAATAGAATTGATTCCTTGTTTTTAAGAAATATATTCTTCTGAATTTACGCTTTTGGATCAAAACATATTTCTTTGATGCCAAGAATATTTACTTCGTTGAATACCCGAGTTTATTTGCTTGTAGAAATTAGCTTATTTGCAATATTTTATTTATTTTATTTATTTAAGTCAAATAAATATATTTGAATTCAAAGACAAATTAGTTTCCTTTAAAGTACTATTTTTGGTTTGATTTAAAAAGGTGTTGCCTTACATCAAAGAAATCCAAGTTTGATTCAATTAACTATATTTGTATACAAGAAGAGATTTATTTCCTTCAAAGAAATAATTTTGCTGTGACTTAGAAATAAGTTAGAATAACTTAAGAAATAAGCCACAATAATCATATTTTGATTCAAATGAATATATTTTTAGTGTGAATACCTCATCCAACTGTATTATTAGATGGCGCTGTAAACACTCTCCTCGCAGTTCGGCCTTATCTTGAGTATAAATAGTAGACTGGTGAAAGCCTAGCGCTCAGTTGGTGTCATGCGTCGGGCTAAATTGTTAAAAAGGCCGTGTGATCGGCAGTATAGAGCAGAGGTTCAAGTTCCGATTCAGAATCAGCGTACACTTTGCTACCCTTACCATGACTATATGTAGGTCTGGGGAACCAACCACTGGTCGAGGATGTGCGACATCCCAAAAGGGTGAACATTCATAATTATTTGAACTAAATAAATCTCGTTCGTTATAATATACAAATTGTAAATTTTAACTGAAAAGCAAATATTTCAAACAAATGCGTTTATATCCGCAAATAAATATTTCTTTGTCTTTATTGAAACACCAGATTTCTTTGACTCATATTTATTTGAATTAAATAAAGTATTCTATCTGTGTAGGATGAAATTGTGCTACCTAACTTAATCTAAAAATGTTTTGTATACATTTCGGTAAGACTTAATATTGAACTTTTTTTCCGACCTACTACGTCTTACAATTTACAGCAATGATGAATTGCACCACCTAGAAAAATTAAGCGAGATACAAAATTCAACAATTCCTGGCTAACCACCAAAAGTTGGCGCCAAAAAGTCGACGAGTTTAAAGCCGTCTGCACATTATGCTAGGTTGAAATTTCGGTGGGTAGCGAAATTTCGATTTACATGGTAGTTCTTATGTGATATTACCACAGTAATATTTATTTTGTGTTTTGGTATATTTCAAGTACAGTTTGTTTTAATATTTTCTTGTGTTTTATGTGGCAGTATCATGTGGCCATATTGGATATGACATAATATTTTCACCCACTTACTGCCCTCGTGAACAATTACAAAAAGGTGGCAACCCTGGTACACACACTACAACGAAAGCTAGACATTTGTGTGCCTGGATATGAAATGGAACCAGTTACCAGAAAATGAGTTGTGAGTGATTTTAGATAGAATAAGTTATGGCAAAGATACTCCAATATTTTAAGCCGATTACCATAAGGAGAAATTTAAAAAAATTTATTTAAGTTGCTGATGCAAAATTTAAACTTTTGCGCTATGACGATTCAAACTTTTGCAAAGTTTCAAAGTTAATAACATATTTGGACATTTTTTGAACAATTTCGCTATTAGTTTCAAGATTTTTAGTAGAAAAGTTTTATTTCATTATTTCCTTTATGTTTTATCGGGTTTTTAATCATAGCGCCATTTGCCAGAGGCTACAAAGTAGTGTAGATGAGGTATTCTTCATCTCTCAAGATATAAGAAGACTTTCTCGTAAGGGGGTTTTGGGGTCGCTGATACCAGATCTGATTTCGTATTTTTAGAATTCAAAATAGCGGATCTAATATGGCGACCAAACAACCCACTTTAGCCATCCACTGGATAAAGGGTCACGGTAAAAGTAAAGGAAACAGGGAAGCGGATCGCTTGGCAAAACACGCTGCGAGGACGCCCTATACACGACCTGAGCCAGCGATACCACAGACCCTAAAAACATTACTCAACGAACCAACAGGAACATCCCACACTCTCTTCAGGAGTAGATGGGACGAAACCACCAAGTGCGTTTTTGCGAAGGAAACCCTAAGAACTCCTTGCCCATAGACCACAATGTAGTATCTTCAACTCACCAGAAGCAACCTCGGACTGCCAACTGGAATCTATACAAGGAACTACAGACTCAAAAAGCATCTAAACAGACCTGAGACAGCGATACCACCGACCCTAAAAACATTATTCAACGAACCAACAGGAACATCCCACACTCTCTTCAGGAGTAGATGGGACGAAACCACCAAGTGCGTTTTTGCGAAGGAAACCCTAAGAGCCCCTTGCCCAAAGACCACACAGTACTACCTTCAAGTCACCAGAAGCAACCTCAGACTGCTAACTGGAATCTATACAAGGCACTACAGACTCAGAAAGCATCTAAACCGCATCGGAATCTTTGAGGACCAAATGTGCAGAGGATGCGAAAGCGAGGAAGAGACGGCAGAACACTTTCTGTGCGAGTGTCCGGCACTTTCGACATTACGTCAACGTTTCCTGGGTGAAAGATGGCTGGATTTATCCTCCATCAGAGGGGTTCAGCCTGGGCTGCTCGAGGCATACACAGCCTAGGCCATATGAACCTCTCGGAGGTTACCAAAAGGGGCCTAATGACGCCTTGGTGCTGTGGAAATTGTCCCACCCTCCAAGATATCCATATCCATGGCGACTAAACATGTAATTAATTGTCTGATTCATATAAAAATAAAAACATGTGCTATATCCAGGTTGCGGATTCCAAATCTGTTGTCAGATTTATAAAATTCAAAATGGCGGATCAATATGGCGTCTAACCATGTAATTAACTGTCGGATTCGGATGAAAACAGAAAGATCTGATGTTAGAAGTTTATAATTAAAAATGGCACCGAGTGCAATTTGGCAACAATAATAAATTAACGTGAATTTGCAACTTTTTTTCCTATTTCCTGTAACATAATTATGCAGGTGTCTGATTTCAGCACTTATGTCAGTTAAAAATCCAAAATTACAAATTCAATCTGACGTATAAAATACAAATAAATCAGGTAGTATCAAATTATTTTGAACGTTTAATGATAAGAAATAAACATAACTAGGTACACAAAACATGGAAACACAATTATTATAAATTTATATAAAAAGTAGACTTAAATTTTTTTTTTTTAATTTTCCGTTTTTTATTCATGTTATTTTGTTCAAGCATTGACACCTGAAATCTGTCCACATACAAAATTTCAACGCGATTGGACACTGCGAAGTGGGAGATATATTGATTGCTTGAACATAACAAACAAACAAACAACCAAACAGACAAATAAACAACAAGTGAAGTTAATATAAGCGTAGTAATTGTTCCGGGATATTATATAACTTTGTAATTATATAGTATATTTTGTACAAAAGGTTTATAAACTGCTATCATACGGACTTTGTCTGTGTCCCTGTAAGAGGCAAAACCGTAATGCGCTAGAGCGTAGCGAGATTTCGACAACTGGTCCCTTTTTCGTTCGCAATAAAAACGATTTTTTTCATACGTTTCCAACCGCAGACGGGTTTCAGACGAACACATCTGATAAAAACACAATAAAGAGACCAACTAGCGAACAAAACAAAGATGTGCATCTTTATTTGCGATTATCTGCGTAACTAGAAACGGACAACTGGTCCCTTTTCACATACACGCACATATTTGTCAAAATTTTTGGTTTAAGTTTTGTGCACGAATTGCGTCAAATGCGTGTTCTGTATTTCTATTGGAATCGTCATTTTGTTAGCAATTCAAACGTTGATATTTCGGCATCCAATATGACAAAGGCAGTAATCAAAGCGAGTAGGTTTACCTAAGCGCCTTCATAAAACCCTACCATAAATGTACTCGATCTGTGGACAGTTTACGAGACTATAGTTTTATGTTTAGCGATGTACCCAGCACTGTTGCGGTCTATAAAATAGACTTTCTTAGTGACTGCATGAAGCATGACTATTTCTTCGACTGCAGTTAACAATACGAGAAAAATTTAACAGAATATTATGGATTGAACAAACTTAGTTTAACGCCAGACACTATCATACTGATGTATCAAAACGATTGTTGTCGACGAATGAAATTAATTTGGTAAACCAATTAATACATATTAAATGTACAAACATTTACTGTTATTATTTCAGCTTAGGCCTCGTTGCTTGATAGTGTGAATCATAACAAAAATGGAGTGGCAATTTATACATACGTGGCGACGATAAGAATCCTGGTGTTGCTACATACTTCACGTCAAATTCACTAATGTAATACAATTTAACCTAGTTAAAACAGGATTAGCGGTAACAGTGACTTTTTGCCATTCAATGGTGTCATTTTATTGGTGAATTGGCGATTGCAAAAAGTGATATTTTCCCTTTATGACCGTTACGGGTTTTTATCAATAGTCATAACAATAGTCACATTTCCTATTCGACTGATATTATTCGAGAAAATATTTCCTAGAGGGTTTTGGGGTTGCTGATAAGAAATCTACCAGCTACGTACAAAGGTCTCTACGATTTAAGATGTTTAAGCAAATGGTTAGGTAACACCTGTTGGAGCGTTCCTTTTATCCGCTATCGTCCTACATTGTTGTGTCAACTTTAGTTGATAGTCATATTACTAATCCTGTAGTTATTTTTTCTGACTTGTACAATAATTTTGTGTTCATTGCACAAATGATTTATTTATTTGTTATTATTTGTGTATTTACTTTATTTTTTACCTACTTCAGAACATTAAGCATTCGGATGAAAACGTACCTGTGTAACCATGTTGCCAAATGTACGCACGTATTTAGTAAATAGTGACCTTTAGTAGAGACCATTTCGTAACTATTTTAGGAAATTCCGGAAAAAAGATGGGAGTGTTGTTATGAGAAATTTTTTATCAAAAAATACGATGTCATTTAAAAATCCCCAGTACATTTTAGGGACGCAAATGTTGTAACTTCTCGTGCTTAGCGCTTTCAGCTGTCTAACGTAAAAAAATTCAGCTGTTAGTTATTTTGCCGCCTTTATGCATTTTAAGGATGTGCGACCGACCAAGAAAGGGTTGGTAACGGTATATTCGAGGGCGACCTTGAAACGACATTTACTATTTTTAAGCGCATTGGGGTATCGTTTGGGCAACCTTTGTTTACTCGTCTTTAGGGCGGTTAAGGAACTGTTTTTTCTTTTTTGAAAGGGTCCATAATTTTCAAAGGTGAGTAATATAGGTATTGAAATAATAACCTCTTTGATCCTTTGATTGTTAATTTTAATAGGTACCGGTTTCGATCAATTAATGATCATCATCAGCCTAAATCTGTAACGCAGAAGAAAGCAATAATTAGATAAAGCTTCCCGTGAAAATTAAAGTCAAGTACATGACTACAGCGGCCTTGTGCCGCTGAATGAGGGAGACTCAAACACCTTCAGAAGAAGGGGAGGAGGAGGATCGGTGATCGACGTTTCGTTCGCCACTGACAGGGTAGCCAGGAAGATCGACAGATGGAGGGTAGTCGAAGAGAAAACTCTCAGCGACCACATGTACATTGAGTATTCACTGAGGGACCTGGTCGCCAGGAAAACAGATGAGCGCAACGAAATGCCACGGCGGTATAACGTCAAAAAACTGGACCGCGCAAAGTTTAGAGACGCCTTCAAGGACGCAATGGAGACACCAGGAGGGTTGGCCAATGTAGAAGCATGCGAAGAGGCTCTCTCCAAAGCCTGCGAAGAAGCAATGCCCAAAAACGGAGGAAATGGGCGAAGAGCAGTCTACTGGTGGACGCAGGAGATTGCGGAATTGCGGAGGGAGAGTAACAGCGCCAGAAGAGCAGTCCAGAGGACGAGAGGAGACGAGGCCAGAAGAGCGATCCTCTCCCTCGCATACGGTGAGGCTAGAAGAGCACTTAAGAAAGCGATCTCCAAGTCGAAGGAGGGGCAATGGGCGGCGGTGCTTCAAGAGGTGGAGGCCAACGTTTGGGGACAGGGTTACAAGATCGTAACCAAAACGCTACGAGCCAGGTTACCACCTCCAAACCTGACGTTGGCGGAGATGAAAAAAGTGGCGGAGACCCTGTTCCCGGAGTATGCGCTTGCTGAGGAAGATGCTATCGAGCCGCACGAAGAAGCCCCCGCTTTCTCGATAGAGGAAGTACGAAGAGCAGCGGGAAAAGTCGCACCAAAGAAAGCACCGGGACCTGACGGTATTCCACCGGAAGCAGTGAGGGAGATGGTGACGGTGGCGGGGGAGTATGTGAAGGACGTACTTAACGATGTCCTCAGGTCCGGAAACTACCCTGCTCAATGGAAGACGGCGAATCTCGTACTGTTGGCCAAGAAAGCAGCCACTGAAGGAGAGTCACCAAAATATAGGCCCATCTGCCTCCTGAACACAGTTAGCAAGTTGATGGAACACCTGCTCGTGGACAGGCTAAAGGCGGAACTGGAAGAAAAAGCGCCCCTAGCGGACAATCAGTTTGGTTTTCGAGAAGGAAGGTCAACGGTCGATGCGGTGAGAAGTGTTATGGAAATGGCAGAGAGGGCAAATCAGGGAACGCGGAGGACAAAAAAGTTCTGCATGCTGGTTGCTCTTGACGTAAAGAACGCCTTTAACACCGTGCCGTGGAAGCATCTCATCGCAGAACTGCAACGTAGAAGTGTGAGCCCATACCTATTGGACATGATCCGGACTTACCTGCGGGATAGATGGCTGATCCTCAGGGATAACAATGGCGAAGAGGACCGATTCAGAGTTAGCAGCGGCGTCCCTCAGGGGTCTGTCCTGGGCCCAACGCTTTGAAATGTCCTCTATGACGGGGTGTTGCGGCTGAGGCTGCGCGGGGTCAAGCTGGTGGCATACGCGGACGACCTCGCGTTGGTTGTCACAGCAACCACGTGCGCAGAGCTGGAGGCGAACGCAAATCTCGCCATCCACAGAATCACCGAGTGGATGGAGGAAAGAAACCTTGACCTTGCGGCCGATAAGACAGAAGCGGTGCTGCTCACCGGAAAGAGGAAATGTCAACCGGTGACGCTGACGGTAGGAAACAGGAGAATTCAACCAGGAGACAGCGTTAAGTACCTGGGGGTGACGATCGAAAGAAACCGCAGGTACCGAAGGCACGTCGAGGAGGTGGCAGCCAGAGCGGAGAGAACCACCGGGGCCCTGCTAAGACTTATGCCTAGAATGGATGGACCGTCGGCGGCTAAGAGAAGAGTATTGGCGTCGGTCGCGGAATCAGTTAGGCTATATGCAGCGCCCGTCTGGGCTGACGACATGCAGCTAGAAAACCGGAAACAAAAGCTCTTGCGAGTACAGCGAAGAGCCGCGGTCGGTGTCACGTCGGCATACAGAACAGTGTCGACGGGCGCTGCTTTGGCGGTAGCGTCAATGGTGCCGGTGCACCTGAAAGCAGACGAAAGGAGGAGGATATACGACGGACGCGGACAGGATGGCACCTCCAGACAAGAACATCGACGACGTACGATGCAAGCCTGGCAGAAAGAGTGGGACGAGGACAAGAACGGTCGGTGGACGCACCGACTGATACCGGACCTGGATGAGTGGACGAGTAGGAAGCACGGAGACGTGACCTACGAGCTCACCCAAGCCCTAACTGGGCACGGTTGCTTTGGGGCCTACCTCTACAAATTTAAGAGGAGGGACGGCCCAGAACGCAGAGATTGTGGAGAAGAAGAAGACACCCCAGAGCACACGCTATTTGAATGTCCCCGCTGGGAGGTCTATAGGAGGGAGTGCCCATGCGGGGATGACCTGAGTGCGGGAAGAATGGTACGGAGAATGCTGCAAAGCTCGGAAGCGTGGGAACAGATTACCCGTGCCATAGGAACGATACTCCGACGAAAGGATGAGGAAGACAGGCGACGAGGTGAAAGAGAACCTCCCGCTCCTTAGTTATAAGGAACAGGGACGGTCTATAGGACAGACTGAAAGAGAAGGAAACCGGCGCGGGAATGCTCCCGGAAAGCCGCAGCATGAGAGATAAGGGTCCTGGAAATACCGGACCACGGACTTCCGGATACACCGAAGTCTGGGGAGAAGCCGCAGGAGAAACAACCGCTGCTTCGGAAAATTAGGTTAGGATGTGTCCCAGTGAGTGCGCGAGGACGCCTGTAGTTAGGGTAAAGTGCATGGACACTTGTAGGTGTAAGTGTAGGGTAGTTAAGTAGGTAGTTTATATGTTTACTTTTAAGGGTAATTAATGTAAACCGGTAAAGGTGTCAGCTCCGGCTGTTTGTTTGATTGTATTTGTTTTTTAAAGAACTAAAGTCACTAGAGCATAAGAGCGAAGGGGCCCAGATCTTTTTTATATTCAAATGTTGTTGCGTTAATGAAGGAAGATGCCGCTGCACTGCTGAATGCCTCACGGCGATACCAGGCAGCGGGGTGGAGGTGGGTTCTTCCTGGGCCCCCTCGCCCTTTAAAAAAAATCTGATGTGGCCAGGCACATGACTTTATCATACAAAATATAAAATTAATAGTTTAGCTGCATGAGAATCTATTCTATAGAGATAAATCGTAGGTATTGTCAAAGCATCAGCATTTGACACTACCTACACGACGTCATTAGAATAATAGTTATTTATGTCACAAATGCCGAAAGTACGGAATAGCGCGACGAGCGGTGATACGGCGCGTCACCGAACGCGGAGTGTCGCCGTCGCATATGAGCGAGTCGCGCTGTCTAGTTTTTGGCAGGAGCGACATCAACGTTTATTGTGTTGCTTTTTAAGAAATACGTATTTAAAAAATAAATAAATGATTTCTGTATAGTAAATGCTAGGTTGGTACCACTTTGACGAAAGGTGCGTTCCGATTGGTAGGTAATGGTAGCTAATGGCGGTGGTAGAATACGAAATTATAGTATTTCTTACATATCGTGATAATGACACATATTAGTTTGCATGTACATAAACATGAGTCACTAGCAATTTTCTATTGGAAATACTATAACGGCGTCTGCTAGCACTGCCATTATCACTAATGAAAACGCACCTTAAAAAGGTAATTCAAATTCTGACAGATTTATATTTGTTCATGACACATCCCTACCAACATACTAAAATAAAACTACACTCATCGCTATATTTTATTTATAATTTTCTCAATGTATCATTTTTAGAATTAGATATAAAGACGGGTTGATATTTCTTATCAACAAACAATCAAATTGGTGATCTTATTTTATTTGAAATTTGTATTTTATAATTTTGCGCACTACAGCGGCACGTTCCATAGTGGTTCTCCAACCTCTGATGAGATCAGCTATGGATCAGCTGTTTTCGAATGTGACAACACAAAAAAATATTTGTCAAAATCCTGGCTACTATGTAATTTCATATCAATGCAGATGCGACCGATCTCGATCAAATAGAATTTGCTCTTGAAGGTAAACTATTAATTTTACCAAAAAATGCTATAGGCATAAATTATTCAAAATTTCCTCTACTTTAATTTATTAATTAACTATTTTGTCGAAATTACAGAAATGGCGGCTCATTTCCAAAATCCTTGAAAAAGGCTTAGAATAAACTAAAAAGCTAAACTATTAATTTTACCAAAAAATGTCATAGGCATAAATTATTCAAAATTTCCTCTGCTTTAATTTATTATTTAACTATTTTGACGAAATTACAGAAATGGCGGCTGATTTCTAAAATCCTTGAAAAAGGCTTAGAGTAAACACCCAGTTCCTTTGGACCCTTTTGAACCAAAAGCTTTTCAACTCTAAGTTTGGTCATGAAACTTCTAAATATGAAGTTCCGTGCCGATACCTTTAGTAGTTTCTCAGGAAATGAATTAACAAAAATTGGGTACACACACACACACACACACACACACACACACACACATACACACACACACACAGACATTTTTTTGTACCTTGGTCAAAAATGTTCAGGGGACCCATAAAGACCTATTTCCGCTAAAATCCCAATTTTTTTTTTCGGCACGATTACAATACTTTACATACTGCGTATGATAAAGTAAAAAAAAAAAAAAGTACATGACTACATTTTAAAAACTAACTATTGTAAAATAGAAATACAATAATATAACAAAAACTTACGGTCAATTTGTGGAAAAAACAATAAAAAGAGAAGAGCAGCGACGAAGGAATAACATGTGTCTCGTTTGGAGAGTTAACGGAAATGAATGGGAAAAACGACGAGTACTATAGGTATGCAACCAGCGTCACACACGATTACAGGATGTATGAAGGATGTATTTCAAAAGTGGTTGGTGTGGAAAATTGATTTGATCGTTAAGTAGGTCGACACGTTTATTAGAGTTCAGTTTCTCAATTTCGTATTGTTCTAGTAAATCGAGTTTATAACCTTTTTTTAATTTTAATTGTGACCCCTTTCTAATTTGTGTTTAAATAAATTTGATGATTTGAAAATTTGAAACTTTCCTCCCTGTCTGGCCTATGTAAGACGAAGAACAATTAGAGCAGCTGATCGAGTAAACACCAGAACAATCCATGAGAAGGGTGGGGATTTTGAAGTTGGATAATGAATTATAAATTTGAGTAGAACTCTTAAAAGCAGGGAAAATATTAAATTTGGGTAAAATTCTGTTAAGTTTGACTGTAGTTTTGTTATAAGTGAATCGTTTGTAAATTTTGTCTAATGGCTTCTCATTAACGCAAAGTGGATCAATTTTAACCATGGTATTGCGCAAAATACGGTCGATGTGCTTTGTCGGAGTTGTTGTTTTCTTTTATTTCTAGTTTTATGCTTCTAAGTGTGTTTTAGGTTTTTGTTGTTGTTATGATATGTAGAAGGAGGGGCAGTGAACCAAATTATCATTCAACACCTAGCAGATATTATTGTAAGCAAAAAAAATTTCGAAAGTGTATCAATTTATATTTTGCAAATGTTATTCGCAACATTTATCGTTAAAATAGTGATGGGTAATTCCGTATTCTTCTTAGAAAAGACCCTGCATATATTTTGGTATCGTTATTATTCTCAAGGTAATAATAGAAAATCAGTTTGCTTATAAAACTAACTACCAATGCGCTTATTTACACATAACTACAAACTTCAGACTAAACATAGAGCCGCAGAAATTGGGGTGGTACAATCGTTACATTATTATAAAATCGTTACATTATTATAAAAGCATGAGGTTAGTAATTGGTTTATAAACCATTGCTTCTCAGGTTTGCTGTCGTAGAAGCTATACTAAGAAAACTGTAAAGAACCTACTTCAACATCGATTAGAAAAAAATATATATTTAGGTTTGCATCATACCTATTATGCTTTGCCTTGCACGCTGAATTTATGACACTAATTGTAAGGATACATCGATAAATCGATGACTGATGGTAGCTTTGAAGTGATAGCGATGAAGATCAGGATGCATTAGACTATTACAGATAGATAATAAATTATACGGGGTGAATTACTAGAGTCGCGGCGGTAGATGTAGAAATTATCTGTAGGGAAGGAAAAAATTATAAGAAAAAAGTTGTTTGGCCTATCATTTTCCAGAACGCAAAATAATTATCATGTTTTAAATTGCTGTTTCTTGAGTTTTTTAAATGTAAAGGTATTTTTCTGGTTGCATTTAGTTGTCTTTAATTTAGGTTACGTATGGCATATACCTGTTACCACCCGTTTTCGTGATATTTGGAATCTAAACAAATTGGGTACAAAAGTATAGGTACCAATATTGTGCTTTAATATTACACCCTGTATAACTTGGCTCTTTTTTCATGAATATTATTATAAATGTTGGTAAGTTTTAAAAGGCCATTTTTTATGAAGAGACATTTAAATAGCACAGTTTTTTCACGGTTCCATAAATGTGAAAGGTACATTTTCTCAGCAACCATTTACAAGAATATTTGGATGACTTGCCGCTGAATATTCCCCGCAACTTACTTTACCATCAGGACGGTCCTGCTTTGTGCAATCACCATAACATCAAATAATTATATTATATTTGCTGGTGACTTTTTATTAACTGTGAACGATTGCCTATTAAAGAAGTGCTATGCAGAAATTATTGTGTCGTTGAAAACAGCTCCTTGTACTAAAATGATCTATAGACCGGATCTTTCTAGAAGGCGTATTTGTTCAATTGAAATCCACAAGTGTGTTCTAGCGAATGTTGGATTGGTGGATGAGTAATTCGGACTGGGTGTGCTAATATGTTACCTAACTTGGTTGAGTGTTGCTATCATGGGTGCTTATGCGAATTTGTTAATAATAATGTATGGTAGAATATTTAAGGAATTCGCGGTATTTATGGGTGTAATGTTCTTGGTGCTTACCTATGGAAGTATCCTTTTGTACTGCACATCGTCTGGTGAACTGCCCATACCTATGGCAAATATTATATATTTTGTTTTGGTCTATATTATTTTATATTGTTATTTTAGAGGAACGAATTATTGTCTTTTTTATATAGTTATGTTACATTAAATTCCACATTAACATATTATTATCAATCATAAATTTTACGTTATAGCTTGAAGCTTTATTGCGTTGCATCAGTTCCCGTGAAGTGGTGTCAAGGCAAGCGGATTTTAGAACTTTAGTTCCAAGGGTAAGTACAAACATAATTGTTTAATGTAATTATAACTGGTACGATTTACAACAGCAGTTATTATCACGACTGTTGAGAGTACATTTTTAACAACTATTTGTCTGAAATTGTGTTTCTATACGCACGGCCCATTATTTTTCCATTTCTGGAGATATTCTTCCTGATTGTATGAAATGTTTTATTATCTAATCGGTACATCGCCTGTTAACCTAGTGATTAAAATTTTAAACTAATTGAAATCGACGATAGATTTATTGTGTGGTTTATAATCGCTGACATTGAAATTTCGAAAATATTGGCATTTCCGAAAAAAAAAAATCTGATGTTGCCAGGCACATAACTTTATCATACAAAATATAAAAATTATAGTTTAGCTGCATGAGAATCTAAGATAATAATAATTGAGATAAATCGTGTCTGCATTAAAATTAAACTAGTTAGCCAGGATTTGACAGATATTTTGATAGTCAATAGTATCAATAGTAGGTATTGTCACAGCATCAGCATTTGATACTACCTACTGCCATCAGAACAATAGTTATTTATCTCACAACTGCCGAAAGTACGGAATAGCGCGACGAGCGGTGATGCGGCGCGTCACCGATGGCGGAGCGTCGCCGTCGCATGTGAGCGGGTCGCGCTATGTAGTTTTCGGCAGGAGTGACATCAACGTTTTTTGTGTTGCTTTAATACTAACTAAACTACTAAACTATTTGTAACGTATTTAAAAAAGTTCAAAAATGGTTATATTTCTGCATAGGAAATGTTAGGTTGATACCGCTTCTACGAAACGTCAAGTTTAAAAAGCTAATTCAAATTCTGACAGATTTATATTCGTTCATGACACTGTAGTCAGATCCGTACTAACATACTAAAATATAACTACACTCATCGCTATACGTTATTTACAATTTTCTCAATTTATTTTTTTTACAATTAGATATAACAACGGGTTGATATTTCTTATCAACAAACGATTAAATTGGTGATCTTATGTTATTTGAATTTTGTATTTTGTACTTTGCCGCACTAGAACGGCAACGTTCCATAGCGGTCATAAAGCGGTTGTCCAAACTCTGATGAAATCAGCTGTTTTCGAGTGTGACAGCCATAGACATTACTGTGGTGACAGCACAAAAAATTATTGTCAAATCCAGGCTACTATGTAGTTTTTAATATCAATGCAGATGCGAGCGATCTCGATCAAATAGAATTTGCTCTTGAAGCTAAACTATTATCTATACCAAAAAATATCATAGGCATAAATGATTCAAAATTTCCTCTACTTTCATTTATTATTTAACTATTTTGCAAAATTTGCAAAATCGTTGAAAAATGGTAAGAGCAAATAACCAGTTCCTTTGGACCCTTTTGTACCAAAAGCTTTTCAGCTCTAAGTTTGGTCATGAAACTTCTAAATATGAACTTTCGTTCCGATACCTTTAGTAGTTTCTCCGGAATCGTCGTCACAAAAATCGGGTACACACACACATACACACACACACACAGACATTTTTTTGTACCTTGGTCAAAAATGAAGAATTTGAATTAAGGTGCGTTTCCATTAGTGCTAATGGCAGTGGTAGGAGACGCCATTATAGTATTTCTGATAGAAAGTTGCTAGTGACTCATGTTTATGTACATTCAAACTAATGTGTCACTATCACGAGATGTGAGAAATACTATAATTTCGTATGCTACCACCGCCATTACCACCAATCGGAACACACCTTTAAGGTGCGTTTCCATAAGTGGCAATGGCAGTGGTATTAGACGCCATTATAGTATTTCTAATAGAAAATTGCCAATGACTCATGTTTATGTATATGCAAACTAATATGTGTCACTATCACGTCTGGTGAGAAATACTATAATTTCGTCTTCTACCACCACCATTACCACCAATCGGAACGCACCTTTAGATTTATAAACTTGACGTTTCGTCAAAGTGGTACCAACCTTACATTTCCTATACAGAAATATAACCATTTTTTATTTATTTTTTAAATACATATTTCTCAAAAGGCAACACAATAAACGTTGATGTCACTCCTGGCGAAAACTAGATAGCGGAACTTGCTCACATGCGACAGCGACGCTCCGCCTTCGGTGACGCGCCACATCACCGCTCGTCGCGCTATTCCGTACTTTCGGCACTTGTGACATAAATAACTATTATTCTAATGACGTAGTGTAGGTAGTGTCAAATGCTGATGCTTTGACAATACCTACGATTAATCTCAATAAAATAGATTCTCATGCAGCTAAACTATTAATTTTATATATATTGTATGATAAAGTCATGTGCCTGGCCACATCAGATTTTTTTGTTGTCACCCGATTCTATGAGAACAAGAACATATCCTAAATATTCAATTTAAATGATAATGTAGTAGAAATAATAAAGCAACAATAAAGACTAGCACAAAATAAGAAATTTCTGATACAGCTTCTTCTGATACAATCTTCTCCAATTTGCAAGACAAATATTTCAAACAAACGGTATAGGAACCTTTATACGCTACAGGCTATTTTGATCGTAAAATTCCCTGGTAACCAGGTATCATCAATAAACAGTTTCTTCGCGTCAATAATACTAGATCGTAAAGACAAGAAAACGCAGAGGTCACCAAAGGTTGAACACTATTGAATTTACATTAGGACCACAAAATAGATAAGATATAAAATATGTAACTGCGCGACCTTAGCTATCTAATAATATCTAGAGTGGTACCTATATATCATGTATGATATACCATGAATTTTGCAAAACCACGCTTCTTGTGTCTTTTGCGATGACTATGCTTCTACAAAAGAAGACCGACTGTTTCTAACATTTACAAGCATTGAAAGGAGCTAGTCAATATTTTATATTAGTAGGTAATTAATAGGAAGGCCGGTTTATCAACTTCTGTTGGATATTTGTCTTTAAGTTTTATGTCTACTACATATTTTGCTCTCAAATCTGTACTTCCAACCTCTATTTTGCCATTAGTACTAAATCGTCAGAATATGCTAAGCATTGGTGTTTATGATTACTGATTAGCCCTCCCTTTTGATCCTCACTCCCTCTCAATATAGCCTCCAGCACAAGATTAAACAAAACCGTCGACAACGGATCATCCTGTTTCAGTCCTCTTCGCACCATCAATGACCTGGACAAAAATCCTTCCAATGTGACATTATTATATGTTTGACGCATCGTCATTTGCGGCAATCTCACTAACTTCTCTGGAATTCACAATCTACCCATCGCCTCAAACAGCTTCCACCTCAGGATTGAATGATATGCTTGCTTGAAACCTATGAACACCAAATAAGGCTCCAAATCTTGATCGTACGTATTATTCATTAACTGCTTCATGACAAGCATTTGGTCAATAGTTGAACTACCTTTCTTTCACCCACCTTAGCTCCTGGTATAGACCTGTTTCTTATAACTCTGGTCAGTTTTTTATAAACAACATCCAGCAGAGCTATTCCGCTATACTTGCTTCATATTGCCTTACCGCCTTTCTTGTATAATGGTATTAACACTGCGCAAGACAACTCGATTGGCATAGCTTCTTAACTCCATACTTACAAAATTAAACTGGCTAATCTGGATTGGATTCCATCACCTCGTTCTTTCATAAGTTCTGCCACTTTACCATTCTCTCCCGCACTTTTGTTATTTTTTAAACTTTTTATTTCCTTTTATATCTTGCTCCGTTGATTCTTTGACTTGATACTCCTCTTGAAGAAATACTCTATCGTCTCTTAAAATTTCCTCAGCATGCTCATTATTTAATAAGTTCTCAAAATATTGCCTCTACATTTTGCACTTCCCTTCACAGTCGCCAGTTAGCTGCCCTTCGTTGTTCCTGAAGTAGTAAGGTGTCCCTGTAAAAAGGCTCTTCTTCTTTTCAACCTCCTGATAAAAATTTCTCATAATAATAATACACGGCTTAGCATCCCCAACAGCTTTCGCCACTACGGAGGCATCAGGAGGCCCCCAATCTGTTTACTTTCCAATTGTTTCTCCATTAGCTCCATTAGCAGTTTTTATTTACATATACATATGTTCACATTTGCATATTGGATTCCAACTTTACTCATATTTAAGGAGTTGTATACGATTCACAACGACAATCGCGAATATCACACAAAAGTCTAAAAATTCAAGCAGAGATTTTGCCACCATAGCACCAGTGTGGCCAGAATTGGAATAAAAGTAAGAAATAATTCCTTTGGAAGTTTGGAACACATCCTTCCATAAATCGTCATGGCACTATCAGTTGGTCAATCTGGGCTTCGTCAGATGTTGAGTCAACAGATATGGAATAATATTATGACTTTTTATCTCATTGTAATTCATTGATACTGTATATTGTAGATATAATTGATTTAAAATTTAAGTTATAAATTCATCTAGAGAAATGGTGTACTGAGAGCTAGTTGTACTGACAACTAGCATCAAAGTCTTTTGCAAATATTGACATAGCTCTGTTTTTTTTTTTCGCTAAATTATGATAAATTTTACCCTGGACGTGCGCATTCCTCGCTTTGCCAAAATTAGGTTAGCTTCTTGATGATTCTTTACAGCTTTTATGTTCAATGATACGCTTTGTAGAGTGTTTCTGATAGTTGAATCCGTTTCTACTTAGGTTTGTTTCATGCGTACTTACCAATTTATACGTACAGTAATATACTTTTCGTGTTGGTGATGAATAACAAAGATAAAAGCAATTTCCGGTCTGGCTATTTTTGATTTTTTTGGAGAAATAAATTCTTTGAACACAAGATGTTTTTTTATATTCAGTGTTTTTTTAACTTAGTTTATTAATACGTTAATTATTTTAGATAATTTTCTGGAGGCCCCTATTTTGTGCCCCGGAGAAAATACGGCACTGCAGGAACAAATCTTTTTTGGCCCGGATCGTCACTATTCAAGTACTAACTGTAGTAAAAAGTATTTCTAAAATGATTACGTTAAACTCAATATTGGGTGCATTGTGTCACGGGTTAGTATATAGTGATCGATATCATTTCACAGGAATCACTTATGGATATAAAGAAACTAATATGTAGGTACCCCATAAAAACTTCAATGTTAAAAATAGAGACCACATATCCAGAATATAATAATATGTCATGTTAAAGTACTTTTACTATTTATTTCTTGTGGGCCCTGAACTTAATATTAGCCCACGTACTCGTTGCTCTACAATTCCTCCAAGCCCATGTCCAAAAGTCATCGATAGAATAGTTTTATTACTACAAAAGTCATCATTCCTACGATATATTCATAATAAAATATGGTTGTATTGTGTAGTACCTACGCCTAATTAACACACATAGATGTTTGTTAGCCTATGTCAAGAGTGTAAAGTGTAAACAAATGACTAAACATAATAAATGGTTTTAGACATGTGTTGTTTTACATTTTAAAATATTGTATAAATTATGGCTACCTAAAATGTTAAATCAAGGAGAAACATTTGGAGACTATTGGGGGGTAAGAAGTTAAAAATAATACCTGCGATATGTATCTGAAAATGTTGGCTTATAACCACCTGTTGCCTGAGTGTTGATATTGGATCAGAATCTTATGTACTTCTCGCGACTGTAATTATTGTAGGGTTGAAGGATATACACTGTATATTATATTTTCCTCAAATCAATATATTACCGTATATAAAAAATCTGATGTGGCCAGGCACATGTCTTTATCATACAGTATATAAAATTAATAGTTTAGCTGCATGAGAATCTATTTTATTGAGATAAATCGTAGGTATTGTCAAAGCATCAGCATTCGACACTACCTACACTACGACATTAGAATAATAGTTATTTATGTCACAAGTGCGGAAAGTATGGAATAGCGCAACGAGCGGTGATGCGGCGCGTCACCGAACGCGGAGCGTCGCCGTCGCATGTGAGCGAGTCGCGCTATCTAGTTTTCGGCAGGAGTGACACCAACGTTAATTGCTTTTTGAAAAATATGTATTTAAAAAAAATAATTAAAAAATGGTTACATTTCTGTGTAGGAAATGTTAGGTTGGTACCGCTTTGACGAAACGTCAAGTTTAAAAAGCTAATTCAAATTCTGACAGATTTATATTTGTTCATGACACCGTAGATGTCACATCCGTATCAACAACCTAAAATAAAACTGCACTCATCGCTATACTTTATTTACAAATTTCTCAATTTATAGTTTTTAGAATTAGATATAAAGACGGGTTGATATTTCTTATTAACAAACAATCAAATTGGTGATCTTATTTGTATTTTGTACTTTGCTGCACTAGAGCGGCAACGTTCCATAGCGGTTCATAGCGGTTCTCCAACCTCTGTTGTTTTCGACTGTGACAGCACAAAAATATTTGTCAAAATCCTGGCTACTATGTAGTTTCATATCAATGCAGATGCGCCCGATCTCGATCAAATAGAATTTGCTCTAGACGCTAAACTATTAATTTCACCAAAAAATATCATCGGCTAAATTATTCAAAATTTCCTCTACTTTAATTTATTATTTTACCTTTTTGTCAAAATTACAGAAATGGCGGTTCATTTGCAAAATCCGTGAAAAAGCCTTAGAATAAACTACCAGTTCGTTTGGACTCTTTTGAACCAAAATCGTTTCAGCTCTAAGTTTGGTCATAAAACTTCTAAATATGAACTTTCATCCCGATACCTTTGGTAGTTTCTCCGGAATCGTCGCCACAAAAATCGTTTACACACACACATACACACACACAGACATTTTTTGTACCTTGGTCAAAAATGTTCAGGGGACCCATAAAGACCTATTTCCGCTAAAATCTCAATTTTTTTTTTCGGCACGATTACAATACTTCATCATACTGCGTATGATAAAGTAATAACACAACAATGCTATATTTAAACACGGATGTCCAACTGGGCACTCATGTCAATTTTCAATAGATGTGCTACAACGCTAGTATTTATGAATTGTACAAGTTCATACATTCATACAAAATCATCATTACATTACTTTCTGATGCGGCAAACGAATATGACAAAGATCGTAATCTAAGCGAGTGGGTTTACCTAAGAACCATCATAAAATTCAACCACAAATGTATTCGATTAGAGCAGCGTTCTTCAACTTTTTTACGCCTGCGGACCGACAAAAGTAGGAGAAATATTTCGCGGACCGGTTGACGATTAAGGGGTAATACCACCCTTGGAGGTAGAAAAATGATACCTAAGTTTAAGCATGTAGTAGTAGAGTAAAAATCAATTTTATTCAAAAATCAAATATTCTTCTAGGAATTCTGTTTGACAGGTGTCTTTTGCTTTATAATCATTTTCATTTCAAATCATATTTTTTGCAGTTTGGCATGTTGTTAAACACAAATTGAACACTCTATGTTCGACAATTTTGTAACCAAATATCTGTAACCAAAAAGAAGTTTTGAAAATTTCGTAAAATACTTGTTGGACTGGTATATGTATCGAAGAAGATTGTCTCAATTTTAAGTCAATCGGTTATGAATTGGCCGAGACTCAACGTATTTGATGATTTTAAAACGAGTTTGGAGAAGACATGCCGGCTCGCCACCATTTTGATTTTTGTTAATGTTTTTTAAGTATGTACGTGATTTTAAAGACTTGTGTAAATTATGTAACTTTTGAACAAAATTGATTTTTACACTTGTACATGTTTAAACTTTTTTCGACCTAGAAAAGTAGACACTTATACACACACTATTACTTGTATTTCAATGTCGGTGGCCATGTCTTCTCTGAGTTGTGGTATCCGAAAGTGGTACAACCTCTAATTTTGTAGCAGCTTGAGGACCCAAAATTTCTTGCACGATATATTGGACGCAAAGCTTTACTAACTCCTCACCAATAGCAAACATTTTTTTTTGTTTTAGCTATACGACGAGCTATGAAATAAGGCGCTTGAAGCAGTGACTTGTTACTATACAAATAAAAATAAAATTATAAACCCCTAACCACAACAAGTATTTTAGAACCTAAATACGTATTTCAGCAACTATGTTGCCATCTTCAGTAGAACCTAAAAAGAGGAAAAGAGATTAGCACTTCATAGTATCTTGACTGGATATTGTCCAAGCAAATCACTAGTGGAAGTGACGTCCATGTTAAAAATTACCCTATATATACCCATTTGTTGTTCACACCTCAGTGAATTTTGATCATTGAAGCGTAAAAAACAAGTTTTAATTAAAGCAGGTCAAACAATGGCGAACTAGGTATAGGACCCCTGTCTGAATTTATTAATTTGTCTCTATTCAAGTGAATAAAGATACTTTCCAAGCTGTTTAGTTCCCTATTATTTGACACAGCTTTTACAGGTTTTAAGTCATCTACAACTACTTTATGACCTGTGTCTAAAATATGTTGAGCCACACTAGATTTTTCGAAACGATTATATTTAAAATGAGCTACATGTTCTTTGAACCTAGTTAAAATTGTTCTTCTAGTCCGGACTACGTATTCTTTTTCACAGTCATGACATTTGATACAATATATACCAGATTTATCAAGTACATCTACCTTATCCTTTGGGTTTCCAAGAAGGTTTTTTATGCTATTATGAGTCGAATATGCTATACAGAGATTTTGTGATGTAAAAATACTTCTCAAACCCCTTGTATATGCACAATCGAACGGTATTTTAACATATTTCTTCTTTTCTACAGACAAAGTATTTAAAGTAGATATTTGATTTACATACATTTTTTGATTCTGATTTTAATCACTCTATCAACTATTTTCTCAGGGTATCCATTATGTATGACAACATTCTTAATAAACAATAATTCTTGCTGATATCTATCTGCATGCTATCTGCGGACAATGGAAATTTCAATAACCTATTTACTAAACAACTAATAAAAGACAATTTTTGTTGAAAAGGATGCTGCGAATCATTAGGGATAAACCTGATTGTGTTAGTATCTTTCCGATACACGTCAATTTCTATTGTATTTTTGCTATTCCTGACTACCAGAGTATCTAAAAATGGAAGTTGGCCGTAAACTTCTTGTTCTACAGTCAAGTTAATGGTGTTGAATTTAGAATTCAAAACGAGAAGAAAATCTTGAATACTGCACTTCTTGGTGTCAAAAATGGCAAAAATATCGTCGACATACCTAACCCAAGTCTTAGGGAAATATGGTGCTATAGACTTTACATTGGTTTCAAATCTGCTCATAAACAAGTTGGCAATAAAAGGTGAGAGACAGTTACCCATTGCAGTTCCCTCAAGTTGTTCAAAAAACTTTCCGTTTATTTGAAAACAATTTTGAGACATACAAAGGGCAGTCAATCTTACATATTCATCTATTTCTGACGGGTCAAAGTTGTTATTGTTCAATAATTCCCTAAGAAACTGGCCGTTAATAACTTGTAGCTGTACGGAAGAGAGCCAGCCGCGACGGCGCTGAGACGCGTTGATACAGGCGAAATCTTTCGCGGACCGGTAAAATATTTCTGCGGACCGGCACCGGTCCGCGGACCGGCGGTTGGTAAACGCTGGATTAGAGCACTGCAAGGAAACGAATTGGTTACGTGAGCAGTTTATGGATCATATTTTTATGTTTATCGATCAACGCGATAGCACCTGTTGTGGTCTATAAAATAGACTTTCTTAACAACTGCATGCATCATCAGAATTTTGATCGATTGCAGTCAACGATACGATACACATTTAACAAAATATTTTATTTTTATTATCCCAACTTCACTTTTGCCCTGGTCCATGTTTAAGTTGTAATTTGATCTTAGAATATTTGAATAATGTCATACATAAATTATCCGATCTATGCAGGAAATGCCTTGATATTGAGGAATGTAATTAATTTTGGTGGACAGATTAATAAATCCAAAATTTACTGCATTCCGTTTGATCAAATCAAACTTATCTTACCTAAACTTAACTTACCGTACAAACATTTATAACAAAAACTGAGTGGCAATATATATATTATTAAGCTGACTTCGGCAATCACTTCAGTAAAAACTCAAGTCACTGAGAACGTATTTATTATAAACAAAGAAAATAGAGTCGATCCATGAACATAATAATGAACAAAATAACACGTGCGGTCGCTCGGTAGGTCGTGGTGCTAATCCTTCTCTGCGTGAGCATTCACGCTAACCGGCGCCCTCTTCCCGAAGTTGTCATTCTATAGTAAGAAGTTGCAAGAAGTCATTGATAGGGTAGGAATGAAACAAATAATTCAAAATTTCACAAGATGTACAAAAACATCTAGTACACTTATAGATTTAGTTTTGACGAATAACACAAAGAACAGAGCATTTGTTTTGGATACATTCAATATTTCCGACCATAATACAATTGAAATCAAATTTGATGAGCAAATCAGTATTAAAAATAGTCGGAAAAAAATTAACGATTTTAGTAAATACAGTGCATTTAATTTGCAAAAACAGATTGTTGACAAATTAGACTTTAGGTTGCTCGAGTTTCTTGACATCAATAAAAAAGCTGACGAATTACAACACACAATTATTGCAGCACGTACGCAACTAATTTGCAGTAAAGAAATAACATCCACTCAGCAAAGCAACAAGTGGTATTCAGGTCATCTACGAAATAAACGCATTTATCGAGATAATATGTATAAAAGATCGAAAATAACGAAGTTGGGCGCGGATTGGGATATATACAAAATAGCTAGAAATGAATATTCAAAATTAATTAAAACAGCTAAAAACGAATATTTAGAAAACATTTTACACGAGAATGAAAACAATCCAGAGAAAACATGGAAAATTCTAAAAACAATAATAGGTAACAACAAACCCAAAAAGATTAAGAAACTGGTTTTTAATAACGTTGCAATTACAGAAGAATGCGACATGGTAGACAAGTTCAATACATATTTCATTGACAGCATCAATCAAATAAATAGATCAATTTTAACACCCCCGGCAACCAAATCCGAAATAAAGCGCACTACACAAAAATTCCACTTTAAGACAATTAGTGTTCAACACCTCTTTTCTGTCGTAAATAAGATAAAAAAATCCAACAGCACAGATTCTATATCAATTAAGATAATAAAAGATGCATTACCTGTTGTGGGACAATTTATAACAGATTTAATTAATGAGTCACTAAATACAGGAATAGTACCTGACTCTTGGAAAGTAAGTACCATTATACCAATACAAAAAATTGTGAACACCACCAAATGCGAAGAGTTTCGGCCTATTAACATGTTACCAAAACTAGAACAAATACTGGAAATTATTGTTAAACAACAGCTCAGTGAGTACTTGGATGAAAATCAATTTATTACTGACCAACAGTCAGGTTTTCGTGCTCAGCATTCATGCGAGACGGCCCTAAATTTGGTATTGGCAAATTGGAAAGGAGAATTAGAAGACGGTAAAACGATAGTTGCTGTTTTTGTGGACTTGAAAAGAGCTTTCGAGACAATTTGTCGTCAAAAGTTACTACAAAAGTTGGAAACTTACGGAATCAGAGGAAAAGAATTGAAATGGTTTGAAAACTATTTAACAAACAGGAGACAGAAGGTTAGGATTGGAGAAAATGAGTCAAGTAAATTAATAAACAGCTTAGGGGTACCACAAGGTTCTGTTCTTGGACCGGTTTTATTTAATTTGTACATAAACGATGTTGCTTCACAAGTTAAAGCTTGTGATATGCACCTATTTGCAGACGATACACTAATATCAATTGCAGGAGATAACTTACCTGATGTAATCGCGACATTAAACTCCGAACTAGTATCGATATCAAATTGGTATAAAGAAAATAAATTATGTTTGAATGTATTGAAAACAAAAGCTATGGTATTGGGAAATAGAAATTCGGTAAACCCTACACCAGACATAGTTATCGATAACACAGTTGTTGAGATAGTGGTCGAATTTAAATATCTAGGTGTCATTTTAGATAATAGTTTGAAATTTACGAGTAATATGGAATATATAGTTAAAAAGGTGAGTCGAAAGATTAGGTACTTAGGAAGAATATCTAATAAACTTACATTAAAAGCTAGAATATCTTTGTACCATACGATTATAGAACCATATTTTTACTATTGCAGCAGTATAATATTTTTGTGTACAGACAAAGACATTAAAAAGATTCAAGTACAACAAAATCGAGCACTCAGAATTTTATTACAAAGCTCCAGGTTAACCAGTGTCGAGTCCATGCTGAGTAAATTAAATTTTTTGAATATTAAACAAGGAACGGTATATCAGGCACTCACGTTGGTAAATAAATAATAAACTCCCAAATTATATGACTAATTATTTAACATACAATAGTCAGCAGCATGAATACAATACTCGGCAAAAGGACCACTTCAGATTACCAAAATATACAAAAAGCAGCACACAAAATTCATTTTATTATAAAGCACTGAAGATGTTTAATACCCTGCCAAGTGATATAAAAAACAGTAGTTCGCTAAGTCTTTTTAAAACATCATGTCGTGTTCATGTATTGGCTAATTTTAAGTAGTTGATAAGTTTATTACTTAGGAAACCAAATTTATTGTGATTATTAGTTTCTTTTAACTAAATAAATATCATTATTATTATTATTATATACCATGGCGGCGATAAGAATCCTGGCAAAATGATAAAAAAAAGTTGGCGTTGGTACACATCTCCTGAATCTAATAAAATTTAGCCCAATTAGAACAGGTTTGCGGTATCATGAGTGACTTTTTGCCCATCCACTGATGCAATTTTTTGGTTTGCTTTGCAGCGTAATCGGAAAAAATGATAACATTATCCTTGGTGATACCTGTTGGATTAATGGTTCTATTCGGCCGATAATTTTTTTTTTTTGGCAAAAGTTATAGCAAAGATCATATTCCATAGTCGAGTAATTTTCAACGAGAAAAGGATTAGAGTTGCTGGTTAGAAATCTACCAGCTACGTATAAAGGTCCGCACCATTTAAGATGTTTAAGTAAAAGGTAACGAAGACAGCGAAGACGGGATAACCAATGAACTAATAACAGCTGGTAAAGAAGAACTAATATCACCGCTTGCTATATTGTTTAATAAAATCCTAAGTACCCTAGAAGTCCCCCAGCAATGGACAAAGTCAGAGATTATTCTCTTGCACAAAAAAGGCGACAGGACAAACATTAACAACTACAGGCCCATAAGCTTAATACCCAGCACCTACAAAATATTCTCCAAGGTACTTTTTTTTTCATTTATTAAAACCAGTTCAACACCTACATGTTATTCATGGTTGTTATCTTATATATACAAAATTAACATATAATAACGTAAGAGGTCATCTATCTCCTCGAATTACTGGTTTTTGTCAGTC
The DNA here is from genome assembly GCA_964023965.1 of Melinopterus prodromus. Classification (NCBI taxonomy): domain Eukaryota; kingdom Metazoa; phylum Arthropoda; class Insecta; order Coleoptera; family Scarabaeidae; genus Melinopterus; species Melinopterus prodromus. The sequence continues at coordinate 33,069,755 of OZ030390.1, forward strand.
GTTGTTCTCGTCCATCTCCAGGAATATATCCTGCGGCAGTCTTCTTTTAAGGCGGTGGTGAATGTTTTGTTGTCCAAGGGAATAATGCATTGCCCCTTCGCAGTTCGGAAGGTTTATCAAAAATTTGTTTGCGAGTTTGCCAATGCACTGTTCGATAGTCATTATATTTAGTTCTTTGTGTAGTTGGATGTTTCTTACAAACCATTGTGCGTTGACGGCTGTGCGGATAACTTTGTTCTGAAATACCTGCATTCTTTTCATGTTTGTTTTTGACGTATTGCCCCAAATCCCGCATGCGTATGTTAGTATAGGCCGAAGTAAGGACTTGTAGAGTAGCATGGTACATTCCTGTTTTAGAGACGATTTCCTGTTTATCAGAGGATATAATTTTGATAATCGTTGATATGCAGCATTCAGTTTCGTCTTTATATGGTGATTCCAAGTCAGTCTAGTATCCATATAGACACCGAGGTACTTTACCGGTCCTTCCTTCCAAGGGAGTGATGTGCCGTTCAGAAATATGTTCTCATTGGTTCTTATTCTTCTCAGTGTGAAGATTTTAGCTTCACACTTGGTTGTGTTTAATTTAAGTTGCCATTTTGTGAACCAATCTAATAGTGTGTCTGTTGACTCTTGGAGATCTTTTATTGTGTCGTCTAGTGAGTGGCCTTTGTTAATAAGTACTGTATCGTCAGCAAACATAGCAACTGTGGCGTCAACTTCTGGGATGTCATGAACATAGATGTTGAAGAGGACCGGGCCTATGATACTGCCTTGTGGTACTCCAGCATTTGCAAACTTTGTTTGTGATAAACAAGAATTAACTTTCACTTTAAAAGTTCTATTATTCAGGAAAGAACTTAGTATTTTCAAAAGGTATGTTGGTAGGTTTATGTTCTTTAGTTTGTATAGCAGTCCTGCGATCCATACTTTATCGAAAGCTTGCGCCAAGTCGACGAATAGAGCTACCGTGTACATCTTAGACTCGTAGCCACTCTCGATATATTCGGTAAGTCTAAGAAGTTGGTGGAGTGTCGAATGTTGTTCGCGAAAGCCGAATTGGTGTTTGGGAATTAAGTCTCTTTCGGCAAGGTGTTCCTTTAGTCGGGCTTGGATTACCTTTTCAAATAGCTTGGACATTGTAGGCAATAAGCTAATAGGTCTATAGCTTTCCACTTTCTTTTTAGGTTTATTAGGCTTATTGAACATGAGAATGTGACCATGTTTCCATGTATTTGGGAAGTAACCCATCCTGAGGCAAGCATTGAATGTCGTAGCGAGCATTGCTAGTATTTTGTTCGGTAGGTATTTTAGAACAATATTTGGAAGTTCGTCGTGGCCAGGTGATTTTTTGGGATGGAAAGACTTGATGTAACCTTTGATCTCCCTAGGCGATGTAGCTTTTAATTGTCCTGTTGCCAGGTTTTGGATGTTTGCTGTGTTTATGTTTATTTCTTCCATGAGTTCTTCGCTGGCGTTATCATTGTCTGTTGTGAATGTTCGTGCCAGGTGCTCTGCAAATACCTCGCATTTTTCTTCGTCGGATCGGTATTCTATGTTGTCTTTTACAATGGTGGGGATTATTGTGGGTTCTTTTAGTATTCGTTTGGTAGCTTGCCATAGTCCAGTGTCTGTGGTTTCAAATTCTGAGATGTATTGCTGATATGTCTATTCTGTAATTATCGAGTTCCCACTTTACCCTGTGTGTGAGTCTGTTGATTACAGGTTTTAGGGCTGGATTTCTAGTTCGCTGCCATTCGCGCCTTTTTTGGTTTTTCTCTTTTATCATTTTTAAGATGTTCTGCGGCGTAGTGTAAGAATTGATTCTTTGGCTATTTCTATCACAGGTTGCAAGCTTTACACTTAGCTTTATGGAAGATGTCATTGTTTTTACAGATTCTTCAATGTATTTGCATGTATTCAGAGGGGTTATAGTTGTAATAAGGTTCAATGTATTTTGAAAATGAGTCCAGTTGACTTTTCCGTGGATCAACTTGGATTTTTTATGAGTGAAGGGCGGAATGGTTTCTATTGATATTATGACTGGGAGGTGATCTGAGCTCATTTCTGTTATGACGGTTTGATTAATTGTCTTCGTAATATTTTTTTGTAGAACGATAACCAGAATATCGGGTTGATGATCTGTGCGGCAGGGAAAGTATGTGAAGTCATCTGGTGCATTGACATGGAAACCTTGATCCATTGACCAGTCATTGAGCTTTACTCCAGCGGGATTATTGACTCTGCAGTTCCAGTTAGTATGCTTACTATTAAGATCGCCAACTATAAGTATTGCATCATTTGGGTTAATGAGGCGTTGCAGATCTTCTTTGAGTAATGCTCTGTTTGGTTGTCGATATGCTGCGGTAATGGTAATTTGACTGCCATCATTGAATTTTACCTTTGCAGATACGTGTTCGAGCCTTTGTAGTGTGAATTCATTTACTTGATAGTGCGAGATGTTTCTTTTCAGTATGATGGCGAGAAAGCGGGAGAGTATGGTATAGTTATATATATATATGTCACCGAATAAAGTAGAGGGGTACACACCAGCTACCCAGAGTGGGGGACGCTAGCGTACCAGAGTGGGGAACGCGTTGCCGGACCACGCGGAGACCAGACGGGTGGTGACTGGTGGCTTTCCGTTGTGATGGGCGCAATCGTACCGCTATCCACTCGTTATATTAGTTACTGCAATTATTGCATATTTCTATTTGGTTTCACTATATTGGTTGAAACAGTTGTGTATTCGTTATATAAAATTTGACAGTGATAATATCAGAAGAGGGATCTAATTCGCGTGCAAAATCCAAGAACAAAGAAACAGCTGAAAATGTTAACCCTCGCTGCCTGACGGAAGTACTTGAGATCATATTATAGAGATTATGGTACTTGGGATCAAAAATGGTTGTTTTCAAGGTATTAGTGATGCTTAAAAGAGATCGTTTAATTTTGGTGAGTCATACCTTGTTGAGAACTATTATTTGTACTGCATTGAATGGAAAATCATGTAAGTACGGGTCTGCTTAATTGCAGTATGCAAAACTATTGTCTATTTTCGATATGAATTTAATTGGTGTTATCTTTGTGTTGATACCAAGAGAGTTGCACAATAATAGTGATTGTTAAAAGAGATTTTGTAATTTGTTGCGTCATACCTTGTTGAGCATTATTATTTGTACTGCATTGAATGGAAAATCATGTAAGTACGGGTCTGCTTAATTGCAGTATGCAAAACTATTGTCTATTTTCGATATGAATTTAATTGTTGTTATCTTTGTGTTGATACCAAGAGAGTTGCACACTAATAGTGATTGTTAAAAGAGATTTTATAATTTGTTGGGTCATAACTTGTTGAGATTTTGTTGTTTGAACTGCATTGAAAGGAAAATCATGTAAGTACAGGTGTGCATAATTGCAAATTGCGAACCTATTGTGGAGCGACCTCGAGCCCTGAGTCATCGCAAATGCCGGAGAACCACCAAGTCCATGTACCTGACTAACTGGTGGAGTGTTTTTTCTACTATTGTGGATTATTATTTCATGTACCGAGTGTTCGACGCTGTCGAATGTTTCTTGCATAGTCTCGGCGGCGCGGCGCCGGTTTTAGGCAGTGGATGCCAACGATACGACGCACTTGTAGTAGTATTGTTCTGGTATCATTGTGTTTCGTTCAATTTGATTACGACTTTTGTTTGTTTAATTTACGATTGATAACACTATTGTCAATTTTAAATATGATCTTAATGTGTTGTTTTTATTTGTTTATATCGAGAGAATTGCATACTAACTAAAGTTCATGGATGCCAGATGAGTTTTCAAGTTTGCCACACTTGTCAGAATGGACGAGTAGTTTGTAAAAGTTTTTGCTGATGCTTGTTATACGCCACTTAGAGACGTGTTGGAGAGAGTGTTTTAACATTAGAAACGTATGCATTGTTGGTACCAGTGCCGAGACGGAGTAAGATCAAAACCAATGTTTTTACGGTTTGTGATTGATAATTAATAGATCATAGTTGAAATAGTGGAATGCCTCAATGGTTTGTGATTTATAATTTAACGATTGATTGTTTTTCATAATAAGTGTAGGTAACTACTGTAGCCTTTAAAAAGTGTTTAATTCGTAAAACATTGAGAATACGAAAAATCTGTATAATTTCTGATTTAAACTTATTCATTTCTTAACCTAAAACAAGAATCTCCCTATCATTTTGTTGTTTAAAAATTGAAAGTACTTTTGCTAAGAGTATTGTAATTGGCGCGTTTGAAGAGCTTACGCTTGTATTTGATATTTAGAAATATGAAGGTGCCTTTGCTTGGCATATTATAAATTGGAAATAGGAAATCTTTTGTTTTGTAATTTCATAATGCAAAATTGAAAGTTACTTGTTTTAAGAATAGTAAGGTTACGTTTCTAGTCCATTATTGGTGAATTGAAGGTTTATGTTCTTCATGAATTGTAAATTGACGATTGAAGTATCTTATGCCGTGTGTGGCTTAATTTGCGAATTTAAGGTTGATGCTTGTGACCTTTATTGGAGAGTTGAAATTTATTAGCTTTGTGTAGCTGAATTTGAGAGTGTAGCTTTTGGAGTTAGTGTATTATGATTTGAACATTGAAAATTAATGTTCGTCGTGAACCATAATTGGAGAATTGAAATTTATAGCTTTGTGTACCTGAATCTGAGAATTTGGAGTTTATGTGTTTTGGTGTATAATAACCAGACACGTGTAAGATACTGTTCTTCGTGTGTTATAATTTGAGAATGGAAAGTCTTGTCTATCAAAAATTGAGTATTGGTAGTTATCAATGTTTTGTGATTCATAATTTATGAATCGTAAGTTTATGTTCTTTAAGTATTATAATTAGAGAACGGAAGCCCCTTATGTTTTGTTTAACATAATTTTTGAAATGAATTGGAATTTGTGTGTTATAAATTGAGGATTGAAATACCTTATTCCGTTTACGTAACGTAATGTGAGAATTGTACGTTTGTGTACTTCGAGTATCATAATAGCAGACATTGATGTCCTTGATCGTTATGTGTCATAATTTCAGAATTAAAGGATAATTCGTTTTGTTGGCATGTTAAGAAAGTTGAACGTTGTTATGTAATTCAAAAGTTTTTCTAGTTTATGTATCCCAATAAAAAAGGGAGTGGATCATTTGTACGCTTTGCATTTATTTAATTATTATTGTTGATAATTTTGAATTGGTCTTTGCATATTGGGACAGATGAAGAAGGTATGTGTGGTAATAGTTAGTTTTGAGAGAAATATAACATCATTTTGTGTAAGCCAAACTACGGTTCCTGAGTTTAAGATGTAAAATGAGCTACATGTAGTTCCTGAGCTAGGAGCCGAAAAGAGAAAATATAGAAATGAATTGTAAAAGTCACTATTGTTGTGAATGCGAGAATGTTGATGGTTGTTGAGTTAAACTGGTCGTTGTACAGTCCCTGAACTCTTGTGTGTTGTTTGATACGGCTCTAAACCTTGGTAAAGTAGTTATGGTGATAACTCTAAACTTGGTTAAAGCAGTCGGGATTGTTGTTTGATACGGCTCTAAACCTTGGTAAAGTAGTTATGGTGAGATAACTCTAAACTTGGTTAAAGCAGTCGGGATTTGTTGTTTGATACGGCTCTAAACCTTGGTAAAGTAGTTATGGTGAGATAACTCTAAACTTGGTTAAAGCAGTCGGGATTTGTTGTTTGATACGGCTCTAAACCTTGGTAAAGTAGTTATGGTGAGATAACTCTAAACTTGGTTAAAGCAGTCGGGATTTGTTGTTTGATACGGCTCTAAACCTTGGTAAAGTAGTTATGGTGAGATAACTCTAAACTTGGTAAAAGCAGTCGGGATTTGTTGTTTGATACGGCTCTAAACCTTGGTAAAGTAGTTATGGTGAGATAACTCTAAACTTGGTTAAAGCAGTCGGGATTTGTTGTTTGATACGGCTCTAAACCTTGGTAAAGTAGTTTTGGTGATAACTCTAAACTTGGTTAAAGCAGTCGGGATTTGTTGTTTGTTACGGCTCTAAACCTTGGTAAAGTAGTTATGGTGATAACTCTAAACTTGGTTAAAGCAGTCGGGATTGTTGTTTGATACGGCTCCACACCTTGGTAAAGTAGTTTTGGTGATAACTCTAAACTTGGTTAAAGTAGTCGAGATTCTTTGGTTGACTACAGCGTTAGATCATGTTAAAGTAGTTGGTGATCTTTAAATTTGACTAGATGACTGTTAGTTATGTTAAGAAATTAAGCTGTGGTTACTGGATGTAGATTGATAGAAACAGCCACTGAACTTGAATGAATGAGAATGCTCTTTGCATGTTATAGTTGAAAGTAGCTCCTGGGCTTGCTAAGAACGATGGAGTGCCTGAAACTGTTGGTAAAAGAAAAACTAGATAATTAGTCCGGTTGTATTCTTTTAGAAGAATTGCTAGGCACAGCAGATCAGAGACAGGTATCCCGAGAGCGTGACACCTTGCAGGATGGCCGTGTCACCGAATAAAGTAGAGGGGTACACACCAGCTACCCAGAGTGGGGGACGCTAGCGTACCAGAGTGGGGAACGCGTTGCCGGACCACGCGGAGACCAGACGGGTGGTGACTGGTGGCTTTCCGTTGTGATGGGCACAATCGTACCGCTATCCACTCGTTATATTAGTTACTGCAATTATTGCATATTTCTATTTGGTTTCACTATATTGGTTGAAACAGTTGTGTATTCGTTATATAAAATTTGACAGTGATAATATATATATATATATATATATATATATATGTATACTTAATCACTGTCGCTTACTTCAATTTAACTGTTTGATTTCAGGGGAAAATCGACGGGAGACTTATAATGAAACTACTCTTTTAGCATGTGTCTAGCTTTCGGTACTTTAATTCATTACCTTCTTCAGGACTCTACAAAGACATAAACAACAATTTAAAAATGTATACAAAGATTCCAATCACTAAAAATAGATTTATCACAACATAACCCTACTTACATTGCTTGTGAGGTTTGTTAAAATTAGGATATGCGATTTTATCGACAAATATATTCCTTCTTGCATTCGGAGAGCCACCACATATACAAGCCATACGATTTTATTTATTTTCTGTTTCAGATTACTTATATAACACTTGATTTATAATAACAATAAATTTTTCTCTTGTTTCAGGACGCCTTCGTTGGTGCAGGAAACAGCCATCTTGTGTTCATGACAGTGACGTCACAATGGCGCCAACTTGTTTGAATTTGAAAATGCGCTTCTCTCTTACTACCATCTAAAATGTTATTGCCTCGTCATACAAGCTGTCCATGTCATTTCTTCTTGTTTTCTCTAATTCTAAAACATAGGTGTACATAGCACTTAAGTTTTGTACATCAGATTTCTTATTTATTGTGTCAGAAGTTTTATATATGTGGAACATTTCGAGGAAAATACGTTTTATGTAGTTCGGCTCAATGTCCAATATTTCAATTTCTTCATACCTGATTTTGTGATCCTCTTTGTTTACGTGGGTGGCCAGCATGCATCTGTCTGGATTTCTGATGCAGTCGCTCTTGTGTCCTGCTATTCTGCTTTTCAGAAGTTGTGAAGTTTGACCTATGTAGTATTTTGAGCAGTCTGCACATTGCAGTTTGTACACTGCATTTCCCTGTGACAGAATAGGTGTTTTATCTTTCAATTTTGTATACACTTCCCCTACCGTTTTTATCTTTTTTCGTGCTATCTTTAAATTTTCTTGTCTGAAAGTATTTATCAACTTTGAAGTCAACTGCGGAATGTCCATGAGTACAGCATATTTTACATTATTACCTCCTGCATTGTTGTTGTCTCCTCCGGTTTCTGTTCTATTGTTCCTTGTACCCGTTCTTGTCTCTATTTGGGCCGTTGCCGTTGCATATATCAGGCTTCTGATCAATTTTCTAGGATATGAATTGTTGAGAAGAATGGTCTCAAACTTCCTCATGTTTGCCTGTAAAAATCTTTCGTCACTTATTGCATGTATTCTTTTTTTCATTTCTTTGATGAAGTTTATTTTATTTTTCATGGCATGAGATGAATGATAATTTATATATCTGCATGAGGAGGTTGGTTTTTGATACCAATTAAGAATTAGTTTGTTTTCTTCTGTTCTTACCACTTTTGTGTCCAAAAAGGGCACCGAGTTCTCCGGGTCTTCTTTCTCTATGGTAAATTGTAGGTGTCTATTGTATCCATTAAAAACCTGCTGAATTTCCTCTGTTCCATCATCTGGCACTGCTGTGATCAGATCATCCACAAATTTTTTGATGAATGGTACTGGATATGACAATTTAGGTAAGCATTCTTCAAGTAGGGCATCCATTATGTATTGAGAAAGAATCGGGCTTAGCTCTGAACCCATGGCACAACCAAATAGTTGCCTGTAATAAGATTCTTTGTATGAACAGTAACTGTTGTCTAAAACGAATTTTACCAACTTTAAAAACTGCGGTTCGCTCATTCCTCTCGCGTGGTCTTTTATTGTGTCCCACTTTTGTCGAAGTACTCTTTCCACTATCTCTTGTGTGATGTTCCCATATAAATTTACCACATCCAGAGAGATGACCTTGTAATTAGGTGGGACTGTTGTGTTTTTAATGAATTCAGCAAACCTAAAGGTGTCACCTGTGTAGAAGTTGTTATCTCTTTCATATGCTGTATCCAGAATGTTTGCTATGAGTGTGGCTATTGCTTTCGTTGGGCCTTGCATACCTGCAACAATAGGTCTAAGAGGTAGGTGTGTTTGGTTTATGTAATTTTGGGTTACCATAAATTTTTGGACATGTTGAGTTGTATCTTCTAAACTTCTTTCCTTCCTCCGTTGTAATGATGTTCTTCTTTTCAAGTTCTGTCACTAATTGGTTTGCCTTGCTCTGGATTGTGCTGGTCGGATCTGTCTTCAGTTTTTTAAAATTTGCTCCATCATTCAGTATCTCCATCAGTATCTCCGAATGCAAGAAGGAATATATTTGTCGATAAAATCGCATATCCTAATTTTAACAAACCTCACAAGCAATGTAAGTAGGGTTATGTTGTGATAAATCTATTTTTAGTGATTGGAATCTTTGTATACATTTTGAAATTGTTGTTTATGTCTTTGTAGAGTCCTGAAGAAGGTAATGAATTAAAGTACCGAAAGCTAGACACATGCTAAAAGAGTAGTTTCATTATAAGTCTCCCGTCGATTTTCCCCTGAAATCAAACAGTTATATATATATATATATATATATATATATATATATATATATATATATATATATATATATGGCCTTCATTCATTACAACAAAGCCTTTGACTCGATTAACCGACACACTTTATGGCAAGCATTGAAGAAAGCAAATGTTCCAGAACGCTATGTACGGATCATACAAAACATATATAGTAACAACACAGCAAAAATACGGTTGGAGAGGGCAGGAAGGAAATTCAACGTCGAAAAGGGTGTACGACAAGGGGACCCAATGTCTCCGGACCTATTTAACTGTTTGCTGGAGTCCATTATACAGTCAACAAATTGGGAAGAGCAAGTAGGAATACGAATAAATGGCAGATACCTTAGCAACCTAAGGTTTGCTGACGATGTCGTACTTTTTGCCACATCGGCTGCAGACCTGCAACATCTAGTTAGTGAATTGCAAACTAAGAGCAACCAAGCGGGCCTCACCATGAATTTCCAAAAGACAAGGATTATGACTAACGGTTCCAAAACTCCAATCGAAGTTCAAGGTAGGCCCATTGAATACATAGAAGATTACATATATTTGGGACAGCTGATTGCTATGAATGACCGTACAGAAAGGGAAATAAACCGAAGAATTACTAGTGCATGGAAACGATACTGGTCACTAAAACTAATATTTAAAACCAACATTTCCATGAGTACAAAAAGAAAGTTATTTGACACCTGCGTAAGTCCAGTACTGACCTACGGCTGTCAAACCTGGTCTCTTACAAAAAAGCAAGCTACAAAAATCCGTGTCCAACAAAATAGAATGGAGAGGAGTATGTTGGGTATAACACTACGAGACAGAGTGAGGGTATCGGAGATGAGGAGGAAGACAGGTGTTGCTGATATGGTAGCCACCATCAGATCACTGAAATGGAGCTGGGCGGGACATGTGGCGAGAAGAGAGGGAAGGCCAAGAGACATCACCGAATGGGTACCTTTGAGCCAGAAAAGAAATAGGGGACGCCCAAGAACCAGGTGGTCAGACGAAATTAAGGACATTGCAGGAAATGATTGGGCCACTAAAGCGAGATCAAGGAACACTTGGCAAATCCTTGGGGAGGCCTTTGTCCGTAAGGGCTCTCATTCTAATTCAGATTAATTAAATGCATATATTTTTATTTTTTAAATGAATCCTTCATTAATTGGATTGGTTTATGTACCTACATTTAAATACTTAATTATTTTTTATTGGAAGTCGAATTGTACTATTGTTGATGTATTTTGGAACAATGGAATGAAATAAAGGCTATTATTATTATTATTATTATTATTATTATTATTATTAAGTAAAAGGTAAGAAAACCTTTTACATTTCAACCTTTTAACCGCTGCCGTCCTAAAATATGTGTGTCAACTTTAGCTAGTAGACAATTTACTATTTATTAATATTTAAGTATTTATTTTATTTATGTTCTTCAGCACGTTAAGCAATCTTATAAAATACGTTCCTGCTTATGTGTAACTGTTTCAAACGTACGTAAAAAACAAGGCAGCTTTTTATATGAACCATTTTTTTTTAGCAAAACATGGGACTTAAAATTAGTTACTTAAAATCCCCAGTGTATTTTAGGGACGCGAATGGTTTAGCTACTTGGTTATTTTACTTACTTAGTTATTTTTTCGCCTTTATGCATTTTAAAGATGTGGAACCGACAAATAAAACGTGTTTGAGAGAAGTTGGTAACGATTCGACGTTGACCTTGAAACGATATTTTCTACTTTTAAGCAAGTTGGGTATTGCTTATTTGCAAATCTTTCGCACAGGATATGTTTACTTAATTTTTGTTTACTTGCGTATACTTGTTGAGGGCTGTAAAGGGATTGTTTGATTTTTCTTTTCAAGGTTTAGGGTGGTTGTTTCTCAGTTTGATTTAGATTTTTTGTTGTCATGGTGTGGAGAAGGAAGATATAGAAGTAAACAGAATTAGCGCGCAACACCTAGCAGATATTATTCTTGTTGAGATTCTCGTATACTTTAAATTATCTTTATTTTACTCTTTATGACTTTTACAAGTTTTAACTGACAAGTACATATATAACACATTTCTTAACTATAACAACATAGTATCTTGATTTGAAGATCGCTTCACTCCAACACTCCTTCTCAATCTTTCAAATCCATTATTCTAATTTCTTTAACCAGTCTTGATAAGCGAATATAGTCAAGGGCTTTGTGAACATATCTGCTAACATTGTCTCGGTTGTAAAATATTTAAATGCTATTTATTTTTTTTCTTTGTGTCCCGAACGAAATGATACTGGATATCGATATGCTTGGTTCTTTTCCCCCCTTTATATAAATCTAACATTTTAAGACAACCTCGGTTATCTTCGTGCACAGTTAGTTCTTGTACTTCTTTATTAAAGTCGTTTATAAGTTGCTTCTGCCATTTCGCTTCTTGACTGCTTCTGTTAGTGCTATATATTCTGCTTCAGTTGATGATAATGCAACGCAATTTTGCTTTCTGCATATCCAACTAATAGTACTACCATTATAACAATATATAGCCTGACGTTGTTTTTCTATCGGTTGTATCTCCTGCCCAGTCCGAATATACATATCCACTAAGTATATTAGTTTCATGTTTAATTATATTAAGTTTTAACCCATATGATTTTGTAGCTTTCTGATATCTAATAATTCGTTTAGCTTCTATGCAGTGTGCTTGAGACGGAGAGCTTGAGTTTACACTCAAATATAGCTATCATCCGATTAGTTCTCTGTAATTCTTTTCAGACTCTAATTTTGGGGGGTTATTGCAATACTTATAATAACCAGGGTCCAGCGGTGTTCTGGATGATCTGCAATTAGATGTCTCCTAGATCACAAATTTCTAAATTTTTGCATAATTCTTCTTGTACCATGGCTATGTTTTCCTTCAGTTTACTTGAAGTTAGAATAGCATCAACATATATTAATACATATGTGATTTTTCCATTTATCATCTTATAATATATGCAGTTTTCACATAATCTCCTTCTAAACCCGTATGCTATTAATACATCATTTATTTTGGCATTCAATGCCCTTGGTGCTTGTTTCAGTTCATATATACTTCTATTTAATCGACAAACTAAATGCTCTTTTCCCACTTCCTCAAAACCTTGAGGTTGTTTCATATATATTTCTTCATGCATATTGCCATTCAAAAATGCTGTCTTTACATCAACATGTTTTATATGCATACCATTTTTACCTGCAAAGTTTACTAATAATCTAAAAGTTGTTGCTGAAATAACAGGTGCATATATTTCTTCAAAATCTTATCCAATCTTTTGTGAATAACCTTTTGCTACCATCCTAGGTTTACATCTAATAATATTAAGTTGACCATCTTCTTTTATTTTATATTTCCATTTACATCCAATTGGTTTTCTATGCATTGGAAGTTCTGTTAACACCCAAGTGTTATTCTTCTTTAATGACTCCATCTCCTTTTCCATATCTTTTAACCATTTTGTATAATCAACACTTTTAACTGCTTCAGTATAGTTCCTAGGCTGTTTATTTGTTTTTAATTCATTTTCCTTTCATACATTTGCTGTATTTATTTGTTTAAGTCGTTCCTGAATTAGTCTCTGTGAGCTTCTTTCCCCTATTTTTCTCTGTGATTCTTCTTTTGTTTGTCCATCTTCACATGTTTCTGTGCATGTTTCGTTGATATCTTCATTTTTATCTGATTTACTAGTATCAATTATATATTATATAAACCCCTTCTGGACCCAATTTCGTTCTTCTCTATATCTGTAGTTTTTGAAGTATGTATTACAAATTTCATTAAAAATGACATCTCTGCTATATTTTACACGGCCATTTGTTAACTGTTGGTAAACAATTTAAAATATAGTTAGAACTGAAAATTGCCTCACCCCAATATTTGTTAGAAATATTTGCAGTTTTCAGCAGACATCTAGCCATTTCCATAACTGTTCTATTTTTTCGTTCAGCAGTTCCATTTGGTGCGGCGAATATGTTGCTGTTGTTTGAAGTTCTATACCATCTTGTTTGGTTAGATTTTGTACTCCCTTGTTTATATACTCTTCCCATTGTCTGTCCTAAATTTCTTCATCGCTTTTCAGAACTTTGTGTGTCCATTTCGTATATTCGCAGATTTTTCCTAGTATTTCAACCTTGTGTTTTAAAAAACACGACGCAATATTTGCTGTAATCATCTATAAATGTGACAAAATAGTGATTACCTGTTGGTGTCTTTATTTGAATCGCCCACAAATATCTGAGTGCACAAGCTCAAGTATTTCTTGACTGTTGTTTCCCGCTTCTTTGTTTATAGGGGTTATTGTCATCTTACTTTCAATACAACTGCTGCAAAAATGTTATGCTTCCAGGGTTTAAATTTCTCACCTTCAACCAAGTTTTCTGTCTCTAATAACTTTATATCATCATAATTTCGAAGAGCTAGTCGTTTGTGCCAAACACAGATACGATCTCCTATATTATTTATTGCTAAAAAGGTTACATTTATATTCTGAAATCTGTTGCTCAGTTTCAATATTGTACAATTGTTGATTGGTTTCAATTTCTACTTTATCATTTTGTTTAATCTTATTTGTAATTATTACATATGTTGCACTAAATGTTGCTGTAAATCCGGCTTCTGTTGTCTTCTTAACTGACAGTAAGTTCCTTTTCAAATGTGGTACGTACATAATTTTTAATGATAAATTCCTGCATGCTCACTGGCTATGTATGAATGAAATAAAAGAGGTGTTTGACTTCCAGTGGATTATTTATTGTTCCTAGTGGTACCTGGTTTCGAGACACCTGTCTTGTCTTCAGCCTTTAGCGAGACTGGAAGTCTCGGTGGAAGTCAAACACTTCTTTTATTTCATACGTACATACAATCCTTTAGTAAAATGGCTTTCTTGCAATATTTTGGACGAACCTTAACTGTGCCTATTCCACATGAAGGTAATTTGTATTGTTCAATTTTTCAATAATGCTTCTATTTGTTATGCCCATATTTGTTATGTTCTGTTGAGATTATCGTATATTTTATAATATATATATTTTACTCTTTATGACTTTAGCAAGTTTTAACTGACAGGTACATAAACACATTTCATAACTATAACAGCATACTATCTTGATTTGAAGATCGCTTCACTCCAACAATTGTAAACAAAAGAAAATTCTAAAGTGCACAAATACGTATTGTGCGGAAATGTGTTATTAGCAATATTATTTGTTAACATAGCGATATCCGTTTTGTTCTCAGGAAAGACACCGCATATTACGTTTAATAGTTTAGAAAATAAACTGACGTTTCGCGAACCATGTTGCTCGTTTCTTCAAAGCTGATTGAATATTGATCAATAGTTGTTTAATAGTTGTTTAGTAGTTGATTTAGTAGTTGTTATTTTCAAGGTACAGGTGTAAAAATGTTACACACGAAAACAGAGTGCCTCTCATCAATTTCCTACCAATGGGATTATTCTCATCAGACTAAACATAGTGCCGTAGAAGCAGGGGTAATAATAATTACAGTATTAAAACATGAGGTAAGTATTTGATATCTAAAATATTGCTCTTCAAGTCTACTATCGTAGAAGCTATACTAAGCAAACTGAGAAGTAGCGTCTCAAATTAACTCTAGAGAAATTATAAAAAAATATGCTGAATTTATGCCATTACGTATAAGGATACATTGATTATCGATTACTGATGATGGTTGTGATGCGAGAAAGATAAAGATGCATCAGACTATTATAAATCCATAATAAATGATATGTCTGTAAAATTGAACACTAAATAATGTACTGTAATTTCTTTGTATGTTTGTAACATCCGGACAAGTCTTTTTATCGCCAGTTCGTCATCGTTCACAGTCTTGTACGGTGTGCATGAGCGCTAAAA
The DNA here is from genome assembly GCA_964023965.1 of Melinopterus prodromus. Classification (NCBI taxonomy): domain Eukaryota; kingdom Metazoa; phylum Arthropoda; class Insecta; order Coleoptera; family Scarabaeidae; genus Melinopterus; species Melinopterus prodromus. The sequence continues at coordinate 33,084,894 of OZ030390.1, forward strand.
TGGTCACTCGATTAAAATGTCTATATTGTAATTTTCGTTTAATATTTGTTGTTGCTACATTAATCGGTATATCGCCCCTTAAAAGTAAGTGCAGGTGCGGGAGAAGACCGAGACATACAGTTTATGACTCTGTACAGTGGTCCATCTATTGTGTCATGTTAATTTTCAATATATTACTCTTAGTAACGGTTTCTTATTGGATTTACAAATGGTCAGACAGAAAAGCTTCGCTAAAGGACAGCTCAACAATTTTAAGGATATCATGCATAATATTTATTACGAATTCCGCCATATTCTCTTTATTATCCGTAAATAATATTAAAGGAATAAAGACACTGTTGGATAACATATATAAATTTATAGACATTATTAACAAAATTGCACCTTGGACCAGCATCGAACAAAAGCTAGTTGCCTATCTATATCGCAAATGCAAAATATATATGTTAATTTACGTTTGCACCGTTACACTATTTTTTTCTTATTGGATTTTATTCGACCAGCAAATTGAGGCACTACTTTGTGCAATCACTATAACAGCAAATAATTATATTATATTTGGTGGCGCCTTTTTATTATCTGTGCACGATTGCCTATTGAAGAATTCCTATGCAGAGATTATTGTTTCCTTGAAAACAAGCCCTTGTACTAAAACGATGTATAGGCCGGATCTTTCTAGAAGACGTATGCGTTTATTTGAAATCCACAAGTATGTTTTAGAGAACGTTGAATTGATGAATCAGGTATTCGGACTGGGTGTGCTAATAACTTACCTAACTTGGTTGAGTGTTGGTATATTGTGGGTTTATGCGAATTTGGTAATAATAATATATGGCAGAATATTTGAAGAATTATGGGTGTTTATGGGTTTAATGTTCTTGTTGTTGACCTACGGAATTACTATTTTGTACTGCACATCAACTGGTGAACTGGCCACTCCTATGGTAAATATTATATCTTTTGTTTTGCCCAATATTATTGAGGGATAGCAATAATCTTTAATCTTAGTAATGTCTTATTACAGAGGAATCAATTACTGTCATTTTTATATAGTTATTCAACGTCTAAAGTACCGCGAAAGGAAGCAATCAGAGTATGTTGCATACTTTAAAAAAAATCCGCATTAAGCTGTTATCGACAATATATTTTTCGTTATAGATTGAAGCATTATTGTGTTGCATCAGCTACCAAAAGGCGGTGTCAAGACCAGCGGGACTACTGACATTTTCAATAACATTAGTTCCTAGGGTAAGTACCAACAATTATGAACTGCCGTTTTCAAAACTGTATTTACTCTATTAAACATTACCAGTAGCAGCGTCCCACGTAGTATAGTATTGTTTATTCGTGTTAAGATACAGAAATAGTACATACACACGTCATCATAGGGTTTCGCCTTATACGCCAACTTGGATTCATAAATCAAATAATCAGTTTTGTACTTATTATAACTGGTCAGATTTACGACAACAAAATATTCATTTTTATTAAGTATTATCCAGGTATTATTCTACGACTTTTATTATTATTGCAATTTCTTACAATATTCTAGAGAATAGAATATTGTGTAATGAATGATTTCATACTAACATCTAGAATCTAGACGTTAGTATGACATAATTCATTACATCCCGTCTATTAACCACTCAGTGATTAAAATTTTAAATCATTTGAAATTGATGATCCATAAGTTGTGATGTTCAGAATTTCACCTGAGAGAATGGCACAAATAACATGAGGCCATCTAAAATTTCCAAAAAGAAAACGGAAGAAACCAAGTATATAAAAAATAGTTTTTGTTGTCATAATATTCGTTATTAAATTTAACATCCACATCTAACAGGTGTCTCGATTCTATAAGAACAAAAAATAATATTGAAAATGTTGATTTAATTTATAAAGTGGCTAAAATAATAAGGCAATAATAAAACGCCTGTCTAAAATGAGAAATTTCTTATAATGTGCTCTCTTATCCAATTTGCAAAACAAAAGTTAAAGGAACCTTTATACACTACAGTTGTCGTTAAGTATTCTGTAAAAAAGTAAGTACCCTGGTAAAAACTGTTTCTTCGAGTTTAATCCTAGATTCCGCAGGCAAACCGCGCAGAGGTAGCCCAAGGTTAAAAAGTATTGGATTTTACATTAGGACCTCAAAACTGATAAATATCATAAATATCAAATATGTAGAACTGCCCGATCTTTAGTTTAAAATACCTGAATGGAAAATATGGAGTGATATATACGATGGATGACCATGTTGTAAGTTTCTTTTGGACTTTTGAGTCCTCATGCTATATTAATTGACGACATGAGAATGAAAAGTGGCTAAAACATATGGTTTCCTATAGTCTTTAGACACTTCTCATTCTGAGCCCTTCAATTATTATTCGCATCTTACATAGTTTCTGTATTACTGACAAGATTATACATAACAAGATTATATACATAATTTATTTTTAAAATAATGATCACATAGCCAGAATATTATAATTGTGTGATATGTACCTAGCTACTTATATTTTTTATTTCTTGTAGGCCCTACACATTATCTTAGCATACGTGCTAGTTGCAGTACAATTCCTCCTAGCCAACTTGGAGAAACCACCGAGAGAATAGTTTCATTACTACAGAGTTTTCATTACAACGATATATTAATCATCAAATATACTTCTAATGTCTATTATGTCTAATTAAGTACACACAGATGTTTGTTAGCCTAGTCAAGAGTGTATTGCTAAACACAATAAACTTAGTTTTGAACATGTATTGTTTTATATTTTAAAATATTGTATAAATTAAGACTGCCTATAATAATATCAATGAGATCAACAATGATATCAACTTTTAATCATACTACAAAAACTAATATTTAGGCTGATATTTTCACCTACCTACAAAGTCCTCAGTAGTTTTTTGACAGATCTATTAGATTTGACTGCGCTATTTTAGCCCGACTGTGGTCAGCTGAGCGTGCACATCAGGAGTATGAGAGGCAAACATGCATCCGCTTCTGACACATCTTACCATTTGACGGTCTAAAATAGCGTAACATAAAATCTTCTTATTTAAAAAATATCTGACGTGGCCAGGCACATGACTTTATCATACTATGTACAAAATTAATAGTTTAGCTGCATGAGATTTCATTAACCATTAATATAAATATATTAATTAAAGAAAATACACATTATGAATTAACATAATTTCAAATGCTATAAAAAACTATGCCTTGCGCCCTCGGCGCTAATCCGAAATTGTGTTTACAAATTTGAAATTTTTACGATGTAACCGCCAATAAGTGAACAGCATCGGGGAAATTTTTAAAACCAAACGACGATAAAATGATAAAATATGCTTTACAAAAATATTTAATGGGACGTAAAACGTTTTCATCTAAGAATTATTGAATAAAACACAGCACGCGCATGCAGCTACCGCTACCGCCTTTGCCGTCTCCTTCGTTGATCAGGAGCAACGTCATCTTCATCGCTGACGTCCCGCTCAGCATCTAGTTGTAGAGGTCCTGCATCCGATTCGGCTTCGAGCTCGTCCCCAGGCTGATCAGGTGGTTCCGGCGCTGCAACCTCTTGCGGATATTTTTTGACAGTAGGTATTGTCAAAACATCGCCCTTTGAAACTACCTACTGTCTATACTCATTAGAGTACATCTGAATTTGCTCTTGCGGGTAAACTATTAATTTCACCAAAAAATGTCATAGACGTAAATTATACAAAATTTTCTCTACTTTAATTTATTATTTAACTATTTTGACGAACTTACAGAAATGGCGGCTCATTTCCAAAATCCTTGAAAAATGCTTAGAGGAAACAGCCAATTCTTTTGGACCCGTTTGAACCAAAAGCTTTTCAGCTCAAAGTTTCGTCAAAACTTCTAAATATGCACTTTCGTTCCGATACCTTTAGTAGTTTCTCCGGAATCGTCACCACAAAAATCGAGTACACACATACACACATACACACATACATACATTACACACATACACACATACACACATACACACATACACACATACACACACACATACACACATACACACATACACACATACACACATACACACATACACACATACACACATACACACATACACACATACACACATACACACATACACACATACACACATACACACATACTCACATACACACATACAGACATACACACATACACACATACACACATACACACATACACACATACACACATACACACATACACACATACATACATTACACACATACACACATACACACATACACACACACATACACACATACACACATACACACATACACACATACACACATACACTCATACACACATACACACATACATACATACACACATACACACATACACACATACACACATACACTCATACACACATACACACATACACACATACACACATACACACATACACACATACACACATACACACATACACACATACACACATACATACATTACACACATACACACATACACACATACACACACATACACACATACACACATACACACATACACACATACACACATACACACACACATTACACACATACACACATACACACATACACACATACACACATACACTCATACACACATACACACATACACACATACACACATACACACATACACACATACTCACATACACACATACACACATACACACATACACACACACACACATACACACATACACACATACATACATTACACACATACACACATACACACATACACACATACACACATACACACATACACACATACACACACACATACACACATACACACATACACACATACACACATACACACATACACACATACACTCATACACACATACACACATACACACATACACACACACACATACACACATACACACATACACACATACTCACATACACACATACACACATACACACATACACACATACACACATACACACATACACACATACACACATACACACATACACACATACATACATTACACACATACACACATACACACATACACACACACATACACACATACACACATACACACATACACACATACACACATACACTCATACACACATACACACATACACACATACACACATACACACATACACACATACACACATACACACATACACACATACACACATACACACATACACACATACACACATACACACATACACACATACACACATACACACATACACACATACACACATACACACATACACACATACACACATACACTCATACACACATACACACATACACACATACACACATACACACATACACACATACACACATACACACATACACACATACACACATACACACATACACACATACACTCATACACACATACACACATACACACATACACACATACACACATACACACATACACACATACACACATACACACACACACAGACATTTTTGTACCTTGGTCAAAAATGATCAGGGGACGCAAAAAGACCTATTTCCTCTAAAATCTCGTTTTCTTTTTTCGGCACAATTACATTACTTTATTATACTGCGTATGATAAATTAAAAATAGTTACGTTAATTAATCTTTTGTTACTTTTACATACTTTCTAGTGAGCAATATTACATCAGAAAACACCTGTAAACATTTCAAATCTGTACAAGGCGTATTACCGCTAGGATTCAGAATTTATGAAACACTTCCGACAGACTACCTACGTCGTTAAAGGACAAAGAAATGTAATATTTTATGAATGGGAAATAATTAATATAGGAGATTATAGACCGAATTATTCTAAATGGTGAACTCGACCAACTGTTAAAAGTTTAGGATATTAACATTATGATGCAACAACAATTCTGTGGTAGAAACGTATAAATCAACTAATTAATGTTATATCAAACCATTCCAATGGGTCAGAAAAAAAATAATCGAAGAAGTACTGATAGAAATTCGAAGAGTGGTTGTATACAAAGTAGATGTGGTTGATGATACTTCGGCGAGTCCACCTAAATTGCGCGACGGAGCTCTACGTACGCTACCGTCGAGGTATGACTACCTTCAATTATTATTAAAGCGGAAGTTATGTTATAACTATTGGTAGATGTGATAGTTACTATTTGAATTGAGCATGCGTAGTTTTACCCCGTAAATTTCGTACATGATCGTATTTGTCCATGTTGCTGAAACCTGTACTTTTATACACACGAAATCTACGTACTTTCTAAGTCTTCAAACTAAGGTGTTTTTTTTATTTTTCTATTAGAAATAGTAGAGTCATAACAGCTCCTTTAGTGACCAAATCGTGATCAAACATTAGCTAAAGAAACAGACAACAAAATCCTTTCTGGTTAAACTATCGCCAACATACAATTCCTTCAACAAGTGATATAGGCTACAATTCCTCCAAGCCCATGTCCAGAAGTCATCGATAGAATAGTTTTATTACTACAAAAGTCATCATTCCTACGATATATATATATATAATAAAATATGCTTGTATTGACTAGTACCTAACCCTAATTAACTACACATAGATGATTGTTAGCCTATGTCAAGAGTGTAAGCAAATGAGTAAACATGATAAAATAGGTCTTAGACATGTGTTGTTTTACATTTTAAAATATTGTATAAATTATGGTTACCTAAAATAATAATCAAGGAGAAACATTTGGAGATTATTGTTGAAAATAATACCTGCGATATGTATCTAAAAACGTTGGCTTATAACCACCTATGCCTGAGTGATGATATTGGATCAGAATCTTATATAATTATCGTGACTGTAATTATTGTAGGGTTGAAAGATATACAGTGTATATTATATTTTCCGCAAATCAATACATTTCCGTATATAAATAACACAACAATGCTATATTTAAACACGGATGTCCAACTGGGCGCTCATGTTAATTTTCAATAGATGTGCTACAACGCTAGTATTTATGAATTGTACAAGCTCATACATTCATACAAAATCATCATTACATTACTTTCTGATGCGGCAAACGAATATGACAAAGATCGTAATCAAAGCGAGTGAACCCACCTAAGAACCTTCATAAAACTCAACCATAAATGTAATCGATTAGAGCACTGCAAGGAAACGAATTGGTTACGTGAGCAGTTTACGGATCAAATTTTTATGTTTATATGTATATATTGTTTATGTTTATATATATTATATATATATATATATATATATATATATATATATATATATATATATATATATATATATATATATATATATATATATATATATATATATATATATATATATATATATAAATATATATAAACATAAACAATATATATATATACACTATATATATATATATATATATATATATATATATATATATATATATATATATATATATATATATATATATATATATATATATATATATATATATATATATATATATATATATATATATATATATATATATATATATAAATATATATAAACATAAACAATATATACATATAAACATAAAAATTTGATCCGTAAACTGCTCACGTAACCAATTCGTTTCCTTGCAGTGCTCTAATCGATTACATTTATGGTTGAGTTTTATGAAGGTTCTTAGGTGGGTTCACTCGCTTTGATTACGATCTTTGTCATATTCGTTTGCCGCATCAGAAAGTAATGTAATGATGATTAATGGCCCGGTTCGAATCCGGGCTGAGACCGTATCCTTTTAATTAATTTTAAAAATTACTTCTCACTTGGATTCTATTTACGTCATATTCCATATATAGTATATTTAAACCGATTAAACCAGTTTCCTATATATATATATATATATATATATATATATATATACTATAATTTTGTTTGTTTAATACAGTAGCAAATTATGAATTATATTTACCTCTATCCCCAGGTAGTATTTGATGTCTCCTAAATCAAACTTACGAAGTTTTTGCGTAATTCTTCTTGTACCATAGCTATGTTTTCCTTCATTTTACTTTAAATTAATATCATCAACATATGTTAATACATATGTAATTATTCCATTTATCATCTTAGACTATATGCAGTTAACACATAATCCCCTTCTAAACCCGTATGCTATTAATACATCATTTATTTTGGCATTCCATGCCCTTGCTGCTTGTGTCAGTCCATATATACTTCTATTTAATCATTTTCTATTTAATCGACAAACTAGATGCGCTTTTCCCACTTCCTCAAAACCTTGAGGTTGTTTCATATATGATTCTTCATGTAAATTGCCATTCAAAAATGCTGTCTTTACATCAACATGTTTTCTATGCATACCATTTTTACTTGCAATGTTTACTAATAATCTAAAAGTTGTTGCTGAAATAACAGGTGCATATACTTCTTCAAAATTTTCTCCAATCTTTTGTGAATAACCTTTTGTTACCATCCTAGCTTTATATCTAATAATATTACCTTGACCATCTTCTTTTATTTTATATGTCCATTTACAGCCAATTGGTTTTCTATGCATTGGAAGTTCTGTTAACACCCAAGTGTTATTCTTTTTTAATGACTCCATATCCCCTTCCGTAGCTTTTAACCATTTTGTATAATGAATACTTTTACTGCTTCAGTATAGTTCCTAGGCTCTTTATTTGTTTTTAATTCGTTTTGCTTTAATACATTTGCTGTTTTTATTTATTTAAATCGTTTCTGAATTAACCTCTGTGATCCTCTTTCCCATATTTTTCTCAGGGGTTCTTCTGTTATTTGTCCATCTTTACATGTTTCTGTGCATGTTTCGTTGATATCTTCATTTTTATCTGACTTACTAGTATCAATCATATCTATATAAACCCCTTCTGGACGAATTTTGTTCTTCTCTATATCTGTAGTTTTTGAAGTATTACAACTTTCATTTAAAATGACATCTCTGCTATATTTTACACGGCCATTTCTAGGACCTAATTTATATATGTTTGTGTTTTCTTTATAACGTAATAATATTATTCTTTGAGCTTTATCATCCAATTTCTGACGTTGTTGCTGAGATATCTTCATATTTTATGTTATTTATAATTAGCCGTGTACTATTCCATAGAATATACGGAGTATACTTTTTGTTAACTGTTGGTAAACAATTTAAAATATAGTTACAACTCAAAATTGGCTTACCTCGATATTGGTTAGAAATATTTGCAGTTTTCAGCAGACATCTAGCCATTTCCGTAACTGTTCTATTTTTTTCGTTCAGCGGTTCCATTTGGTGCGGCGAATATGTTGCTGTTCTTTGAATTTCTATACCGTATTGTTTCGTTAGATTTTGTACTCCCTTGTTTACATACTCTTCCCATTGTCTTATCCAAAATTTCTTCATCATTTTTCCGAACTTTGTGTGTGTACATTTTATATATTCGCTGATTTTTCGAATATTACATGAATGTGTTTTAAAAAATATACGACGCAATATTTGCTGTAATCATCTATAATATTGATTACCTGTTGGTGTCTTTATTTGAATCGCCCACAAATATCTACGTGCACACGCTCAAGTATTTCTTGACTGTTGTTTCCCGTTTCTTTGTTTATAGGGGTTCTTGTCATCTTACTTTCAATACAAATGCAGCAAAAAAGATTATGCTTCCAGGGTTTTAATGTCATACCTTCAACCAAGCTTTCTGTCTGTAATAACTTTATATCATCATAACATCTATGACCTAGTCGTTTCTGCCAAACACAGATGCAATCTCCTATATTAATTATTGCTAAAAAGTTATCATTACATTTATATTCTGAAACCTGTTGCTCAGTTTCAATATTGTACAAATGTTGATTGGTTTTAATCTCTACTTTATCATTTTGATTCATCTCATTTGTAATTATTACATGTGTTGCACTAAATGTTACTGTAAATCCTGGTTCTGTTGTCTTCTTAATTGATAGTAAGTTCTCTTTCAAGTCTGGTACGTAGTACATACAATCCTTGAGTAAAATGTATTTCTTGCAATTTTTCTGGACGCATCTTAACTGTGCCTGTTCCAAACGAAATTAATTTGAATTGTTTAATTTTTCAATAAAACTTCTATTTTTTTATGTCCATTACTGTGGGCCCATAACCTATTGAGATTCTCGTATATTTAAAATTATCTATATTTTACTCTTCATGACTTTAGCAAGCTTTAAGTGACAAGTATATATAGATATAACACATTTCATAACTATAACAACATAGTATCTTGAGTTCAAGATCACTTCACTCCAACAGTTCTAAACAAAAGAAATGTCTAAAGTGCACCAATATGTATTGTGCGGAAATGTGTTATTAGCAATATTATTTGTTAAAACAGCGATATCCGTTTTGTTCTCTGGAAAGACACCGCATATTACTTTTGATAGTAGTTATTCTCAAGGTACAGGTGTAAAAGTGTTACACAGGAAAACCGGTTGCCTCTCATAAATATACTACCTATAATAATTACTGTATTAAAACAAGGGGGTAGTATTTGATATCTAAAATATTGCTCTTCAAGTCTACTATCGTAGAATCTATACCAAGCAAACTGAAAAGTAGCGTCTCAAATTACCTCTAGAGAAATTATAAAAAAATATGCTGAATTTATGCCATTACGTATAAGGATACATTTTTTTATCGATGACTGATGATAGTTGTGATGCGATAAAGATAAAGATGCATCAGACTATTATAAATCCATAATAAATGATGTCTGTAGAATTGAACAATAAATAATTTATTGTAATTTCGTTGTATGTTTGTAACATCCGGACAAGTCTTCTTATCGCCAGATCGTCATTGTTCACAGTCTTGTAAGGTGTGCATGAGCGCTAAAATGGTCACTCGATCAAAGTGTCTATACTGTAATTTTCGTTTAATATTTGTTGTTGCTACATTAATCGGTATATCGCCGCCTAAAAGTAAGTGCAGGTGCGGGAGAAGACCGAGACATACAGTTTATGACTCTGTACAGTGGTTCATCTATTGTGTCATGTTAATTTTCAATATATTACTCTTAGTAACGGTATCTTATTGGATTTACAAATGGTCAGACAGAGAAGCTTCGCTAACGGACAGCTCAACGATTTTAAGGATATCATGCATAATATTAATTGCTAATTCCGCTATATTCTCTTTATTATCCCTAAATAATATTAAAGGAATAAAGACACTGTTGGATAACATATATAAATTTATAGACATTATTAACAAAACTGCGCCTTGGACCATCATCGAACAAAAGCTAGTTACTCATTTAAATTGCAGATGCAGAATATATATATTAATTTCGGTGTGTTCAGTTCCAATATTATTTTCTTTTTGGATTTTCTTCGACCAGCAAATTGAGGCACTACTTTGTGCAATCACTATAACAGCAAATAATTATATTATATTTGGTGGTGACTTTTTATTATCTGTGCACGATTGCCTATTGAAGAATTCCTATGCAGAGATTATCGTTTCCTTGAAAACAGCTCCTTGTACTAAAACGATCTATAGACCGGATCTTTCTAGACGCCGTATGTGCTTATTTGAAATCCACAAGTATGTTTCAGAGAACATTGAATTGATGAGTCAGGTATTCGGACTGGGTCTGCTAATAACTTACCTAGCTTGGTTGAGTGTTGGTATTTTGTGCGTTTATGCGAATTTGGTAATAATAATATATGGCAGAATATTTGAAGAATTATGGGTATTTATGGGTTTAATGTTCTTGTTGTTGACCTACGGAATTACTCTTTTGCACTGCACATCAATTGGTGAACTGGCGACTCCTATGGTATATTTTGTTTTGCCCAATATTATTGGGGGATAGCAATAATCTTTAATCTTACTAATGTCTTATTACAGAGGAATCATTTACTGTCATTTTTATATAGTTATTCAACGCCTAAACTACCGGAAGAGGAAGCAAACAGAGTATGTTGCATACTTAATTAAATTCCGCATTAAGCTATTATTGACAATATATTTTTCGCTATAGATTGAAGCATTATTGTATTGCATCAGCTACCAAAAGGTGGTGTCAAGAGCAGCGGGAATACTGACATTTTCAATAACGTTAGTTCCTAGGGTAAGTACCAACAATTATGAACTGCCGGTTTCAAAACTGTATTTACTCTATTAAACATTACCAGTAGCAGCGTCCCATGTAGTATATTATAGTTTATTGGTGTTAAGATACAGAAATAGTACATGCACACGTCATAATAGGGTTTCGCCTTATACGCCAACTTGAATTAATAAATCAAATAATCACTTTTATTCTTACTATAACTGGTAGATTTACGACAATAAAATATTCATGATTATTAATTATTATCAAGATTTTAGAGGGTGTCATTCTACGACTTTTATTATTATTGCAATTTCTTACAAATTCAAGACGTTCGTATGAAATCATTCATTCCATCCCGTCTAATAATCACTTAGTGATTATAATTTTAAATAATTTGAAATTGATGATCGATAAGTTGTGATGTTCAGAATTTCATCTGACAGAATGGCAAAAATAATATGAGGATGTCTAAAATAAAAAAAAAGGCGACGTAACCAAGAATAAAAAATAGTTTTTGTTGTCATAATATTCGTTATTAAATTTAACATCTACATCTATCTGGTCTCTCGATTCTATAAGAACAAAAAGTAATATTGAAAATATTGATTTAATTTATAAAGTAGCTAAAATAATAAAAAGCCATTCCAGAATGATAAATTTGTTATACTACGCACCATAGTTACTAAAAACTGTCTCTTCGAGTCTAATCCTAGATTGCGCAGGCAAACCGCGCAGAGGAAGCCCAAGGTTACAAAGTATTGGATTTCACTATAGGACCACAAAACAGATAAATAACAAATATGTAGAACTGCCCGATCTTTAGTGTAAAATACCCGAATGGAAAATATGGAGTGATATATACCATGGATGACCATGTTGTATGTTTCTTTTGCACTTTTGAGTCCTCAATGTCCTCATGCTATATTAATTGAAGGCATGAGAATTAAAAGTGGCTAAAAACATATTATGGTGTCCTAGCCACTTTTCATTCTGAGCCCTTCAATTATTATTCGCATCATACATAGTTTCTATATTACTGACAAGTTTATACATAACATAATTTATTTTTAAAATAATGATTACATAGCCTGAATATTATAATTGTGTGATATATACCTAGCTACTTATATTTTTTATTTCTTGTAGAGCCTACACATTGTCTTAGCATACGTGCTGGTTGCACTACAATTCCTCCTAGCCAACTTGGAGAAATCACCAATAGAATAGTTTCATTACTACAGAGTTTTCGTTACAACGATATATTCATCATCAAATATGCTTCAAATGTCTATTATGTCTAATTAAGTACACACAGATGTTTGTTATCCTAGTCAAGAGTGTATTGCTAAACACAATAAAATTTGTTTTGAACATGTATTGGTTTATATATTGTTTTATAAAATATCGTATAAATTAACACTGCCTATAATAATATTAATGAGAATAATTGTTCCAATAATGGGGCTTAAGAAAATGAAAATAATATCAGCGGCAATAAGTCTGAATTATGATAAGTATCTAAAAACTTTGGCTTATAAACACTATTGCCTGAGTGTTAGTATTATTGTTAGAACAGTATTCGAAGTGGTCATATTATAAAATTATCGTGACTGTAATTAGTGTAGGATTGAAGCATATTTCTGGTAAGTTATAGAGGCTCATTATAAATGATTGTAGTTGGAGTAGGCTATGACCATGTTAGACATTTTTTTCCGGTATACCCAAATAACTGTCAAACTTGAAAGAAGTTATGCAACCAAGTTAACTTTTGCGTGTAGAACAGTAGTATTCCATTCAAATAGAGCGGCAACCAGAAATCATTACATTTGATATCATGGCCTACTTTGATTACTATTATTGAGATAAATTTCTCCATACCACTGGATATAATGGTAATAAATAAAAGGCGTGAATATTTCCAACGCGAAATTTCATATAAAACGCGTTACGCATTTCTAGACCAGTAGATGTACAAAATAGTTAAGTTTGATTAAGAATTCATAATCTGACCTGTGATTAGGAAATATTTCTTCGGAGTTGCACATAACCCCAAAATTGACCACATGACGCCCCCTTTTAATTTTCGACACCGCAACAGATGCGCGGCCTGAAGACGAGATTATTGTATCTCAAAACATGTAGCCACAAGAACAAGTAAAGAAACATTGCAAATATTCACGCCTTTTATTTATTTAGTTTGATTACAATCATGTTCCGCATGCATAACTTACAAAGGAATGCTATATTTAAACATGGATATCCAACTGGGCACTCATGTTAATTTGGGAATTCTGTATTATCTAGTAAGAAAAACTTTCTGCTGAATCCACACAAATTTTACAAAAATTCATACCAAGCAGAACTTTTGAATTTATCTTACATATATTTATTATACATTTCTATTGGTCGGGCATCAATTAAGGTTGAACTTTCACATCTTTTTATTTATCTCCAACGATTTTGTAACGAAACACCTTCCGTAATAAAGAAAGGCTAATTTTATTTCATTAGGTAGTAATAGGTTTTTGTTGATTATATTATTATTATTATTTATGTGCATTTATCTTGGATAATCCTGTTTTTTATGTTTTCAAACTTGTCCGACCGAACCAGTAAACTAGTTCTGAGACTGATTTGGTATGTGAATCTAGTATTCTGTTTTTGAATACGTTTTCGAATACGCCGCCTAAGCAAACCAGTTTCGTGACTGATTGGATTGTTTTGACGGTATTATTCCTATTATTCCCGATTTTTATGCCCGATTATTCCCGTCTACAATTCAGTATTTCTGCTGGCCCCTTGCATGCTGGCGAGAGAAGTTGAGGTACACACTGAAGGCCCCTTGTTTGGTGTTGAGAATACTGTGAACTGCTTGCCTCTGCTGGCCTTTATTGGCGAGGTAAATTTGTTTGTTCCCAGATACATTTGTCTTTCCTATCTTAAGTTATCTCTGATAGCTTGCTGCCGAGAAAACATAAAACTCTACGTTATCTCCTTGCTGGCCAGCGAAATTACGTATTGCCGATTTCCGCAGGACGTAAAAAAAACTAAAAATAAACGGTAACGTCAAGGGTGTTTTAGAAAAAAATATATTTCATCTAAAATTTCAAAATCACGTAAGACCCATAAATAATTCAAACTAAATTCGCAGAGAAAACTTTTTAAATTTTATGTCCTACTTGGGAATGTTCTTTTCAAAAAATAATAATGTTTTTCTAAAAAAAACGTCAATTAATCTTTTGTTACTTTTACATACTTTCCAGTGTAATAACATCAGAAAACACCTGTAAAGATTTCAAATGTATACAGGGCAGGGCGTATTACCGCTAGGATTCAGAAACTACAAAACACTTCCGATAGACTACCTACGTCATTAAAGGACAAAGAAATGTAATATTTTATGAATGGGAAATAGTTAACATAGGAGATTATAGACCGAATTATTCTAAATGGTGAACTCGACGAACTGTTAAACGTTTAGGATATTAAAATTATGATGCAACAACAATTGATGGTATTTTGTGGTAGAAACATATGAATCAATTAATTAAAGTTATATAAAACCATTTCAGGTAGGTGGAGTGGCCGAGTGGTAAGGCGTTTGTCTTACACCCCACAGGTCCTGGCTTCAAATCCCAGCGTAGACATACGGATTTTTCACTCCGCCGCAGTGCTTCGGAAGGCACGTTAAGCCGGTGGTCCCGTAAACAGTCTCGACCTCTGGTTTCGATAACATTGTACTGGATGGTGTCACGTGATAGCGTGCCTCACAGAGACAGGCCTCGGATTGGGAGGGATGTGCTGAAGCGCCACCCTCTCTGTTCAAGGGGCACTGGCGGTTATACTAGCCAGCCGTGTTTCGTCAGACTACTCTGGTTAGAGGCACGCTGCGCGTTTGTGACAGCCATCTCGGGGAAGCAAAAGGGGCCAACTGTGGCGTAGGTACACAGCTACTATAATAGCTATACCCCATTCCATTTTCATCAAACCATTCCAATGCGTTCTTCCACAAAAAAAAAAATCTATGACTGATGAAGAGTGGTTGTGTATACAAAGTAGATGAAGTTTCAATTATTATTAAAGAGGAAGATATGTTATAAATAATATTGGTAGATGTAATAGTTATTATTTGAATTTGAGCATGCGTAGTTTTACCTCGTAAATATCGTACATGATCGTATTTGTCCATGTTACTGAAACCTGTGTTTTTATACACACGAAATCTACGCACTTACTAAGTCTTCATTTTTTTTTTGCCGTGAGCGTTGGCTGAGGGTTGGGGTGCCCTAGCACTGCAGCCATGTGGCTTGTTGTACTGCCGCCGCCCAGGTAGTTAATCGAGGATCTTCGTCCAGTTAATAAGGCTGAGGAGTCTTCCGATTAAATATTCTTTTGGGAAGTTGGTTGAGGGGTTTCCTCGTTTAAGGTTTGCTTCCCTCCAGGAGGTCAATGCTAAGCATTCGAATAGAACATGAGAGGCGTCTTCCTCCTCTTCGTTGCAGTGTCTGCACACAGGTTCTTCTTTCAAAATTTGTAGGGTGTGCAGGTGCTTCCTGAGGCTGCAGTGTCGGGTTATAAGTCCAGTCACCATCCTTAGGTTGTTTCTACTGAGTTTGATCACTTCAGCGGCTATATGTCTTGAGGGTTTTTTCAACAGTATCTTATCTTATGCCTATCATTGGCTCCGGTCCAATGCATGGTCTACTTGATCCCTTTTTAGCCAGTTTGTCGGCTCTTTCATTTACTCTCTCCCCTTTATATCCTGGCACCCACTGTAGGGTTACAGTGTTTGCTTCTGCCAGTCTTGTTAGTTTTTGAGGCATTCCCAGGTTATTCTGGATTCGATTTTGTAGCTGTTCAGCGCCGTAAGGGCTGCTTGGCTGTCGGAGTATATTAGGATGTTTTGCCTTTTGTACCTCCTTTGTAAGTCTTCATACTAAGGTGTGTATTTTACTAAACACTATTAGTACAGTCACAACAGCTGTTTTAATGACCAAAACCTGATCAAACATTTACTAAAGAAACAGACAACAAAATCCTTTCTGGTTAACCTATCGCCAACATACAATTCCTTCAACAAGTGATACAGACTACACTAAAAATCGGATCAAGCCAAAACTCTCTTATCATTCTGTTGATGTTTTATTGTGTTAGTATCATCTTCCAGATTTGGAAAGGCATGGAAGCAATTCGATTTACTATATGAAAGTTAAGAAATTAATTTAGTTTACTATATGAGGCATTTCATCATAGTTTATTAGACAATATTCGCTGTATCAAGCTTATAGTTAATGTGTAGTTTTATCTCATCCACTTGGTCTGAAAATTAATTTACAGAATGCGCATGCAAAGATGGCACAGTACGAGTTGGAAAACTTCAACAACGCGAACCGGAGCAGAGGGTTCCTAGAGGACGGGTTCAGGTGATAAGTGCTGATTAGTGTAGAGTTAACAAAGCCCTAAGCGCATCCTGTGGCACTGCGGGCTTACACCGTTCCGTCAGTTAAAGCGCACGTGGAACACCCAGATGAGTTATTGTCGTGACTGGTGTTAATTCGCGAAATGTATCGGAAGTTATAACTCGTGACCCTATCGCGATTATTATCTTCTGGTCCGCAATATCGTGAGGGATAGCTTTTAGTTGAGCTGGTTTTGACTCGCGTTTTGAGCTGTTTTTAAATTGGCAACAGTTATTCACTACGGTCCTGTTTAGCTTTGTCTGATGGCACACACCAATTTTATATTCCTGATTTCTTCTTCTCGTACAACCGCTCTTACTTCTTTTAGTTATTTATAGTCATTACTCATTAGTTAGATTAGAATAAACGAGGTATAACAAAAGCTCGAAAAATTTGGGACCCCTGATATGCCAAATTACTAATATCTGGCACTTACAAAATAATAAAGCCAAGATTATTTTTTTGATGGCTGATGTAACGAAAAATAACGGAGAAAAATTGCTGAGTTGTACGGTAGTTGACGGGGTCAGTCGCATTTTTTAGTAAATAAAAGTAGGTGTGAAACTCAAATGCAAATGACAAATAAAATTTATTATGCAAACCAGCGTTGTTAAACTGAGCAATGACTAGGGGCCTTATATAAAATAATTTAGTAAACTGAACAGAACATTATTATAAATTTATTAAAAAATAGAAATAAAACACATAAACATAAAACTATCCATGCTGTTATCAGTAAACAAACTCTCAAAAAGTCAACAACAAATACAGGATCGTGTTAAGCAAGTCATAATATGTTTCCACCTATATTTGGTTTTCCTAACCCCTTATGTTACAAAGTAAAAAGTTGTTGAATGTTACTTAGCAATGCAGTTATCTGATTATAGCTTCCGTTCCGGAAAAAAGACAAAGTCATACTAACAGCAAGGATATCATAAAAATTATAATTTTTAATCTATTATAGCGAGCTAAATTTCATTTGTCTGGTTCCACAAATAACAGCGGGGATCAACCCGTATAATAGTAGGTACATTTCAATACTGTTCATCGAAACCAGTTTAGCCTAGTCCATACCAGTTTGACCTAAAGTATGCGTTTACAAACCAGGTACAACTAGTTTGGCCTAGGTTAAACTAGTTTGACCTAACGCGCTTTGGCAGAACTAGTTTAACTTAGGTTAAACTGGTTCTACCTGAAAACGGGTTTTGCCGGTAACATATATAAGAAACTAAGTATACCACGGCAAACTCTGTATTTTGTTCGTGTGGATTAAATTTCAAAATCTCTGTAATGCGGTCCGAACTTGCACGGAAGGGTGCAAAATATCAAAGGGAAGATACAATCTCGTAAATAATTAGCTCGTCGTCGAAACTTTTAATATTCCAATTACAGTTAGATGATTAGATTAAATATTAATAAACGCGCAATTATTTAGATAACTTCGGCTAATTTCTGCCCTTAGGCACGAATCTTACTCCCAGCGTAAACGCAAATTGGGGTTTGTATTTTAGGAGTCCTAGCTTGGCTCATGCAAATTATTTGTTAATCTGAGATGCTTCGTACCGGAAGCTGACGAGAATCACGACGAGATTCGAATTAAAGTTTGGTTTATTATTACCATCACATTCTAAGAGGGCGAGCAGAGTTAGCTGCACATTATGCTGGAAACCAGGTATATGTTTCCGATTAATAGCGTTTCTTTTTGGTAACACTGGTGTTTAGTTGTGTGCACTGGCAATGCGCGTCTACTCTCAATCTGTGGTATCCTCATTGCCGGTGCACACCAGTGTACCCCTGTGTACACCAAAAAGGAACGCTATAAGAAGAGAGTACCCCCACTGGCGCGGTGGAAACAATATTATGACCATGAGATGCCCATTAAGGCAATGCATAGGCGGCTCGTTCCAGAGAGATCTGAAAGATACAAAAGGAACAAAAGTGTCATTTGTGTTAGATATTCTAAAGTTTACGGGACTAGAATTCAAAAATTAATGTTGAAGTGCTTCGTCAAACAATAAATTGAAGTTTATGTAGTAAATAAGGTTAGAATTATTACACCAATATCTTTGTTTACGCTACATCACCTTATTTTACGAGAATTGCTACTCATGTCATACATTCTGTTCTAATAAACGTTCTTTGGATTTTTTTTAGATCGTCAGGTTGATTTGTAGGATCAGACTATACTTGCAGTGAGAGGCCGGCAGTGAGAGGAATATCTGACAGGCACAGGTTTTCAATAGGTTTTCGTTTTAATAAAGTTTTTTAGTAACTATAATTCTAAACATGATAATATGATACTACTGGAACCATAAGCTATCTATTGGTATCACTTTCATCGACTGCATTTAATCTTGATATAACGTATATACAAAATCTAGAAAGCCAACCTCTGTTCCTACCATCATCCCCTTTGATTCTTTTCATCCCTTATCACACCGTCTAGCTTTCCTGCGTTTCTTTTTCCGCAGAGCATTAACATATTCCCTCAACGATACCGACAGACAGAGAGATTTCTTTCATTAATGATCTTGCGTTAAAAAATAAATTTCCCGAAAGGTTAATTATCAAAATTATTCATGAAACCAGAATCGCTATAGACCCTCTTTACACCAGAGAAATTTCACAAACCAGCCCTATCTTACATAAACCCTTCACATACAATCCACCGAATTTTAAACTCCCAAAAATCCTCAGACCCTATAGTATTGTTCCAGCTGTCAAAACTAACACCCAGATCCTCCATATTCTATCAAAGCAACGCCAGGTGCCTAAGTCTATATTCCAAGAGATTTTCCAATGTTTACAAACACATGATTGATACCGGCCATAAGTTTGATTTTGATAACTTAAGTTGATTCATAAATATCAGAAGGGAGATAGATTGGACCTTTTGGAGCAGCTTGAAATCGAGCGGCACAAGAAGTCCCTCACCTCCTCATCAAGACCAGACAGAATTTTTGATTAAGCCTTTATTTTCATATCTTTAATTTCACATTTTATCAAAACTTTAACTTTTTAAACATTTTGGGTTTCACCCGTTCATCTTCTGTCTAGTTGTTGATCTGAGTTTTTTGCTTGTTCCCCCTCTTTATGAGTTTTTGAATACTGTTGTTTTATCATTTTGCTTTTTTCTGCCGCTGCCGCTTGCCGCTGGTTTTCTGTAGTTTTTCGCTCATGTTATTATGTTCATTTTTATATTTTGACGATGCTCGTCGAATATTTGTTTGTTGATACTGATTGAAAGATATTCTGCTTCTGTGGTGCATTTTTACATTTCTATACATTTTTATTTGTGTTTTTTACTGTTGTTGACTTTTTCATAGTTTAATTGCCCTTTTTTTAACTACGCTCTATTATAATGGAGAATTGAAAATTTATTTACGATGCTGTCTGGTATTTTAATTTTATTACCGTTGCCGAAGGAACGCCCCCACTCTTTTCCCGATCTCGCCGGAAAATTTATACCATCACGTTCTATGTAACTACAGCCGCGAACGGGGTAACACGTGTTCATTCGTCTGATTTTTCCACATCTTGTTTTTCGTTAGCCACGTGCTAGAGATATCGTAGCTGGAATGTTTACTAATTATTGACTAGTTTAGACTGTGAGTTAATTAATATTATTCTTTTTATATTGTGTTCTATCTATTGTTTTTTGTCCTGTGCAGATTCTGGCTGATGATGACGTAAGTCGAAACCGGTACCAGAGCAAATAAATATCTTGCCAAGCTTAAGAGGTTTTTATTTCTTAATATATCTATACATATAGTATTACATTAAACAATTTTGGATTATAGTGGTCGAAATATAATTAATATCAAGAGTAAACTATTTGTTTTTTTACAGCTACACTTTAGAATACATTTTATTGAAAAGAAAAAGGTCTCAATTTTACTACTTAATTGTTTAAGCACGTTTTTCTTGCGAACCATCTACTATAAAAAATAACTGAATAGGTATTGCATTTAATATCAATAATAATTGACAGAAAATTTAATCGTTATATGTTAAATCAAAATTCTAACTGTGGCTTTCTGAAGCATTCTCTTTATAGCTGACGCCTTTTTCTCGAGAAAAAATTAGATACATTATTGGTATAGTTATGACTACCTGGAGCCCCACAGTATATTAAAGTTGAGCACAATAATTCGATTTTTATTCAGCTAATTCAGCATTCTTAACTATAACTGCAACGTCCGACTACATTGCGCATGTAGTATAACGCCACAACAGAAAAGGAGTTTCACATTTCGCCAACCGCCAGTGGTGTCGTTAAATAACAACAACTAACTACAGTATTTTATCCTTTCCGCTGCACCAGAAGGCACTTTGTATGAAAATTCAAGCCATAAAGCTCCGGTTGAAGATTTTCGGTCTCTCGCGCGCTTTAATAATGTAGTGATGTGGATCCTTCTTCTACACTAATTATGCTATTGTATAATGCTATATAATCGTAACACAAACTATTAGGATGAACTATTATGTTTCTGGGAATAGAGGTAAGCCAGTGGGATAAAATGACTTTAATGTAAATAAAACGAATGCTACCAAATTACCATTCGAACCTAGTACACATTTCTCACGTTTATGCGAGTTATCAAACGCTATATCTGGACTATAACTATATTCATGGGCTTAATTTACATTGACTGGTTAAAATAAGTTTTTCTATTTTGCATTCACAATTAATACATTATGGCACAGTACCTATTAGGTAACTTTAAGGTAGGGTGACCAACCGTCCCGATTTGGGCGGGACCGTCCCGAATTTTAACAACTCGTCCCGACTCGTAAAGCGTCCCGAATTTTGTCCCGATTTTTGGAAATGTTATCCTTATGTCCAGGATTTTGTAATACAATTCGAATTTCCAAGATATCCATAAACTTAAATTAGATTCCCAATTATTATCTGAAAGATTACCTATAACCTACCTATAACGAATAACGAATTATAACCGCAACCTTAGCGACCATAATAATTATGTGAACACGCGTAGTGAGTAGCCGGTTGGTGGGTGACAATCTAGTCCTTGTGACGGTGAAGAAATGGTGCATATTGCGAAAACTGGTAAGTTACTTATAATAAAAAAACTAATCTGACTTAAATAAAATGCATGTCAGTCTTTTGTGGAGTCGTTTGGGCGGGGTAAGATTTAGCGGCTAGGTCGCGTTGGATCATTTTTATTTTTTATTTTCAAATTGAATCAATCAGTCAACACAATACAGAACATATTTGTGTTATCAGATTTCTATCTAACACATTTGTTGGTATTCATAAAATGCTTTTTAAATTGCCAATTGTACGCAAATGTGACGCCGCATTGAGAGCAATATGTTATTTAAGCTAATTAACGACCCAAGGTACGGCGGGCGGGTAATACTGTTGTTGGATGTAACATTATGTAAGTTGAGGCAGTAAGAAAATATGCGTGTTTGCACAGAAAACCTACACCGTATTGTTAGATAGTTAACGGGCGCGCAAGGTTGTTTACCGAGTTTCCCGTCGTTGGCGTTTGAAGTTTCCACATACCCATATCATGTAGTGTAATTAAATTTCGTAAAGTGTACGGCTCCGCTTACCGCCACAACTAGACAAGGACTGATTTACTTCTGTTTGAGTTTGATGGGAAGTGGATACTCTATTGACTTTGTAACATAACTCCTCCGTGGGTCTCCTACTCAGTAGCACTGTAGTGTACGGCTGCCACGTCTTTGGCTTCCAGTTAGACAACTAAGGGGGTGGGCGGGGGCCAGTTAAGTATTCGTTTTATTTAAGTTTCACCCTCCCGTTAAACATTGTTATGTGCGCTCTGGTTTTCAGTGGCTCAGCGCGCCCCCTGGACATTTACGTTTTAATGTTTGGTGAATAAAAGTTGAAACGAAGACGTCGAAATAAACCCTTATCTTTAACGCTCGACGCCGGGAAGGTTATATTGTTCCGCTTTAACAACTAGCGCACTTAAAAGTTTCAAGTGCTAGTTTGCACTTTGTATACGAAAACATATCGCCCATCGCTTAAACTGAGATTTCTCCCGAACTTTAAGCCGTGGGACGTTATATGTATCTCTTCAACGAAATCACTTAAAATGGTGATGAATTTGAAAATTTGAGTTTACGTTCTCCTCATCTCAATTACAAAATATCTAAGAAATTCTATCTTTAAGTCAATTAAAGTATTACCACTACGGGTGAATTCACCATTTGATATGTTCAGAACATGTTATTTGCCGCAAAGGCATAATCATCGGATATATAACGTTGGGATAGATGTTGGATGTTTTTTGGAAACGCTTTAATGTAAGAATGTAAAATTTGCATACAGTATAGAAAATGATTAGTTCTAGGTGCTTATGTTGAGGAAACTATTACTTTTATTGAATTGATGTAAAAATGCGTAATATTTCAAATTG
Organism: Melinopterus prodromus; assembly: GCA_964023965.1. Lineage (NCBI taxonomy): Eukaryota > Metazoa > Arthropoda > Insecta > Coleoptera > Scarabaeidae > Melinopterus > Melinopterus prodromus. Next base: position 33,108,828 of record OZ030390.1, read on the forward strand.
GCGGACGCTGTTTTAAACGTTCAACGGAACCTAAAACAAAAAAGAACTGCTTGAAATCGACCTTTAAAATTGTTGGTTATTAGACAAATGTTGGTTGAAAGCCTAATAAATTTGATCTAGTTTCACATTTTTTTTAATTACTGATGACGACTGTGCTACTGTTCGTTGGGGCAAGTACGCCACACAGGGCATAAGACAAACATACAAATTTTACGGAGAGAATTTTCTCGTAGTTGATCATACAGACTCCATCAGCACCCACTATTTTTTCACAAAACCAAATTTATTCTACATTAAGGTACGTATACTACTTAGTTTATAGCAAAAGAAAAAGCATTGATATCTTTTACAATGCGCTGGAAACGCTCTCTCAAAGTTGAGTTACTTTTTAGATCTTGACGTGAGCACCTCCCGTTAAACTATTTTAAGGAATAGGCTTGTTTCATAAGAGTGATTTCTGAACGAATAGGACCATATTATAATTCATATAAAATTCAAACCAGAAAATAAATATTTTGTGGGTTATTCCGTGCATCAAATTCATATTTCTTGCAAACCATACTGTTCCCTTCTTCAATGCTCACTGAGAGTCACAGCGTTGTTGAGAGGGTGTTTTACGCAGTTTCCTACACAGTTATTCGTAATGTAACAAGTGGTTATTAAATGACATCGTCAATTTTAAATTGTAGAATTGTTTGTACTGAACTTAATTATTACTTTTCGTGGGATCAACCGGTATCGCTAAATAAATAAAAAAATGATACGCATTTACATTTTGGCCGCAAAACTCTTCGTATATAGTCCCTGTAGATATGAAAAAATTCCAAGACAATGTAGGTATTCATCACACACCTTGACAATTTAGTCAAATGTTGACATACATTGATTTTTATTCACAAAATATGGTGAAGGACGGGAATGCCATAGATGGTGGATTATGCAATGATGGTAAATACATTTATTTAAAAAACACACCCTTGTAGCTAATATACAGTAGACGGATAGCCCGCAACAAAATTCTACCCTCACAAAATATTACTTCATAATTTTTTTGTGATATGTGAAAATATGTGGAGATTTGAAGGTCTACGAAAATCGGAGCAACGGGTCTGCAACCTCACACTATATCTGAATTTGGTACAAAATATCTGAATGATTCTTTCTTATTTACAGAAGACTACATGTGCCTACTATTATAATAAGTTGGTGTGCCTCTTGCCAAAATGTAAGGAATACTACACCACCTTCATCAAACATTACGATAGTTTCTTAATAAGTAAAGTTTGATCCTTCAGAAAACCAGAATCATTGAAATCAAACTTGACCACTGTAGTTGACCAAAACAATAATTCTCTAACTGAAATCCTACTCTGACAAATACAGATATTAGATGTGAAACTATATGTTTACATGAAATCTACCATTTGTTTACACTTAGTGTACTCGAAATGAAATAAATAAATATAAAAGTTGTATAACGTCCTATTTTATCAATGAGATTACTTATATTAATATTACAATCATAATATTTCAGCATGTTCCAATAAAGCTCCATTTAATAACAGTAATATTATATAGCATACGACTAAAGTTATTCTCTTACATCTTCACAATCTAATCAGGGTCGATGTGTAATTTCGATATTGGATCGCTGTTTGGGACCCTTTTATACATTAAACGGCAAAAGAGATTGGAACCTCGGCGAGCTCGATTTCTTTGAGTAGTGGTCTATGTGAATTGATCTACCCTATCTATATCTAAGTACGAGACGTACAAAGCTTTGAAAAGTTATCTCGAAACTTTCCCTTTGGCCGACTCGCACTCGAGCGGACTGCCAACACACAGGGGCATCGGGTTCCTCACATATCGAATATTGAGTTCATTAAATTATGGTACACGCTTGCGACGACGCCGACGCAGAGCCAGCTTTCCTTTATACTTAATTAGCTTTGCGGTTTTGAAGGAGTGACAGTTTTGAGTGGCTACATTGTCCTTTCATAGCTATGGGCGGCGTTAGAAAATTTTCAATAGGGGCAACAGAGGTTTCCATTGTAATAAATCTTGAGCGCCGTCTAAATTAAACGATGCTATAAAATTGATAATTTTTTTAGCGACAATCTTGAGTGGTTTTACTGTCCTTCCATACCCATGGGCGCCGCTAGAAACTTTGCCAGAGGAGGGAACATAGGTTGCCACTGTTTTAATTCTAGAGCGCCGTCTAAATTCATAGATAGTATCTATGAGTACTATCGAGGTCATATATTATGTCCCTTCTTTTGACGACCATTTGCACGCAGAACTAGGAGCGAAATATTTGAAAAAATTCTGATGCAGTCCTTGGTTAATATGCTACAACTCATAAAAATTAGATCCAGATTTTTCGAAATTAAGAAGAATTGGCGCTATTTTTGCCTCGTAAATTTCATTCGTTTAACTTTAGCAATTAATTACTTCGGAAATAATCCATAGATATCAACGAATTAAATAGTAAGATCACTGTTCTTCTAGTAACTAATGCACATGCCACAACTGGCAGCGTCGCAGTCGATCCCTTGCCCCGCTCGCCCCAAAGACCGAAGGGCGCCGCGTCAATTGCAGCAATCATGAGATGCTTCAACTCGATCCTTTGTTTAAAAAATGCAAGATAAACAATGATTATGTAATAAACTTTAAACCTATGAATTATTGGGCAGCCTATAGTCTATATTTCATTATTCTAGCTCTTCTAATAACGGAATTGCTGGCATTGCATAATATAGCTTTTTGTGGGTCAACCACTAATCCAATGATTTTACAAAAATGCACATTGGAAGCTAGCATTCCGCAGGTGATTTAACTTTTTAATTCGTTGAGATTATGTCCGGAGTAATTAATTGCAAAAGTTAAACGAATGAAATTTACGGGACAAAAACAGCGCAAATTCTTCTTAATTTCAAAAAATCGGGAAAACGCCAACATATACAGCTTTCTAATTTTTATGAGTTGTAGCATGTTAACGCCCCTAGAGTTGCGAGAAAATGGACGTCAAAAGAGGGGACATAATATAAGACCACGATAGTACACTAGTACGCGCAGGTAGAGGATATAATCCAGGGAATTGTGGTTTTACCAGGAAAGTTGTGGGGTAATTTTTATTTTCCGTCAGTTTATGTTTTTTTTGGGGTGCTGAATCCGAATCTAAAGTTTACATACAAAATTTCGTAACGCAATATTGAAGAAAACGCAAATAAGGTAAACATTTTAATTTTTGCGTTTTTTTGCTTATGACTCGGAAACTATCAACTTTAAAGCGCACGAAATTTTCTACAAACATCAGTATTTAGTGCAGGTTAGTACGCAGCTTGAACAGGTGTAGTGTATAAGGATAAATAAAAAGTTATTCTCTGTTCTTTATTTAAACATATTCTTTAATGACTAGTTTCACCCATCATTAGGCAAAATCATATTAGACGCTACAACAAAAATATACATTGAAGTAACGCACAGGCGAGTACCAACATTAAAAAAAGACCACTATGTTTAACATAATAACTTACCGTCTGAAAATTTGTATCTATGTGAACTGCTAGTAAATGGTAACATAACCTCCACAACTAAAATACAAGAGTACATTTAAAAACATTTCAACATATGACAAAACACAAAGGAATACAGGCAAAACAAAATGTAGCAAACACCAACCTCGTAGGAAATCTGGGTAATAAGCAAACTCCAATTTGAAAAACTGTAAGATATATAGATGTTAGCCAAACCATGTTAAGCAGTAAAATGGAGTTCACATACGTTAAGGTCCACTAGTCATTAAAGAATACGTTTAAATAAAGAACAGAGAAGACCGTTTTATTTATCCTTATATCAGTATTTAGGTCTTTCTCCGATAAAACGTTCCGGCTCAAGCAATTGTAGAAAATTGGCGTATTTTTTCTGTCTGTCCAAAAAACCCATTTATTCCACTGCATCTTTTATTTCTATTATATTTATGTCTATTATTTTTATCTTTAAAAAAATATGAAGAAGTTAAAACTACCCTGTAACTTTCCCGCCGGGGACCGTTTTGAGCACACATTGACTGTATTAATATGAGATTGATACAGTCAGAAAGTCATAACAATAATAATATTTCTATGCGAAATTCAATACAGAAGATACGGTCAGAGAAAGTCTACACCAATTTTTGCAACTGCAGTTTTTCACTATCTTTCTCCGTCAGTACTTCAACTTGGTTGTTCCATTAAACCTTTTAATGCATTGCCCAAACGTACTCTCAGTTTAGCATTGCCTTCCAACTCATCTTTCTATATTTGGTATAATCGCAAAAACCAGAAAAAACGTTGAATTCTACCTGTGACAATAGCTAATAGTAATCGGCATCAGTTTCGTATTGTCAAGCATAATCAGTGGTATTTTTTCTATAAATCCCGACTGTGGATGAGGTTCCCAATATGAAACAGATTATTTATTCTTAGCGATCCTTATTGGTCTTGTCGTACAAACGGTCTTTGCACTCGCAGCGGAGAACAACGTAAATTAAATACAAGTAAATACAAGTAACGGCAAATATTTCGTCAAGATTTTGAGGGCGCATGCGTGATCGAGGCTGGAATTCACCATTTTCCCGTAAGATGGCGCTAGCTTGCATGTTTTGTGCTCAAACACAATATTAGTGAATTTCGCACTCAATTATCGAGAGGGAATCTTTAAAACGGTATTACATCGAATTTCCCAATTTTTAGGGTATTTATTTCATAACTGAACTGTGCTGGTGTTCTGGTAGTGGCGCCATCCAGTATCATTTTAACGAACGTATCGAGAAGGGCGACACTGAATTATCGAGAGAAAATATTTAAATTACATCGTCATTCAGAATATTATAGGAACTTATATCATAATTGAATGAAAAGTCACTTTATTCTTAATCAATTCTAGTTTAATAGCGGTTCCATTTTGCATGCGCAATCAAGTATCCTTTAGCGAACTAGAGCCTCATTCATTCCACATTTCTGAAAAGTTGGGACGCCGACATCAAAGGAGCCGACAGCTATTGCAACTACTTGTATGTAATTTACGTTGCGGAGAAACGGACAAATACCCGCCAACACAGTTGCGCAGTAGTGCAAGGTGCGTAGAATTTTGTTGCAATTTGTCAGAACAGATCATTTGTTTTGTAAGCGCGCGAAAATCATCGAAATGGAGCAAAATAAATATTGCGTAGTTGACTGTAAGACTGTTGACTGAGCTAAAAAAGAAATTATACTTGTTTACAAATTACATCCACGACAGAAATAACAGCTCCTATTATCTTATTGTTAAGTTTTAGTAAAAGTTTCTATCTAGTTTGATAACAAAATTACATTATAACCTAAAAGTCCCAAAACACAAATAAACATTATTTTATGTGCATATGGTTTGCAGTCTGATACTCAGTCTAAAGCGGGCCATTCATTACAACAACCCAGATCCGACTCGCAACCGGCACCCGACTCCTGACCAATCCGAGTTTGTCCATACATTGTCCAGACTTCACGTGGACTACATCATTCGAATGGTGTGTGCCGTACGGTAATATCATGGCGCCCGTTTTATCAAGAAAGAAGAAAGTGGCTATAGCCGTATCTGTATTTCTTTTATTAGAAGAAAAAAAGAAAAAGCGTGTTTGGGTTAAAGAATGGTTACAAAAGCGGGAACAGTATACACATTTACGCTTACTGAATTGTATAAAATCGTGCGAACCACTTGACGTTATTAATTACCTCAGGATGGATTATAGTACATTTCAAGAATTATTGACTGAAATAAAACCTTTCATCGAACGACAAAACACTCTATGTAGAGAAGCAGTAAGTGCTGAAGAACGTTTATTGGCAACTTTGAGGTTTTTAGCAACAGGAAGGAGTTACGAAGACTTGAAATTTTTTTGTGTAGTTTCACCACAGTTATTTGGAAAAATCATTCCAGAAACATGCCGTGCTATATAGATTTTTTTTATAAAAAATTCCTTATTGGCATTTGGAAACAATTCTGTACATTTTTCAATTCAATTTGCGTATGCAGCATTCTTTTGTTGTTTATTTCTGTAGTGTACACTTTTCACATGCCAAAGACATGGTTTATCTTTATAGAGGAGTATAAATTCCTCCCAAAATTGTTGGTTATCTTCGAACGACATTTTTCCAACGGGTTTACACAGTGAACTAACAAATTCAACGTACGGAGTTGCGCAACTTGTCCTGACACGCACACACACCACACGGATCGGTCTAGGTCGGGTCGTGGGTTCGGTGCTTTCGCAGCCGAACCCACGACCCGACCTGGACTAGTTCGCGACTTGTCTCCCGTTATCACTCATTGGCGAATTGGTCGGCGATCAATCCGCTAGTGAATGGGACCCTTAATACAGTCTGGTACTGATACATTTTACAACTAGTTAAGAAAGTGACTATGCGAATATAGCTAGATCTCGGGCTAATCAAACAATCAATCAATAAACCACCCTCATTGTACATGTAACATAAGTTTACCTAATTTTACATTACAGATAACTGTAACACTCAGTAGGGAACTGCACAATTTACGCCATGTGCACATAATGTAGGTACTAATAAGCACGCATCTTTACTATTAATATTGCGTATTCTTCTGTTTATTAATATATGGAATATATTAAGATTTTTATTTTGTTTCACAACAATAAATTCACATACTACAATTAGCTTATAATATAAAATATTAGCAAAAAGTATTTTCTCCGTGCGTTGTCCTTCTGAGTGGAGAGGGATCTTTCCTCGGAGGGCAGTATTGAGGGTTCCATATTTTCTAACTGTCGTGCATGCCAGTGCTTGTGGTCACGCGGTTAGATCTGTCCGTTTATAATCTTATTCTTTACTTTTATCTTAAATGTTTGATATGTAAGATTTCTTACATATGCTGGAATTTTGTTATACATGTTTACTCACTCTGTTATCATAGCTTGACAATATATTTGTATGTTCTCATATTCTTTGTTCATCTAGTTATGCTTGTCACAACATCGGCTAAAGGAGACGCATTGTGGGACTAAGTCCCAAAAAGCTGGCCAAAACCTGAAACAATGAAAATTTGATTCGGGAAATTTTGACTATTGGGTTCCATAGACAAATGATTACTGTATTCAGCCCTAGAAGGGGGAGGCCTAACTCTTTGCATATCTCGGAAATGAATAGTAATGCTTAATTTTTACGAGATGGATTCGACTGTTTGAAGTATGTCAAATTATTTCTGTTTTAATCGACTTAAAAGGTGATGCTTATCTGGTTGAAATACGGTCACATTTGGTACCCTCGCGAAAACGTTACAATTTTAGAGATTTAATTTTTCAAATATATGTAAAGTAACATATCCACCATATTCCACAAAGTGTGAAGCTTAGAGTTTCAGGTAATTGCATTAGCTAACGAAATTCATTAGGAATTGATTTCGCCTTTTCACGCCATGTGGCAGCAATGATCATTTTTTCTAATTGTGCATGGCGTACGCGTGGTGCAGGTTACAGCGCGCAAGCACAGGCGTTCATTTCGTAGAATAGGAAACTAATACCAACGCTAGTCTTATCATAGATAGGCTATTCACATAAACGAAGTCGATTATTTTATTAAATTGATAATTAAATTGATAAAGTTTACCATCGCTTTTACTAATTTAAATAGTTCAAAAATAAAAATTAATTGTTTTGTTTGTAATGTTTTACTTTAAAAGCAAGCTATCGATTTTGCTATCGATTATTGTAGATTCAGATTGTTAATAACAAATGTTAATATTAATTTGTGTTCAACATTTCCTGAGAAGTGGCATTATGTATTATTTATTATGTCTTATTATTTATAAATTATAAGATTAATTACGTGCAGATGTTTTTATCTGTAAACACAGACAGAAGTTGTTGCAGGCGTATTTGATGACACAAATTAGGAAATACTTTAAGCGATTGATCAATCAAAGACTTAGCACCTTTTATTTCATTGTTTTGTTTCGATTTTTGTTGACAATCTTCATCAGACTACAACTGCAAAATTAATTAAAAATAACTAAATATTAGAAAACAAATAAATACAACAATAACGCTATTAAAAACTAGTTTATGAAATTATTTAGATGATACTGTAGTTGTTTTAGTACACGTTGTATTTTTAAAGGTTTCATATGAAAAGCAATTCCCTGTGCCTTTGTCACAGTGTCTAGTACGTACCGCGTGAATTGTTACCGTCCATTTCGAAGAAGGTTGACCTCAATCCCGGTACTCCTATACCGTATGACTCCCCATGGTGTGTGAAATCATGGCCCGCGGAAGGTAAGGGGGGTTCGCGGGTGAAAATGTCATTCTGAGTAAAAAGTTTCATGCGGACTTATTGAGTTTTTCTGTTCCTAAAGAAGATATGATAGCTGTTTAAAATACAGTTTTTTTTAATGTATGAAACGGTCGTAACTTTTTACGGAATAAAGAGAACAAAAGAAATCTAAATGACATATTTACATCGTATGAAATTTTTTATCTGGGAAAAAATTGGGACAGCTTGTACAGTGTACATATTATTATTATTATTATTATTATTATTATTATTATTATTATTATTATTATTATTATTATTATTATTATCATCAGTGATGCCCAACGGTTCACCAGTAACAGGGCAACATTAAGAGAGTATCAAATGAGCAAAGCTAGAATTCCAGCAAAAGAAACAACAGAAAAAAAAATGTGTGCTGATCGCACACATAAACGAAACGAAGACAAAGATACCGAGGACCAAATACTCGGACAAATACAACGCAACAAAAAACTTCACCAAAGTATGTCCGACAACAACCGATCAGCATTGCGGGTCATATGAGATACAGGTGCCCTCATCATAATGTTAGTACGAGCCGATTGTTGTCGAAAAGTAGAGCAGTAGCGTGATGCAGCTCTCGGGACATGAAAATGTAGACAAGACAAAAGATATGCGGAATCAACTCTATTTGCAACAAGTTTAACCAGAAAATAAGCACTACAGATCTCTCTTCTGCGTTGTAGTGATAAAACTTCATGTCTATTCAAAAGTTCCTCGTAAGGGATACGTCTATCTGGTTATGAGCCATCTAGTTTAAGGGATATAAACTTTAAAAAGCGACGCTGGACACGCTCCACAGCAAGCTGGTGAGTAGCATAGATAGGATACCATATAAGAGCACCATATTCCAACTTGCTCACCACAAAGGTATAATAAAGTGTCTTTAAAAGATTGACATCCTCAAATGTTCTGTAGGCCCTAAAGACAAAGCCCAGTACCCTCGAAGCGGATGAGCAGACTCGAGCTATGTGATCAGCAAACGACAACTGAGGGTCAAACAAAATGCCGAGGTCGGTCACCGTTGTCGTGCGCTGGAGATCAATATCACCAATAGTATACCGAGAAATCAAGGGTGACTTTACGCGAGTGTACGACATGACCGAACATTTGCCCGCATTCAGCCTCAGTCCATTCAAAGAACACCACTCAGAGACACGTGCCAGATCTCCACGCAAGGCCTCAACATCTGAGTCCGAGGCAACCCTACGGAACAGCTTTATATCGTCGGCATAACCCAGGTAATGACTTGTAAAGGATGTGAGGAGATCATTAATATAAATAATAAACAACAATGGTCCCAGATTTGAACCCTGAGGTACACCAGTGGCTGCACCGTAAGCGTGAGATCCGTAGCCGTTGTAGAACACATAACTTTGACGATCAGACAGATAGGAACACATAAGACGCATTGCCGACGGAGTCAAACCGAACGAGCTCAACATTGAGAGCAGTCTGTCATGGGGAACGGTATCGAACGCTTTCGAGAAGTCGGTGTATTTAACATCCACCTGCCCGCCGCGCCGTCATCCAGAATGCGGCTAATAAACTGCGTCACATGGGCCATATTCGTGACAGTCGATCTACCAGCAACGAAACCAAGCTGGTTTGGCGAGATATATGCCCTGACATGCGAGAAAATTCTGCCGTAAAGAAACTGCTCAAAGATCTTTGCAAAGTTGGAGATAATGGATATAGGACTGTAATTACTTGTATGAGCAGGATCGCCCTTTTTCAAGACTGGAGAAACTCTGGATATCTTCCATTTATCGGGAAACACAGAGGAGGACAAACATAGATTTATAATATAGGTAAGGGGCTCAGCAAATGAATATCTGAAATCTCTGACAAAAAAAGCTTGGAAGCATGTCCTCCCCAGCAGTCTGTTTGTTTGACAGCCTACGCAACAAGAACAGAATCTCATCTTCGTTTGCCATATTCATTACATAATAAGAAAACTGTGTTTTGCGTTCGTTATAAACTCATAACGAAGCCGCTTTCGGTGTCGCTATGAAAACAGTATATAACAAACTTTTAGTAGCTTTTAGTTTTCCATGATTGATGACATTGATGTCAAGTGTCAAATAAGGCTGACATCTCAATCGCTATTGGCTCGCCTCAATCGCATTTGTGAATTTTACCACAACTGTTGAAAATAAAATAACTCTATACTGTAAGATAACAACAGACATTTGCGAAATTTAAGTAAAATCGTAGAAAAAATAGTATATAACACTCGTTTTATAAGACGTATTGGCGCACTCAGTCCATTTGGGCACTCCTACGCTCGTCGTGCCCAAAACACCTTGTGCACCAACTTTTGTCTTATAAAACTTGTATTATGATATACTATTGTGAAATACCTAAATATGTAATCAATTTGCGCAAAAACTGCCCTATACTTATTATCTTTGAAATCTGACATAACTCTGTCACATATGTCCGCTATATTGGGCCCGCCATTTTGTTCACAGTAATTTAACCGTTGGATTGGTAATCAGCGACTTCATAAATCACGCTTAACCAATTTTTGTGTAAATGGAAGTATATTTGAGGTTTTGGCCAGCTTTTCGGGATTTCGTCCCACTGTGAAACGGTATTCATCGGTCCTTGGTTTATTTTATATAGCAGAGTTTTATTGATCCAAGTTATGCGTTGTTGAACTTTTAGTTGATGTGTCTTCAGTTGTGTATCCTCGTTAATGTTTTGTTGTGTCGTATTTCTCCATATATTTATGAGATAACACATGTTTGAGGTAAATAGAACGTTGTATATTTGTTCTTTTGGTATGACATTTCTGATTTAATATACTTGAGCTATGGTTTTGCGGTCTTTTGGATTATTATCTCTATGTGTTTCTCCCACCTTAAGTTGTTTTCCAGTTTTAGTCCAAGATGATCTACCTGTGAAACTTCTTGGATATTTTTTCTCGAAAGCCTTTTTCATATCAATGAACAAAGTTATCACAGTTTCTTTACTATCCAGCTTTTCTTATATGTTGTGTAAGAGGTCAGTCACTGCAGCTGTAGTTTCGGTTTTCTTTTGGAATGAATTTTTGGTGTTTGTTTATTATTTTGTGTTTCTGAACATGGGTTTCTAGGCGTCTTTTTGGTACTGTTTCGATAACTTTAATTAGGGCTGATGTAAGTGAGATTGGGAGATAATTTACTGGGTTTGTTTTGTTGTCCCTTCTTGAATCTTGGTCTAAGCACGGTTTTCTTCATTGACTCCGGGTAGCACCCTCTGGTTAAACTCGTTTATTAGTTTGACTAATATCGTGGGTAATGTGTTTGTATTTATTTTCATTATTTCGTCAGCTATTTCATCAAGGTGCCTTGTGATCTTTTAGGTTTTGAATGACCTCTCGTGTCTCGGCTACTGTAGTTGGTCCAAACTCTGCGGGTGCATTTCATAATTTAGTTATCGGTTTTGTATCTGGTTTGTGATTTTCTGCCTACATGTTCAAAATATGTGTTTATCGTATTTGCTATTTCTTTCGGATCATGTGTGATTGTTCCATTTTCTTTCATGATTTTTTCTACGTCTTTGTCTACTTTATTTGGCTTTTATTTTTCTTTTCTGGATTTTGTTGATATTTACATAATCTCTCAATGCGCCATTTTCTTAAAAATAAGTTCAGTTTGGTTAGCTATGTGGTACTTGTGCTATTCAATAACCTTCAGATGAGTAGCCAGGCAAGATTAGTCGGTGAAAAAGCTCATTTTGCCACTACATCGCAAAATACACCACTTCGACAATATAGCCCTTAAACATTGTAAACAATTCTGGACTTACTAAGAATGTCGAAATCTAATTGAAATCTTCCATAGTGAAGCAATTCATTGAGGGATTATTTAGGATTATTCAGTAAAGCTATAGTTCAACCGCTCCACTCTAAATAATAATCCCTAACGTAAAGAAACACATAAAAGACTTCATTTTATGGCCCTTTATGTAATGTTTTAAAGGATGCGGAGCACTAGAATTACAATTAATTTGGGCTTTGGCAGTAAAATCGGGCGGATAACGGAGGTCCGAAGGAGGGATGTTCTGTGTTCACTGGGTCGACTTTTTCTCGACCAATGAGTGTGTTAAAATCGCTTAGAGCAATGGAGGAATCACTTTAGTTTCTAAATCCCGTTTATCGATCCCAAGGCGATGGTTACGCGGTAACCAAAGCTGTTCGCATGGAAAGGCCACAGTTTAAGCGAGCGGCGGGCGTGCCTCGCCGTCGAGTTATTGTCGAGTTACTGTCGTTGTGGATGGATACCTGAGTGTCTCCTTGGCCAACGAGCAGCCTGGTGTGGTGTCTCACCTGTGAGTGAAACTGCTGTGGGTAATGTCCTTCACCATGTTTCTTAGGGCAGTGTTTGAGGGAAGAATGGCTGGTTCAGGTGCAACGGCTGTGTGACCAGCAGCTCTTCGTGCTAATCTGTCAGCGCACCGATTGCCTCCATTGTTTTTAGAGTGCCCTTTAGTCCAGTTGATGGTGATGGTATTTCTCCTGGCTGCCTCCATCAGGGAGTTGTGGCAGTCCAGTACGAGCCCCGATGTAAAGCGACACCGTTCAAGGACCAGAATGGATTGTCTACTGTCAGTGATTATCACTATGTTTCTGCCTGACTTGTTAGATTGACTAATGATGTCTGAGGCTGTTTTAATGGCGAAAGTTTCGCCTGTGTGACAGAATGGAATTTACCAAGCGGGATCGACCGGCGGACCTGGAAGTCGTGCGAGAAGATGCCAGCACCTGTACCGTTCGGTCTCTTAGATCAGCCTCAAGGGCTGTGGTGTGGGTCAGATATGCTTTCCTGAAAACAGTGGAAGGGATGTAATCTGTAGGACACTCCAGAAAAGGTTTACCCTTGGTGACCTTCCTCCATAGTTCGATCCTCTTGCCACCAACATGTCTGTCCCAGTGGTATCCCACTGTACGGAGTCTGGATAAAGTTGCTAGGGCCACTTCTTCTGCGAAGATGTCAAGGGGTGGCAGATACAGCATGTTTTCCATCGGGTTGGATTCATTGCGTCCGTAACGCTTAGGCAAGCCATTCTTTGAAAGCGGTTCAGTTTGGTGATCGTGGAGGCTAGCTTGACTCTGGGCCACCATGCCACCGCTTCGTATGTGAGCATGAGTCTGATAACTGCCGTGTAAATCCAGAGCGTGAGCTGAGGTGAGAGGCCCCATGTACGTCCCATGGCTCTCCTACACTGACCGAAAGCAATGCATGCTTCTTTAACTCTGTTGGTTCACTGAAATATCACTAAGGTTACATATCGAATTTTACAATAGCACTAAGAATAGACGATAAGGTCATGGATTTTTTCTTTATTATTTTAAATGTAGGAACATAAACTAGAGAGCTAAGAAACAAACATATTTAATTATCTTTTCCGTCAATCGTTTATTTATGAGTATGCTTAGTGAATACAAAATAGTATATTATAATACTAGTCGACCTATAGACCGCCTATTGGGTAGATCAGTGAATCGGTACATCGCAGGAATCGATAGACCGCATATACACTACTGTCTTTAAAAAATACTTTTTTCCAAAACCAAACTTTTAAGTTGTTACCTATAAAGTTGTTTCTATGGACTCATATATAAAACAAAAATGGTTCAGTTAAAACAAAATTAGTCTCCCGCAATTGAAAACAAAAATATAATTTGTCGCTATAAATTTGATTTTTTTTTTGGTAGGTATTTCTTTTCAAGTTGAATAATTTTAACAATACGTATGGTGTGAAACAAAAGTATAAAAATATAGTATTCTAATGCAACGTACTTAAATTGCATAAAATTTAGTAATTTTAACAAATTTAGCTTACTTTCATAATTACATATTTGATTATATAATCAATGCAAATTACGATGACAAATCTAACAATTGTTTTTTTTTCAAGTGGCAAGCATGATCTTAATAAAACTGTAAACCAAAGCTGGGCACAAAAGCGTTAATCCGTTAATCGTTAATTAACGAAGTTAAATTTTTCGTTAACGAATTAACTTTTAAGTTAACTCTCAAAAACATTAACGGACTCATTAACATCCGCTATATTTGTCATCCGTTAATTCAAGTCCGTTAAATCGAAAATATCATAATTAAACATTCCAAACTGCTATTGACATTCTGTGCATGTTCGGACTGCGTTTTGTATGACGTACTACTTTGTGCGACACGGCGACCGTATATAAAGCATGTGCGTGAATTGTTTAGTGTTTAGTTACTTTTAGTATTTACAGTCGCGGAAAAAAATATGTTAACATCTCAGATAAATAAAGAGACATGGATAGCTAAAGAGGGGAGGAAAAGTGTAGCGAACATATACAACCACTTGTTTGTTTTGGTACGTTGCCCAACGTACCGTCTGTTTACATACAAAATATTTTTTTCGCGGGTATTAACGTTAATAGGCAGTTTTAAGTTTGTATTTGCCATTTATGTTATATTATAAAGGTAAGAAATTGTATTGTGTGCCATAAGACGTATTTATCAGGTATAATTAGCGTTTACCAGTAAATACCATATAACCTCAATTTCCATGGGCGTCCGTAAATGTTTCTTAAGGGTTTTATTGGTGTATTAGTATTAGATCCCAAAGGGAAAAAACATTTAGACAAATAGTTAATTGTTATTCTGAATAGTTATTTATTATTTTTTAAGCTAAAAATAGTTAGGTGTACATTCAGATTTGAAAAGTTTAGTTATTTTAAATATAAACAAACCCCTTGGCTAAAACACGCTTGCCCGCCAATGACGCGACGACCTGTTTTGTTTACATTCGCGTACCTCCCCCCTTACTTCTTAGGGCGATATGTTTGTTACAAACAAACCAACATGCTAACTATAGCCTTTGGCTATCCATATCTCTTTATTTATCTGAGGTTGACATCCTAAATTTCTTGTTTCCGTGTAACTCAGTAGCTACCAAACGAAATTTGATCCGACTTTCATCCAGAAGTTTTATGATGCTTACGTACTATTTTCCGCGAGTATACCTATTTAGTATGTAATAGTAAATATTTAACTATTTTTTAATCTTGTTACTTTTTAATAAATACTAATTGTCTCAAAATATAAATCTAAACTTAAAAAGAAAACTTCTGAAATCCTAAGGCAATTTTAACTTATGCAACTGAGAGATCTGTTGTTATTAGGTTATACTCAACATAACCTATCTTTTATAAAAGGTTAACGATTAACTGTTAACGTTAACTTCCGTTACATTTATAGCAAATTAACGGACTATCGCTTAACGAAGTTAACTTTTTCGTTAACGGGTTATCGATTAACGAAGTTAACTTTCTGATTAACTTTGCCCAGCTTTGCTGTAAACATATTTTAGACCACTTGTGGAAGACTCAGATTGCTTTCAATTGGGCAAAATTTGTTGGTGGTATATGTGGGTCCGTAGAGACACCTTTTTATCAACTTATATAATGTATTTTTGTATAATTGTCTATTTGTCAAATTAAACACTAAATTATTTTTCATATAATGGCATGTTGTTGGCCCAGCAACTACAATCTACTCTTATATAGAAGGCTTTAATGGAAAACATTTTTCTGATTTGTTTTTTTTTTATTTTAGATTTTATTAAAGATGTTTGTCACTTGAAAACAAAAACAATTGTTATATTTTGTTCCCACTTATTCCATTACGTGGAATACAAAAAAAGGTTCAATTGTTAAATTTACTCAATTTTATGCCAAGTGCAGGAAATCTAAATCTTGCAGTAACGTAATATTTATATACTATTATTTCACAAACTATAGTGAAAAAATTTTCAACTTGAAAAACACTTTAACCTGACTACAACAAACAATTGAAAAAAATTATATCTGTTAGGCCTCTTGTGGGAGACCTATTTTTTTCTCAATTGGGTTAATCTTGTTGATGTTATATGTGGGCCCATAGAGATAACATAAATCAACTTAAAACTTTGATTTTCAAAAAAAAAAAAAAAATTCATTTTATACACTCTACTACCTGGTTGGTCACTACTTATACAGATTGGTATTGTAGATTAATAACATTGTACATATATTGCAGAATATGTAATATATGTATAATAAGATTAGTATTTTGAAATAACAAATAAGCAATGATAATTAAGAAAGTAAAACATGATTGAGGCTAAAAATTAAATTAGTTCCTTTACAGAGACTGTGCATATAATATATATTTGTAGAACATTGCACATCATTGTTGTATACATGTGTATATATTACAGAAAACAATAAGTAAAAACTGGATTATTTACAAATTTAAATATTTCTTCGTAACATGTAACTGTTAATGTGAATAGAATCTTTTTCCATAATCGCCCCGGAGAAAACGTTTTGTCAATTTACACATACGTAGAATCCCACCTTTTAGCCGTAGAAAATGCCACATTTAGCTGTGCAAAAACGTGTTGAAATAAATACATTTTAAGTAAATCCAAAGTTTGTCCTCATTTATGGTTATAGCAATACAGACCTTGATTCGAAATTGTATTCTTTGTAATATGATTGATACGTGTATGTATATGAAATTGACAATAACATTACGGGTGATCGAGAGTTACGATTGACCAATGCGATATTGCGATAAGTCTGCTTCAATAACCCTTCCGAATCACTAATGTTGATATTCGTCCCATTTGTTCTGATATATACAAATCTGTTTTGTTCGAAGTAACAGATAACTTTCTTTAACCCAAAATTAGATTCCTTGTTCCTCAGGCTATTTATCACATCGTATATGTTACCTGTGCAAAAATCGAATTAAAAGAAATTCAACTAAAAATATAATAATTAATGTAACCTTAAAATAACAATAAATAGTTTCATTCCTTCAAATTCTTGTACTAAATGTTTGATAGAGGAAAAATTCTTGTTTATGTTCTTTCGAGTCATCCCCATTTCTGGCATAATGAGCTGATGTTCACATTCTAGGCTTCTCTCTTGCGCTCTGTCAATTCGCACACTATTTTAACTTCGGGTTTCTGGTAGTTATAGGGGCTGTGGTATGGTAAACTGAGTTACATGCCATCTGTGTCTTTAGATATACTTTGACCTGGAAGATCTATTGAATGTGGGGCTAAATACGTACAAATTAGTTACTGTACGACAGTTTGTTTACAACCTGAAATTATTAATAAATAAGTAAATGTGTTTTACAAATAATCTGCAATAAATTCACCTTATGCTATGAGTGCGGTTGTTTGGGAAATCTCACCATCAAAATATTAGGTTAGGACGGTCATTGGCGCTGTGCGCAGACCCGACTGGTGTTCATTGCTGCCATCTAAGAGCGACGTCTCAAACTGTAATCAATTAGAGGGATAGTAAACGGCCATACTAAACGAAACGGAAATCATTTCTATTAATTTACTTACTGTTTTCGTAGTAACTTAACTGCGCGGTAGCATTCGCTATTTCACTATTTGTCAATTTTTACCATATCATTCCAATTAGGTAGGGTATTAAGTAGGTACGCATTCGTACGTAATAAAGACTAACGCAAATTAATACGTATTTGTATACGAACAACATGGTTATAGGTTTTTCAAATCATACTTGTGGGGACGTAACATACCGCTTAGCTCTGTAGATAGTACCCAAAGTACCTACTGCAATGTAAATAGGTTTGAGGTTATGATAAGGTTATGTCTGCGCTTTTGACGTTTCTTAGCTGGCAACCATGACGACGCGTAATAAATGGCTGTTGGAATGTTGAGGCGCGTTCACCAAAATCGCTCGCTTTTTGGAAAATTTTGAAGCAAAAACGCCCTAGAGGCCGTTTTGCGTCGATTTCAAAAACTCACGCAACGTAGAATTGCCCATATAGCGGATCGGACGCGCTCCGCGCGCCCGAAAAGGCCTCTCCAAATTTTCCATAAAGAATTAAAAAGCCACTTTTTCGCATGTGAAATGGTGAGAAAAAACACGCCAAATCAAAATACATAATATAGACAAGTTTTATAAGACAAAAATGGACGCACGAGTTGTTTTGGGTACGACGAGTGTAGCGAGTCCCCAAATGGAAAGAGTGCGCCAATACGTCTTATAAAACGAGTATTTTTTCTACATTGAGACATTAATTTTACATAAATTTCGAAACTTGAGCTTGTCATCTTACAATCTAGAGTAGTTTTATCTTCAACCGTTGGTTGTCGTCAACCGTTGGTTGTCTTCAACTGTTGGTTATTCTGGTAAAATTCACAAATACGATTGAGGCGACCCAATAGCGATTCAGATGTCCGCAGTATTTGACAAATGACGTCAATATCATCAACCTTGGAAAACTAAAAGTTACTAAAAGTTTGTGATCTAGTGTTTTCATAACGACACCGAAAGCGGTTTCATTATGAGTTTATAACGAACGCAAAGTAGAAATAATCATTTATTAAACAGCTCTATAAATGCACAATTTCTATAGACAATCAAACGACTTCATTATAGATAATCGAACATACGTAAATTGACACCATCCAATTAAAACATTCCGCTATCCAGAACTATATGTGTCAAATTACGTCATGTAATTGTCATATAAGTTCAAGTGACATCAACGCAGAAAATCTTTGTAGACGCCGCCACAAGTATGCATTTGACGAAAAAATATTGTAACAACTCGTAAATTAAACGGCGATTAGTGATCTCGATAATTAACGTACTCGCTAATAGTTCGTGCGTTTAAAAGTCTCGATCAGTAACAGCTCTTTTTAATATACATACTTGTTGGATAGTAAGCTATTACGAAGTCAAACATTTTAATTTCATTCCAAATTCACCACATTTACTAATTTTGTTGTTTTATTTCACCACATCACTTCTTTATCACCAATTTGTTTTCGTTGGGGTGCATTCTCACTACATGAGGTGAAATACCACCACTGATATCAACACTGCGCAAACGCCACGCAAACAGAAAACACAAAGATGTTCATTGCGGTTACGTCCCACGGGACGCGCATGAACCGCAAAGCAATAGCATAGGGATTTTTTAAGGGCCAGCGGTACAAGCAGTTCATTTTTGGACACATGATTATATTTTCGTCTTATTTTGGTTTATATAGACAACCGCAGACGGGCTTCAGACAAAGACCTTTGATAAAAAAAAAAAACAATAAAGAAACTAATTAGAGAATAAAACAAAAATGTGTATTTTGAACCAGTTTAACTTTATTTGCGATTAGCTGCGTTAACTAGAAACGGACAACTGGTCTCATTTCTCATCCACGAACACAAATTATTAAAAATAAATTAAATATATAAATGAAAGAACAAACAAAATACATTTGAAACTTTTTAGCTATATTTTTCTCTACAAGTAAATGTCAGTCTGAATAAGTAAGTGCGAACTAGTGTAAAATTTTTGTATTAATGTGTAACGAGTTTTAGGTTAACTTATGCTTCTGTGTCTTCTATAAATGAGGAGTTTTAAAATTAATCTCCCTTCATATTTAATGAATATGAAATACATACCTTACGATATTCAGTGGGAATGTCCTACATATTTCTTTTCGTTAGTTCTCACTTAAATAAACAAACAGCGAGTGTATTATTTATAAGTCAGACTGTGGCATAGCGGTAAAGCGCTTGGCTATCAGACTGGGGGGCGTGAGTTCGATCCTCGCGCCCTGGTTTCAGTGAAGGGTTTTTTGTGGTTTTCCTTGACTCCTCGGCGAATGCTGAAAGCCAAACAACTTAACACGTGCCACAGACGCGGGCCATAATAATGATAATTCGGGCCTGCCGATGCCCCCGTAGTGGCGAAAGCTATTGGTGAATGTTAAGGCGTGGATTATTATTATTATTTAAGCAATAACTAATTAAAAGAAATATATGATTTTTGCTTAGCACGTTTAAAATAGCGAATACTGGCCTGTAGGTACGCATCATCGATTTTTTTTTATTTTTGTTGCCTCTTGGACAACTGAGACTTGCAGCCACAGATCTCACTGTGGATAATCAGTTTAGTTTGAAACTTCGTCTTCTTTTGCATATAAGTTAATGAGCCATGGGGCAATATGCCGGGTAACATTCCATTCCATATTAATAAGGAATAACATTGCGAAAGCTAGATTATGCGGCAGCAGTGACGTCAGATTCGATGCAAATCTGACATGAATACAATAAATTCGGCACGGGTTAAATATAAATCTCCCCGGGAATTAGCAGCATTTGAATTTCATTCGCGTCGCCGACTGCACAAGAGAAACTTGGCGCTAAACTGTTCAGTCGGGGCCTTACACATTGTGAATTAATTTAATGCAGACAAGCAGAGTTTAATTCACGTTATCCCTCTCCATTCCGTTGTTGAATTGTCCTGCGACGTCCGAATAACTTGTTTAAATTTTACCCCCTACTTATAGAAACTAGGAAAGATTGGAATTAGAAATTAGCATAAAAATGCCACAAGACTATGTCCTATTTCTTCCCGCCTTGATTACCTGACAACTTTATTTTTTATACTACAATGTATTCCAGAGGAATTCGAACTCCATTTAGGTAATGATTCAGTGGCAAATTCAGTTGCTGTTTATATGACATAACATAATGTTATGAATTATGAAATATTATTTGCCATTGCGGGGTTATCCTTTTTAAATTAAACAATTTAAAATAGAGTAAAATTATCAACGTTTGACCTTGCATTTATATTCCTCAACTCCTCCTGCTTGAATTTACTAATCGATTCATCACTCGAATCAGCTGTAAAAAACGCGTCTTTTGAAATTTTAACCGCACATTTTTGAAACCCAAAAAATTTTAAACTGGATTTATCTTTAGGCTAAATAAATCTATCTAAAACATGTTGCCCATAGTTCAACTTGTTACTATTGCTTTTTTGTAAATTTTCTTCTCTAATGCCATAAAATGTTTGTGCAGCGTGTAATATAATTAAAAGATCTATCAATGTCTGCAAGAAAAAGCAAGAAAAAAATTAATAATCAGTAACAATAGAAAGTCGGAAATTGTGTTTTACCCAGAAATGTGTGTTTGTGTCTTAGAGATTTTCTCACGTTTCCACGCGTTCACTGAATACACTATCCTCGGGTATTACCATACTTATATGTATGAAAGCATAATATGATAAATAGTTAATTAGCGTCATTGTAGATTATGCTATAATAAGACGCAAGCGGTGTAATATTTTAGAATTAAGTGCAGCGTTCAATTATTTTAAGCGCGGTTTCATCGCCAAGCAGGAGGTTCATATATCCTCATATTCACCGACCACAATCAGTTGAACAATGTGAAATCAATATCTTGGGAGCCGGGAGCACTTTATAAAGGACATAGACGTCGGATTAGTTCTTTAGTCTTCACACATCTTGAACACCGATAGCGCCCGGGATTATATTGGAAAACAATTTCCACTTTGGATAGAATAGAAGATATTATATGAAAGGCGTACTCGAAAAGTGTAATTAAAGAATATTTGTGTTAATGTATTAGTTAGGTAACCAACAAGTATATTAAAATGAGAGATAATGATCGAGACTGTTTAACGCACGAGCATTAACCGGCACTCTGGTAACGCTTAATGATCTCGACAATTAACGCACTGTTAATTGTCGAGATCATTAATCGCCCTTTAACATCCGAGTTGGTTACAATACTTTTTCGTCGTCCGTATTTTTCTGGCGTCGTCTACATAGATTTTTCTTCGCCGATGTCTTTTTAGATTATATGACAATTTATGTAATTTGACGAATTTGACACTGACAGTTCTATAGGCGGAATGTTTTGATTAGAAGGGTTTATTTCACATATGTTTGATTGG
Source organism: Melinopterus prodromus (assembly GCA_964023965.1). NCBI lineage: Eukaryota > Metazoa > Arthropoda > Insecta > Coleoptera > Scarabaeidae > Melinopterus > Melinopterus prodromus. Next base: position 33,130,972 of record OZ030390.1, read on the forward strand.
CTATAATGACGTCCTTTGCTATAAGTCCTATAATAAATCATGTATTAATAGAAATCTTGCATATATAGAGCTGTTTAATAAATGATTTCCTATTCACTAAACTGACTCATAAATAAACGATCGACGGAAAATAGAATAAATTGAATAAATTCTTCTGTAAAATCTTTTTTCCGTCCATCGTTTATTTATGAGTCAGTTTAGTGAATAGGAAATCGTTTATTAAAATACTCTATTAATGCACGATTTCTATTAATGCATGATTTATTATAGCCAATAACACGACGTAAAGACGTCATTTGATTGGCTAATCGAACATATGTGAAATGAAACCTTCCAATAGAAACATACCGCCCTCTAGAACTGTCAGTGTCAAACTAAATAAATTGTCATATAACCTAAAAAGACATTAGCGAAGAAAAATCTATTTAGACGACGGTAAAAGAATACGATCGACGAAAAGAATTTGTAACCAACTCGAATATTAAACGGCGATTAATGATCTCGACAATTAACGCTCGAGCGTTAAACAGTCTCGGTCATTAGTAACTATTTTTAATATACTTGTTGGTTAAATAGCTATTAATACACGTGATAAACGTGTAACTCTACAGAAGAAGTATTACGATGTTTCCAATTGCTTTAGTTTCCGATAATTTGTTGATAATAATATTGGATAACTACTTACTACTGGCTCATTATAAATGATTGTAGTTATGGCGTTACCATGGCCATGGACCATGTTAATAACTTTTTGTCGCTATACACAAACAACCGTCAAACTTGAAAGGCACATGCATACACATGTTCTATAACAGACCTACTTTCAAAAATCGATGGATTTTGGTTTATGACCTTCACCATATATTTCCAAATTATATTTTTGAGTGCCCTCGAGACTACAGCAGCTTTGTTGGTTCGCATTCTAACTTCTTCAGTAATATCACGAAAAATGGTCATAAGTACCCCTAGATACGGGAAATTGATCGTTGTCATGTTAGCCCCCCCCCCACTTTTGAATTTTAAGTAAATTTTTATGCAAATCGTTTGGAAATCGTTAGGGAGGGTTTGGGAGAACAATTTTTTCGTTTGGGGGTACATGGTTTTTGAGAAAATAAAAATTGTTCTTTGTACCGTCAAGTTGGCCCCCCAACGTTCACATTTTGTGATTTTTACTTTATCATACGCAGTATGATGAAGTATTGTTATCGTGCCGAAAAAAAAATTGGGATTTTAGCGGAAATAGGTCTTTTTGGGTCCCCTGATCATTTTTGACCAAGGTACAAAAAAATGTCGGTGTGTGTGTGTGTCTGGATGTGTGTGTATGTGTGTATGTGTGTAAGTCTGTACTCGATTTTTGTGGGGACGGTTCTGGAGAAACTGCTAAAGGTATCGGGACGAAAGTTCATATTTAGCAGTTTTATGACCAAACTTAGAGCTGTAAAGCTTTTGGTTAAGCAATTTTTCAAGGATTTTGCAAATGAGCTGCCATTTCTGTAATTTTGTAAAAATAGTTAAACAATAAATTAAAGCAGAGGATTTTTTTTATAATTTTTGTCTATAATTTTTTTTGTTTTTTTTACTGCGGATAGCAATGTTGTTATGTTTTCGCGAATAAATGCAAGAAAGATTGTAAGACGGTTTATTAACCTTAAAGCTTATTTGGAATATTGAGCATAATTATTTATAATCTTTTGTAGTTAGCACTGAAGACGTGGTGATACCCGAAAATATAGTATGCTAGAAGCCAATATAATACATTAATCATCAGAATCAACAACCTTTTTAACAACCAAAGTATAGTAATCGTGGCGAAAATTTGTTTTTTTAGATTTTAGCGGAAATATGTCCTATTGGGCTCTCAAAATATTTTTGACCCGCTATATCTGGAATTTCGTAGTAATAGATAAATAATAAATTAATGTAGCGGAAATTCTGAATAATTTATGACTATGACATTTTTTGGTCAAATAAATAGTTTAGCCGCATGAGAAAATTCTATTTCATCGAGATCGCTCGTACTGCATTAAAACACTATAGTATTAAAACTAGTTCGCCAGGAAATGCTGATGTTTTGAAATTACGTACTGTAAATATAATCAAAATATCTATCTAGTTCTAGTAGTTTTATTTTAATGGAGACATGGCCGATCCCGATCAAATAGAATCTCATGCAGCTAAGCTATTAATATAAATTGTATGATAAAGTCATGTGCCAGGCCACATCAGATTTTTTTTATTGAAATGGTTTGGAATCGTTAGGGAGGATTACGGAGTGTAGTTTCGACGTTTGGGAGTAATTAGTTTAACTGCAAAGTAATATAAATGTTTAGTACATAACCTCACTTTTTTGTTTACCGTCGGAAAGTTACCCTAACGGCTTTTGCTATACATTTTACCCATTTATTCACAGACGGTTAGAAGATGGTTAGAGAGGATTAAAAATGCCACTTTTTATATAAGAGAGTGCGTTATTTTACTGGAAATCAATATTTGGATTAAGTCTGTTCTTCCACTCACCGATTCAATTATGTTCGTCGAACAATCTTAAATACTAACCTATGCATTCACTATATTTTGAACCAAGAAAGAAACTATTTATGACCATTTTACTTATTTTTAAAATTCATCAAAACAGAACTCGGAATTTTAATATATAATCTTATTTTCTGATTAGCCAGTTATAACCTGTCACACATGACATGTTTTGAGAGGTAACTGTTATCTTATCTGACATGTGACAAAGTGTACCTTTATGTTCTAGTGTATTTGTACGTGTATCGTTGTAGCAGGAGGATATCGATTGATATATTTAGTATATTCATTGTGAATTAATACTAAGTACCAACAACAACTCCACAGTGTTTTTGTTTTAGAAATCCAACATTAAATTAATATCAAGATATTGTGGATTTCAGCCGCATTCTAGTGTAGTGCCACATGAAGGCTCTATTTTGTTTAAACTTTTTATTGATCCTAACAAATAATAATTGTACAAGTTTGCCTGTTGAGAGGACGGTTCATTACGAACCATGTTGGGATAGTTTGGACGCTAGAACTCTGCCTGACTGGTACGACAAAGGTAAAGTTGGCATATTTATCCATTGGGGTGTTTATTCTGTACCTAGCTTCGGATCAGAATGGTTCTGGGCTCGGTGGAAAGGTATGGCTACTTTTTCTAAAAAACAAGAAATTGAATTACCTGTACTTACATAGGAAGCAATTCAACTGAAACAGAGCATTTTATGGGCAATAACTACCCACCGAACTTTACCTATCAAGACTTTGCTAAAGACTTCAGAGCTGAATTTTATGATCCAAAACACTGGGCAACACTTTTCAAAAATGCTGGTGCCAAGTAAATTGAACTTTTACAACACCATCTGAGAAAATCACATTGTCTCTTGCAGATACGTAGTAATTACTAGTAAGCACCATGAAGGATTTACGCTGTGGCCATCGTCATTTTCATTTAGTTGGAATGCAGTGGATGTTGGACCTCATCGAGATTTAATCGGTGTAATATCTTCAATAGTAATGTATATCGATAAAATAATTATAATTTTAGGCGATCTTTCGAATGCAGTGAGAGGGGTTGGCTTGCGTTTTGGGGTGTACTATTCTCTCTATGAATGGAACCATCCCATATATTCTGCGGATAGAGCATGTGGATATCAAACTCAAAATTATGTTGATCACAAAATGCTACCCGAATTTAAAGAATTAGTCGAAATGTACAAGCCCGATATTGTTTGGGCGGATGGTGATTGGGAAGCAAACGACACTTATTGGAGATCCACAGAGTTCTTAGCTTGGTTATACAATGAAAGTCCTGTGAGGCATGTTGTGGTTGCCAACGACCGGTGGGGCGCTGGTGTACCATGCCACCACGGTGATATACATACCTGTGATGACAGATACAATCCAGGTGTATAATTTATCAAAACTACACACTACACGAACTTAATATACCAAATTTAAGGTGTTCTTCTTCCACACAAATGGGAAAACTGCATGACTATAGATAAAAAATCATGGGGATACCGCAGAAACGCAAACTATGACGAATATCTTACTCCAAACGAGGTTATAAAAACTCTAGTGGAGACAATCAGTTGTGGAGGTAATCGTTGTTTCCACACGGTCATCATGATTTTGAAAATACTGATTTCACAGGAAACATTTTGGTTAATGTTGGACCGACAAAAGAAGGAACAATTATTCCCATATTCCAAGAACGTCTTCACAGTTTAGGTCAATGGTTAAAAGTCAATGGCGAGGCCATATATGACTCAGTTCCATGGACAACTCAAAACGATACCTTGGGTCAAGTTTGGTATACTTCCACTAGAGACAGGTGTGCTGTTTATGCAATATCATTGGAATGGCCTTACGACAGTGTTATACAATTGGGATCTGCCGACCACTTATTTTCCACACCAGCGACTGTTGTGCAATTATTGGGAGAGCCAAAAATATTGACTGTAGGTTCAATTACTAATTCACTGATTTTTGAACTCTATATTGCAATTTCAGTGGGAGCGAACAAATAATGTTATCAATGTGGACCTACCAGACAAGAGTTCAGTAGATCTGAAATGGGCCTGGACATTGAAAATTACGCATTTTTAGTACTAGTATTTTAGTATTTTATCTATTACAGCTATTTTAGAATAAAAATTATAAACGTATTGTTTTATTTGATTGTACATACACTGTTTTAACTAAAAGATATAGGATGTTTGTAATTTTTGTCTAAAGCTAAATTCTATATACTGTAACACATCAATGGATTTAATTTTTTTATCTTGGTTGAGTAGAGAATTTTATGCCCTTTCAAATGATATATCATAAGGTAAGGGATGCTATTTGAAATTTCGAAGTGGGGTGGCTGGGGGATGAAGGGATGAAACCTAAAATATTCTAGGTACCATTTTCCCCGTCGATATCTAAATCGACGTGTTTCCACTTAAAGCAATAATCGCATCAGGTCAAGAGTTATTAAGGGTTGACTTATTTCATACCTTCATCCCATCTTCTGTGTAGTTTATATTAAGAACCAATCGATGGATATCATTTTTTTATCATGGTTGAGTAGAGAATTGTGTGCCCTTTCAAATGATGTATCACAAGGTAGAGGGTGCATTTGAAATTTCAATGTGGGGTGTCTGCGGGGTGAAGGGATGAAACCTAAAATTCTCTAGATACCATTTTTGAACTTCTCCCTCAATATCTAATCGATAATCGCATCAGATCAAGAGTTATTAAGGGTGGATAGTTTTGAAATTAACACACTGTATAATATTATGTAGAGTCGAAGTAGGAAAAAGTATCATGGCTGCTACATTTTTGTGGCTATTTATTTTTTGACGCATATTTTTGACGCATATGATAACTAGCAATAATAATATATTGTGTATAATAAAATAGCGAATCAAATGTTTTAAGAACTTTTCCGTTTAGTTTAGTATAGTAGAATTGTATTTAATGTTGGTGAACATTTTATCTATTAATATTAATAGTTTAGTGGGCATACTGCAAATGCCTTTATTATTGAATTAATTGTTAACACACATTTTAAATTAATGCAAATTTTAACACTTTAAGGAAGGCGTCATTGTAGATATCACTATATTTTGAATCGGTGCCAGTATAAGCATTGCCAGTACCGCCACTATAATCAAAACTAGACGATGAATACAGAGCCAGCGCACATAAAATGATCAATGAGAGGACAAATTGCCGCGCATCGACGGGTATTTAATAGTACCCGGATTATCACAGAAGTTGTTAATGTCTATTATGCAGTTTTTTCAAAATGGTTCTAGGTAGGTACCTAGGTAGGTAATGTTTGTATGTATGTAAACGTAACAAGAGAGAATAATACAATAAGTCAGTCTATACAGGTAATTATGCTAAAATAGAAATTACTACCAGGTTACACAAAATAAAAATAATATGTTTAGGTATCTAATCAAAAATAATATTATGGTACCTCCTCTGTGGTACCAATTTTGTGGTTAGTGTTTTCTGAGGGTACTAATTGGGTACTAAGTCCTTACAAAAGTTCAAAATGATGACGATCTTGTTTGACGACAAATGGCGTTCTGAGGTAACGTTAGATAGAACTATCTGTGATTTAGGTGGGTTCTTGTGCGGTACCAATTTAGGGGTTGGCGTTTTCTGTGGGTACCAATTGGATACTAATTCCGTAGAACATCTAAAATAGATTCGAGTTGTTTTTCGACAAGTGGCGTTCTGAGGCGAGGCGCGCCATCTTTAACCCCGATATCGGAGGAGGTACTAATTTGGTGGTTAGTGTTTTCTGAGGGTACTAATAGGGTACGAAATTTTTACAATAGTACAAAGTAATTCGAGTTATTTTACGACAAGTGGCATTCTAAGGTGACGTGGAAAAGAACTAGGTACTCGAAAGTTAAGGGGGTTTCCTTGAGCTAACAATTCCGCGGTTGGTGGCTCCAATTGGTACTAATTGGGTACTAATAATTTCGATTGTTTTAAGTCGATATGCGAAAAGTGGCGTTCTGAGGTGACGGTGTGCCTAACGATGCAAACGTTATAGAAAAACTTGCAGAAGTATATTTTTAAACAATTATTTTTTTATACAGCCCGCCTACACACAACAATTTGACATGATAAACAAACAAAAATGCCATGAAAATCAGTTAATGTAAACTACATACTTGCCGCGTCTTTTGCCGTAATGCATTACATCATATTTTTTGTAATCATAAAGAAACGACACACCATAATAACAAAATATCCACTATCTACTATCTAAGGAATTAAACCTATCGCTTTGCAAATATTCATATTTACATTTACACAAATACTGTCATCACACAACTCTCAACAATCTAATCGCCTCTTGGTGTTGATGTTTACAAACAAAGATCCGATAGGACGCGCAAAGGTTAATAATGTCATTTGGTTTCAGTTTGATATTGTAGCCAGCAGTGTCGTTATTAAGTATGAAGACTCCACTACTGGTTATACTTTTAACTTTATTTCACATCAATCTCAGTCAGATTTTGAGGGTTGAGAGAACTTCTTCCAATTATGATCCAACCTGGGATAGTTTAGACACAAGGCCTTTGCCGGAATGGTACGACAAAGCCAAGATCGGAATCTTCCTCCATTGGGGCGTTTTTTCCGTCCCCAGCTTTGGATCAGAATGGTTTTGGGCTGACTGGAAAGGTAGAGTAACTAGTTAAGAACGACTTTTAGGATATATGGAGGTACTATTTATTCGTTATACTCAAATTTCTATTACGCCTGAACATTAACTATTAATACTACGTATCTGAAAAGGCCAACTGTTCACAATGACTCTATAACTCTTAAAGACAAGTTCAGAAGTTACTTTGAAGCAGGCTAATTGATTTTTCTATATATTTTAGATATATTATGTAGTTATGATTTGGGCATTTATTAGTCGTGTGATGAAAGATGAGTAAATTACAAGTAAGTTTACTCGTCGCTCACGATTGCAGCACATGATTGAATACCCGCCACTCATGGGTAATACGCGACAAGAGATGGGCAGAGAAGGCATTTTAACGTGCAATTGTAATCGTCCAGTTCTGTGGAGCAGTGTTATCCACGACAAAAAGTTGACAAATTAAGTGGCCTGCTGTTTAGGCTGTTTCGGTATTAACGGGCCTCGTAAATGTATTTTTCAATCCGGTCAGTCTAGTTACGATTGTTGAACAAAAAATCTACTATGGTACGAAATAGAACTAAAACTCAATGTGTAGACATAGTTTAGGTCTACGGTCGAGTAAACCTGAAAATAACGGCAGAGAATTTCGTAAAGGTCACAAAAATCTGACAAAAATCTGAAATTTCAAACAAACAGCATTTTTTTGTAGGATAGTTAGAGATCTTTCAAAACCTTTTGAATTTTTTTAATTTATCGCTTTTTCCATATTTAATATTTATATTTTCGACTGTAGTTTTGTGTTCATTATTCGATTGACTTATGTATATATAAAGGGAGAAGGAAGATGGGTAAGAACCCTTTTCGATTGACTTATTTGGATTAGATTTTAGTTTGAATTTGTTTGACAATCCGACCTCGGGTGTGTTTCACGTTAATATGGCATTTTGAAATTGAGAAATTCGAGACAAGCAAGACTAAGAACTGTGGTGTGCTGTACGTTTAGCTTGTAGGTTTATTTGTTTTTGTTTATGTTCTTGCCATTATCTATCTAATTGTATTACAATGTAAAAAATCATCAATAGTGAGGTTGTTCTTAATTGACCCTTCATATTTTTTCAAAGGTTTTGCGACCTGATTTCAGTATCTATTTTAAAATTTCGAAATAATATTTAGTTAATTGGTTGCATTCACTGTCAAACAAAAAAAATAACTAAATTTCAGTTTAACAAAATAGTATATATGAGATGAGGAAAAGCTATTCTTCACTGTTCGATATGTTTCATAAGTATGTTTAAGTTAGCGACATGTTTCTTCCAATTAGGTCATTTTCAAGCCAACGAGTCAAAATGATTTTTGGCTTCGTGTTTTTCATATTTGACTTGACGTTTTATAACCTGACATTTTGTATTTTGCAGAGATAATTATTGTTTTTAATCTGCTGTAATTTGGTCGAAGGTGTTTTAGATCGTTAAAGCGTGCCTCTGTATTTCCCAAGGTTATACACTAGAATTAGTTGCTGTTGCGTCTTTGTCTTATTTTTGAATGTTAATTAAGATTATAAGAAATCATTTTGACTCGTTGGCTTCAACATGTTCTAATTGGACGAAACATGTCGCTAACTTAAATATACTAGTATTCACACAGCTCGTGGAGTGCGGACGTGTTTGTGATAACAGCAAGTGATATTAAAGAGTTTGTAACTATGTCAAAGAATGTGAGAATTCTCCGTTCATCGGAATCGGAAGTCGGTGCTAGTAAATGTGGCGATAACCGGGATAAACACAGTGAGTTAACTGAAAAACTTAGTGAGCTCTTAAAAATAGTGAAAGAGCAAGCTAAGCTCATTGCGGAACAAAATATCAAAATCGACACACTCAATACAAAAATTGACGTACTGAATCTTGCGATGAAGCACAGTGAGGCCGAAAGCCAGAGTTTTAAGAAATTGGATAACAAAATATCACAAAATTCGCTAAGGACAAATACACCAAAAGTTGTTACACCAGTAACAAACAGGTCAATCGGTTTCGGAGATACTGGTTTGCGTGCGTCACCAGGTGTTTCGCGCGGGAAAACTTTGGCGACCGATGTGCCCTCGGGTCCACCTCTCGGTCCCGTCGATGTGTCTGGTCTGGGCGTTGGATCCGCGAGTCGTCGCGTCGCGGCTACCACGGTGAATTCGGGCATGCAGACGAATGGAACCCAACGAATGAAAAAAAAGAAACAAGTCGAAAAAGCGATACACGGCGTAAATTTACCTTCAACCAATGAAAATGATTTGAGGGCGGCTGAGAGGAGAGCATGGCTGTATGTGGGGAAAACTAGTATGTCAACAACAACGGACAGTTTGAAAAGGTACCTGGCAACAAAACTAAATACAAACGCAATTTCTATCGAGGAACTAAAAACTGCGAACGATGCAGACAAGGCCAGTCGATCATTTAAGATTGGCTTTAATTTTGACCTTTTGAAGACCGTAGAAAAGCCGGAGTTTTGGCCAAATAACATACTAGTCCGGCGATAGTCAATATGACGTGATTTTGTTGACCGAAACGTGGATGTCGAAAGAAATATTGTTGAACATTCAAATAGCAAACTATAAAGTGGCAGCAGATTACTCGAGACAAAAACATAAACATGGAGGCGTAGCACTATTAACAAGAGTTGATCAGCATTTTAATGAGTTGTTTATAGCGGAGGAATTAGTGGAAGACCTGCACTTCGAAGTGGCAATAATAGAATTAACTAAAGCAAATACAATAATAATAGGTACGTACAAGTCCCCAAATGCGAATAACGATGTATTTTTTGAAAAACTTGAATATCTCTTATCCAAGGTGAAGTTGGAATATCCAAACAGACATATTCAGTTTGGTGGAGATTTTAACATAGATATATGTGATAATACACGAGCCAGCAGATCACTGATTAACATTATGACAGAGTTTGATCTTGCGCCATGTTTCACAGAACCATCGAGAATACAAGGAGATTCCGCAACATGTATAGATAACATATTTTCGACGCAGCGGCAGTACCATAACAAAACCTTTGACCCACATATATCTGATCATAAAGCCCAATGTCTCACGATAGAAAACGTAGCGTGTCGCTTAAATTTGTCACCTAAACAGAAAGACATAAGAGTTATTAATAACAGCAACTTAAATGTCCTATGTACTAATCTGAGTCAAATAGATTGGTCAGAAGTACTGTCCATTGGTTCTTCAGAGTTGGCTTTCAGTCGTTTTTTTGGCGTCCTGAACACTGAATTCATCACGGCATGCCCCATAAAAACAATTAACATCAATCCGGGAAATAAAAATAAACTAAAATGGTATACTGAAAAATTAAAAAGCCTGAAAAGAATGCTGGATGCAGTGGAGGTAATAGCGCGAGTGGAGAACAGCGCAGAATCAAACGATATGTATAGAATATTAAAGAAAGAGTATAAATTGGAAATAAGACTTGCTAAGAAACAGTCAAACAATCGAGACGTACAAAATAGTGATGACAAGCAGAAGGCTATCTGGAAGATCATTAGAAGCGAGACTGCGGTTACCACGCCAAATGACGAAGAGTCTGAGGTGGATCCCGAGATTTTCAACAAGTTTTTTTCCGAGGTGGGACAGAAAGTCCAGGAGAGTATCGGCAAATCAAAAATTGCTGCGGGAGAGTACCTGAAAGAACCGAGCAATGTTGCGTCATTTTTTTTCCATGAAGCGACAGAAGAGGAAATTTTAAAAATTGTGCAGCAAATGAAGGGAAAGAAGGCAAAAGATATGTATGCACAGACAACGCTGATGCTTAAAAAGATCATTAGGACGATTCTCACTCCATTTACATTGCTTCTAAATAGATGTTTTCTCGATGGAATATTTCCAGGCAAGATGAAGTTCGCAAAAGTCGTACCTATACATAAAAAGGGCGATAAAGCCGATCCACAGAACTATAGGCCGATATGTATTTTGCCTGCACTGTCAAAGGTTCTGGAAACAGTCATAAAAAACAGACTGATAGCATATTTTGAGAAAAATAATCTGCTTAGCAAGGATCAGCACGGATATAGAAGCAGAAAGTCAACAACTACTGCAATGGTAACCTTGATGGAAAAACTTTTAGAGGCATTCAACAACAAGAGCCTCAGCCAGGTTGCCTTCTGTGATTTGAGTAAGGCCTTTGATAGTGTAGATCACTGTATTTTAATACAAAAGTTGAAGTTTTATGGAATTCGTGGAGTTGTACTGGATCTTCTAAAGTCCTACCTCTGTGATAGAAGCCAATTTGTGGTTGCTCACAACAGAACATCAGAACGAAGGATTGTCACATGTGGTGTGCCGCAGGGCTCGGTGTTGGGGCCCCTTCTTTTTCTGATATATATCAACGATCTTGTTCCATCTATGTCAGGCGATGGTATTTGTTTGTTTGCGGATGATAGCAGCATTGTGAATCATGGTCAAGGTATTGAGGAGGTGACGGAAAAAACAAGGACAGCAATGAGAGATGCGAAGGAATGGTTCAGTAGCAATAAATTGCAGTTGAATGAAGGAAAGACGAACATAGTCACTTTCACACCGAGTACAACTGCAGAAAAACAAAGCGTAAAATTTCTTGGGGTATACTTGCAACAAAATCTAAAATTGCAGCTGCATATTAATATGTTAAACAAGAAACTGTCAAGTGCAATCTTCTCCGTACGCCGAATGATGCAAATTGGTACCAGGGAGACCGCTCTTGCTGCATATTTTGCCAACTTTCACAGCCGCATATCATATGGTATAATTATGTGGGGCGGCAGTCCTCATGCAGAATCAGTCCTGAAGCAACAAAAAAAGTGTATTAGAATAATAAGTGAAGCCGGTTACCGAAATAGCTGTAGAGAATTATTCAAGAACCTAAAAATACTTACCGTTACATCGGTTTATATACTTGCCTGTGTGTTGTATGTTCACGAAAATAGAGACAAATTTCCATTAAACAGCAACAATCACGATCACAATACTCGAAATAAAGACAATGTAGTGATTCCCCATCATCGTTTGAACTCCTGTCAGCAAGGTGTAAATTATGAATGCATTAAGCTATATAACAAGTTGCCAAGTACGGTAAGGCAGTCCACTGTGAAAGTTTTTAAAAAGTATGTGACGGATATGTTGAAACAAAACACCTTTTATACTTTAGTCGAATTTTTAGAGAGCAATCAGCTGATGTGATTACTAATTATTGTACAAATATTTGTCTTGTTCGTAACTGTCTGTAAAATGTTTATTTTAATGTGTTGTGGGTTATATGACAAATGACCGTTATAATGTTTTTATTGTTTAGAGCATATGAAGAAACAACAGCTTTTGTTTTGTTGTTATTTTGTTGTATACGGATATTTTCGTTTGACTTGTGTACACTTTTGTAGCTAACACCAATAAATATGACTTATGACTTATGACTTACTTATGAAACATATCGAACAATGAAGAATATCTTTTCCTCATCTCATAACTAAACACCTGTTCTGCATTCCCTTGCTATTTAAAATAGTATATTATATTTATTTTTATTTGTTTACTCGACAATAAATTTGTAAAACACAACTTAAAAAATAATCAGTAATTTTCTTAGTGTTGATCTCAAAATAACGCCAGGTGGTGCTGTCTGCTGTCATGATGTTTAAGTTCGACAAAATTCCTGGGTATGTGTAGTCAACCATCAGCGTCGGTGATTGGCCTAAGCAGCCATAATAGATGCACAATTGCAAAGTTAAAAAAAGTTTCGACATTTGGGAGCATAAAACTTCGTTAGCCATAAAAATATCACAAAACTTTTTGAAACGTTTTTGGAAAATTGGAAATCTAATGAAAAAGTGGACAGTAACTGCTAGTGGGTTGTCGACTTTTCTAAAACTAAGATCTGATTTAAATAATTTTAAGCCAGCTGTCATACGTTTCCTTCATAATATCTCATAACAAATCATAGTATCGTAAAAACCGCGTACAAACTATGGCCAAACATCGAGACAACACAAGTTGATATTGCAACAGAAAATATCCGTTTCTTTGCTAACATCATCATAACTAAGACTAACACAGGTTTAATATTTTTTTCAATACAAATGTTTAGCGCAACGTCAGCGCAATAATTCCCTATAAATATAGTCACGCATCCGATTGAAAAATGTTGCAAGTATATACTATCGTGGCCATAAATTATGTCCCTTCTTTTGACGTCGATTTTCTCGCAGAACTATGGGCGAAAAAATTTTAAATAATTCTGATGCTGTCCTTAATTGATATGCTACAACTCATAAAAATTAGAAAGCTGTATATGTTGGCGTTTTCCCGATTCTTCCAAATTAAGAAGAGTTGGCGCTGTTTTTGCCCCGCAAATTACATTCCTTTAACATTAGCAATTAATTACTCCGGAAATAATCCAAATATTTCAACGAATTAATTAGTAAAATCACCTGCGGAATGCTAGCTTTCAATGTGCACTTTTGTAAAATCATTGGATTAGTGGTTGACCCACAAAAAGCTATATTATGCAATGCCAGCAATTCCGTTATTAGAAGAGCTAGAATAATGAATTATAGGCTATAGGCTACCCAATAATTCATAGGTTTAAAGTTTATTACATAATCATTGTTTATCTTGCATTTTTCATACAAAAGATCGTGCTGAATCTCCGCGTGAATTCCGACGGTCTACGGTCTTTGGTGTGCTGCGGGGAAGGGAGGCGTTAGCGGTGCTGTCATGTCGGGAGAGAACCGACACAGCTGAGAGAACCGGTGCAGCTTATTATCAATACACAAAAAGAACGATAAGTTGTCAAGGTAGTAATTTTAACTAACAATTAAATTCTTAATTTTTGCATAATTTTGATAAAAATATGTGTTTAATCTCAAGTTAAACAAACGTATATTTCTTTTGTATACAAACAATATTCATCCTAAATTCCAATTATAGTAAACTTGACATTGTGTTGTAATGTGATACACATACGCAAGTATTATGCCGTACTAATTATGTGACCAACTTTACCTTGCTAATTCAGCATAACCTTTAGTTGCATAGTGGCGTAATTTGTGTTGTTAATTGTATGTTTGTTATCATAACGATTACTATATATACTCAACCAATTTATTAATAAAATCAGTATTCATCGAATGCTCGTTTCCTTTCTTCCTTTTAGGTCTTCTCTCCCCTTTGCCTCCCTTATCAAACATCTGGCATGTCCGGAGTTTGTGCATGGTCCGTCGAGCCCTTTAAAACCTAACTACCTACAATAACCTTTCTTCTATATCTACCATGACAAATGTCTGGCCTGCCCGGAGTTTGCCCATGGCCCTTCAATCCTTTTAATCCATTTTCTATATCCACCATGGCAAATATCTGGCCTGCCCGGAGTTTGCCCATGGCTCTTCAACCCTTTTAATCCATCTTCTATATCTACCATGTCAAATGTCTGGCCTGCCCGGAGTTTGACCATGGCCCTTCAATTCTCTTAATCCATCTTCATCTCCACCATGTCTCGATAGCACATCCTTCATAACACCTTACCTAATATTACCATTCCTAACAAATAGTTCATCAATGCGAGCGGGCACCCAATTATATACAAGCCCCGGCGGCAGCAAATCGTCGGGCACAACCATTTAAGTCTCTACGGCATTAGTGCAACTTCGTACATCCGTTAGGGCATAATTAATCGGCGTAAGGGCGCAATATCGTCGCCATTACGTACATAGCTCGGATCGCGACGACAACACTTCGTTCGCGTCCAAAATACAGTTCATTCAAGAGGAATCTGAAGAACTGGAATCGCCCGCAAACAAGATGGATGGGGAAGAGGATTCAAGAAGTTCTTGCCAACTCAACTTCGACTTTGGAGGAACCTCATTGAATCCCTAGATGGTAGAAACAACAAGGACCACAAGCCTATAATTCACAGCAGCAAAGATTCACAAAACAATGAATTTTTGTTGCTTATCACTACAGTCCACGATGCTCCAGGACCAGAAATTCTTACCAACTCAACTTCGACTTCGGAAGAAACACTTCGAATCCCTGGAAGAGATGGTGGAAAACGAGAAGAAGGATCACAAGCCTATAAATCAGGACACTAAAACAAGAGTGTCCTCAAGCAACAAATAATCTCCGACCATTCCCACCGAATCATGTAACATATCTGCAGGCCGCAGCTTGTTTAATCTCAATTAAACAAAAAAATGGAAGAGCCACCATATCCAACCAGAACATCAGCCTGTGTCCACATCAACCAAGTGTTTATTTTGTGTCTACAGCCCGCAGCTTGTTTAATCTCAAGTTAAACAAACGTATATTTCTTTTGTATACAAGCAATATTCATCCTAAATTCCAATTATAGTAAACTTGACATTGTGTTGTAATGTGATACACATACGCAAGTATTATGCCGTACTAATTATGTGACCAACTTTACCTTGCTAATTCAGCATAACCTTTAGTTGCATAGTGGCGTAATTTGTGTTGTTAATTGTATGTTTGTTATCATAACGATTACTATATATACTCAACCAATTTATTAATAAAATCAGTATTCATCGAATGCTCGTTTTCTTTCTTCCTTTTAGGTCTTCTCTCCCCTTTCCCTCCCTTATCAAACGTCTGGCATGTCCGGAGTTTGTGCAATATGTGACCCTGTACGAGAGAAATCTCTTCTATCGATTTCTTCAGTTTCTATACAATAAGGTTGTAAACAAGATTTTGATGGAAGCGGATAGATCTAATAATATAGTTAGCAGATTTTCCGATTACTGGTGAATACTAAATTAAGGGTGCTTGATAAACCCATTTTATTATATAAATATTCAAACTATTATAACAGTTCCAACAGTTGCAACAGTTTATTTATTAGTAATATTTAAATACATGCACAAACAATATAAAAGAAATACAACTCTTGATATATTACATATATTACAAACGTCAGCTCTGAGCGTATAAAACTTAAAAATATCAAAAAACTTTTACAAATTTAGCATCGTAAATTTGTAGATACATAGAATATTTTGCAGATTCCTCATTAGTTTTAAATGCTAATCCCGAAACCCGATTTAAATTGCCAAGAATTTCCATGGGACTTCTAAATGCCTGTTCGTGGTTCTGTTATCTTATTGACTCATTTTACCATTATTTTTTAATTCGGTAATCTGTTGCCGAAAATCCAAATTTCTTTGGCGAGGCATAATCGCCCTGTCGTTGTATGTATGTATTGTTCCGTAAACACTGTTTTTCTAGTAACTCTTGCACGTGTGATCCGCCACTACTGGCAGCGTCGCTGTCAATCCCTTCCCCCGCTAGCCCCAAAGACCGAAGAGCGCCGCATCAAATGCAGCAATCATGAAATGGTTCAACTCGATCTTTTGTGGGGAAGCGGCAAGATAAATAATGATTATATAATAAACTTTAAACCTATGAATTAGTGAGTAGCCTATAGTCTATATTTTATTATTCAAGCTCTTGTAATAAAGGACGTGCTAGCATTGCATAATATAGCTTTTTGTGGGTCAAGCACTAATCCAGTGATTTTAATGATTTTACAAAAATGCACATTGAAAGCTAACATTCCGCAGGTGATTTTTTTACTTTTTAATGCGTTGAAATCTATGGGTTATGTTTGCGCGCGAATACAGGATTATTTACATGAAGGTATAGTTTCTCCGTTAGCCGTTGGCGTGGTGTCCGTCACTGGAACGAAGCGGGTGTTTTTTCTTGGCTCACAGCTGGTGCGTTTTCGACGGACTCGTTGGCTGGCCACAGTTTTGTTAGACCTTGTGTCGACTTTGCCTTGGCATACGTGGTATTAGTTGGTATTTCGTGATTAGTGCTTAATTATTGTTCGTATAGTGTCTAAAAGAGTAAAGGGTTCTGACGATCTAGAGCATAAGGTCTCTGGTTCGTCATCCATTCACCAGAAGAAGAAGAATCTACAGTCCACGTGTTTTATAAATTAGTAATTGGTATTTTTTGGCCGAAACATTGGTCCAATCGAGTCGGATCCAAACCATCATCATTTGGCGGTGTGTTTTCACTGGAATTTCGTTGCTCTATTCGTTGGGTTGGTGGTTTAGTGGTATTATTTTTTGGTTTGAGTTTGGTTGAATCGGAGTTTATTTTTCTCTTTATTTTCTGACGAATTTTTTTTCGTTGGAAGGATTTTGTTCGGTTTATTCTTTGGGAATAATTTATTACTTGGTGGATCTATTCACCATAACGGATAAAAGTTACGATTAGAATTAATAGTTTGTTTTTTTAAATTTATTGAGTTTAGTTTTTTTTCCGTTTTTTTTTGTCGTTTGATTGAATTGGGACTGGTTTCCTGGTTCATTTGATTTATTGGCAATGGCAAATAAAATAAAAAAAATCGAGGTTAAAGGTATTGCTAGGCAACAAGGAATTATACTTCACTCGCATTCAAAATTTGTATGATTGCATAAAGAGTCTAGACGACCCAAAACAAAACCAGATCTTTCACGCACGATTAGAGACGCTTGATGAAACTAAATTAATGTTGTCTCAAACAGTCGAGGACCTTAATAACCTTCAAGCAGAACTTGAAGAGGATTATCAACCTGACTTTCAGGTGTTAGAGGCTTTCAATGACCTTTACTGCCAAATTCGAGCTGCAGCTAAGGCAATTAATCAGAAAACTCTATTGGAAACGTCGCCTTGTTCGGCTGAGCCATCCAAGAACATTCCTCGCTTACCTAAGCTAGAATTGCCCTCATTTTCAGGCGAACTGGGAGATTGGCCGGTATTCTATGAGGTTTTTAAATCTCTGATACATGAAAACTCATCGTTGTCTGATGTTGATAAGGTTCACTATTTGGTGGGTTCTTTGACCGGTAGAGCCTTGATGCTGTGTAATAGCATACCTCCAGTGGCATCGAATTATGAAGTTTTGTGGCAGTCTCTCATTAGTAGGTTTCAAGATGATAGAGTTTTAGCTAATCATTATCTTGAACAAATGTTGGAAATGAAACCGGCCTCAGCTCCATCATATAAATATTTAAATGGTTTCTTGGATAGATTTGATGGTGCCTATAATGCTTTGAAGAAGCTTCCCATTACGGACCTCTTCGACTTTGTAATGTCATACCTCGCGCTTAGCAAGCTTGATACTGAAACTAAACATTTGTTTGCGAACGTACGTAGAAAGTCATCGGTTCCTAGTTATCGAGAGATCGTCGTCTTTGTTAAAGAACAAAGTAAAATCTATGAGCGTTGCCAAGAGGTACATAGTAGACCTTGTACATCAGGCCTACCATCCAGGGTTAAGCATTCGTTTTTAATCCAGAAAGATCTAAAATGCGTAATGTGCAAGTCTGGTTCGCATGGAATCAATGATTGTTCAATGTTTGGTAACCTGACGCCTTATAAACGGTATGAGTTTATTAGAAGTTCGGGGTTGTGTTTCAATTGTTTTGATTCTCATAAAGTTGCGAATTGTCCGGTGGAGGTACGGTGTCATTATTGCAATTATAAACACCATCACCTACTACATTTTGTTCGGAGTGTCAAGTCTAAGACTGAGAGTGTAGAAGATAGGATTGGCTCTGCATCTGTGCCCACTGAGAACTTGGGCCCGGGGGAAAAGGTTTCGGTTTGCTCTTCTGCAGCCCTAGGGTCGCGGGGTCATAGTGTTGTTTTGCTATCTACCGCGATTGTTCTCATTGCGGATGCGTATGGGGGGGTTCCCCATCCGGTGAGAGTTCTTTTGGATTCTGGTAGTACTGGCCATTTTCTGACCACCTCTTGCGCTGAGCGATTGTCCTTGAAGGGTGACGAGACTTCAGCAGTAGTTCATGGCATAGGTTCTTCCGATAGCCGGGTGCAGGGAAGGTCAGAGTTGATCGTCTGCTCGATAGTTTATCCTGGTATTCGGTATACATTGCAGGTATTGCTGGTTGAGAAAATTACTGATAGCCTGCCTCAGTGCCCTGTTGATGAGTGTTCTTTAACTTATCTGACTGGCTTATCGTTAGCAGATGATAAGTTTTATGAGCCGGGACCGGTGAAAGGAATTATTGGGGCGGAACTGTTTCCTTTTTTGCTGCGATCATCAAGGGTTGAAGTATCTAAACATTTGCCAGTGGCGGTTGACACCGACTTTCGCTTTGTGGTTATGGGATCAGGGCCTGCGTTTTCGGAAACTTCGTTATCATGCCAGTCTTATTACGCATCGGTCGGATCTGGACTCAGTGCGTTAGTATCCAAGTTTTGGGAGTTGGAAGAGGTTCCCGAACGTGGGGTGATTTCGGTTGAAGACATGGAATGTGAGAGGATATATACCTCGACCGTGCGAAGGTCCCTAGCGTACGATACGTTGTTACGCTTCCATTTAGGGAAAGCCCTTCTGTATTGGGCGATTCTTTTGCAACCAAGATTTCCTGATTTTGGGGCACAGTATCGTAAAGTAATGAGCGACTATTTGAGAGATGGGTATATGTCGGAGGTTCTTGGAGATAAGTTTTCTTTGCCGTGTTATTTTATCCCTCATCACGGTATATATAAACCGAATAGTTCATCTACACCGCTCCGATGTGTCATGGACGCCAGCGCTAAAACGACCACCGATGTATCGTTGAATGACTTACTGTTTACAGGAATAAAGTTGCAATCAGATGTTATAGAAATATTTCTTAATTTTCGACTCTTTAAGATAGCTTTTACCGCTGATATACGAAAGATGTATTTGCAGATTCTGATTTCTGAGAGACATAGAAAATTCCAGCGTTTGTTATGGAGATTTTCACCAGATGATCCGGTTAAGATCTTCCAATTAAACACCGTGTCGTTCGGTGTAAGGTCGTCTCTTTTTCTTGCCCAGCGAACAATTAGGCAGTTGGCCTTCGATGAGAAGCAAACTTATTCTTTAGCGGCGTCTTTTGCTGGTCGAGATTTTTACATAGACGATTTGGTGTCGAGCGTCGCTGATGTGGCTGAGGCTAAGGTTGTGCACGCTCAGTTGGTTGATCTGTTTGCTACTGCTGGGTTTGATTTGGTAAAATGGGCGATAAAGTCTTGGAAATTGCTGCGGGAAATTCCAGTGTCCCATCGTTCCCCTCAGGTTGTTAGTTTCGAAGCCGATAGTTTGAAAATCCTAGGCTTACAATGGCATCCTAACTCTGATGTTTTTACATTTTCTGTTAATGCTGACCACCGGAAGTGACCAAGAGAAATGTGCTTTCTTGCTTGGCTCGCCTGTTAGATCCTTTGGGGTTGTTAGCTCCGGTTACCTTGTTTGTTAAGCTATTAATCAAACAACTTTGGATATTGCATCTAGGTTGGGATGAAGTACCTCCCTCTCAATTGGTTCAGCAGTGGGAAAGGTTACAAGGTGAATTATCGTTCTTTGAGAAATTTGAAGTGCCGCGTCATTTAGGAATGTTGAAAGACGGTGTTGCTACATTGATTGGTTTTTGCGACGCTTGTGTGACGTCTTATGGGGCAGTTGTGTTTATTCGTACAATGACGGTTGCCGGGGTAGTAACGGTTCGTCTGGTGTGCGCTAAAACTAAAGTAAGTCCTATGAAGGTTCAATCAATTCCTAGGTTGGAACTATGCGCTGCCCTGCTTTTAGCCAAGTTGCTACATTTTGTAAAAGACACTTTGAGTTGTAGGGTTACCATTGATAGATGTTGGGCCTTCTCGGATTCTCAGGTAGCTTTGACCTGGATATTGGGGCCGTCCTGCAGATGGCAAACCTTCGTGGCAAATAGGGTTTCCAAAATTCAGGATTTCACAGACTCTTCTGATTGGCATCATATTGAAGGGAAGTTAAGTATTAGTGACTGTTTGTCACGAGGAATATCTCCTTCAAAATTTGTTTCGACAGGAGATTGGATTTGCGGGCCCAAGTGGCTTTAGTCGACGCCCTCGGACTGGCCGATAAATTCGATTGCGATGGCTCAGGTGGACGCACCTGAACAGAGTACATTTTCGTTCGTGGCCACTCCTACGGAGCCCTCAGTGTTGTGTGAAATGATACAAAATAGCTCGTCATGGACTAGATTATTACGTTCAACAGTATCTCCCTCTCAATTGGTTCAGCAGTGGGAAAGGTTACAAGGTGAATTATCGTTCTTTGAGAAATTTGAAGTGCCGCGTCATTTAGGAATGTTGAAAGACGGTGTTGCTACATTGATTGGTTTTTGCGACGCTTGTGTGACGTCTTATGGGGCAGTTGTGTTTATTCGTACAATGACGGTTGCCGGGGTAGTAACGGTTCGTCTGGTGTGCGCTAAAACTAAAGTAAGTCCTATGAAGGTTCAATCAATTCCTAGGTTGGAACTATGCGCTGCCCTGCTTTTAGCCAAGTTGCTACATTTTGTAAAAGACACTTTGAGTTGTAGGGTTACCATTGATAGATGTTGGGCCTTCTCGGATTCTCAGGTAGCTTTGACCTGGATATTGGGGCCGTCCTGCAGATGGCAAACCTTCGTGGCAAATAGGGTTTCCAAAATTCAGGATTTCACAGACTCTTCTGATTGGCATCATATTGAAGGGAAGTTAAGTATTAGTAACTGTTTGTCACGAGGAATATCTCCTTCAAAATTTGTTTCGACAGGAGATTGGATTTGCGGGCCCAAGTGGCTTTAGTCGACGCCCTCGGACTGGCCGATAAATTCGATTGCGATGGCTCAGGTGGACGCACCTGAACAGAGTACATTTTCGTTCGTGGCCACTCCTACGGAGCCCTCAGTGTTGTGTGAAATGATACAAAATAGCTCGTCATGGACTAGATTATTACGTTCAACAGTATATGTCTTGAGGTTTGCTAACATTCTTCAGTCATCGGGAGCCATCGAGGGCAATGATTTGGATAGGGCCGAGTTGGTATTAATTAAGGTTGTGCAACAAGAACACTTTAAAAAGGAAAGTTTGGTACTAGAAAATGGTCAACTGTGGTCATCCAATTTGCGGTTTTTGTGTCCTTTTCTTAAGGACGGTTTAATTAGAGTTGGTGGACGTCTGGAGAATGCTTCTATATTGGAGGATATTCGTCACCCACTATTATTGCCAAAAAGAAGCCATCTGGTGGATCTATTGATCGATTATTGTCACAGGAAAAACTTGCATACTGGGCCGCACTTGGTATCATCTGTTTTGAGGCAGAAGTAGTGGATTCTTGCCGCCCGTAGTGTAGTGAGACAACGCATTAAGCAATGTAATCACTGCTTCCGTTCACGACCGAAATCTACATATCCCATTATGGGTAATTTGCCTTCTCCAAGAGTAAGTGAGGCAAAGCCTTTTCTGAATTGCGGAGTGTGCTATGCAGGACCATTTAATATCACATGGTCGCGGAGACGCGGCGTGAAAAGTCAAAAGGCTTATTTGTGTCTTTTTGTTTGTTTGGCGACTACATTTGGAGCTTTCTTCTGATCTTTCGACAGATACGTTTCTCGCAGCATTTAGGCGATTTCTGGGAAGACGTGGAACTTGCGCTGTAATGTACTCAGATTGTGGTAGAAATTTCATAGGTGCAAAAAACGAGCTAGATGCCTTGTACAAATTAGTGTCTTCCGAGACATAATGACAAATTGAGAGGTGGATTACAAGAGAATCGTATTGAATGGAGACTTCAACCTCCGGCTAGTCCTCATTTCTCAGGAATTTGAGAAGCAAATGTGAAATCCGTTAAAAGTCATCTGTATAAACTTATAGGTACACAGATCTTAACGTATGAGGAACTTAACACTGTTTTAATCCAGATTGAGGCCCTGTTGAATTCTAGACCTCTTTGTTGGCTAAGTTCGGATCCTTCCGAACCCTTGGCTTTGACGCCGGCTCATTTTCTCACTCTCACTCCCCTGCAATCTATGCCGGCAGACGACGTTACCTCTCTCAATCCAAACCTTTTGAAGCGCAAACAGCTTTTGGATCACTTGGTTCAAACATTTTGGAAAAGGTGGCATGTTGAGTAATTGCATCAGCTGCAGGGGAGGCAAAAATGGAACAGTCCTTCTTGTCCTGTACAGATTGGAACACTCGTGATTGTACGAGATGATCACCTGGCTCCACTACAATGGCCTGTTGGTGTAGTGGCAGAATTGTTTCCTGGTAGCGATGGAGTTGTATGAGTGGCGACGGTGCGTACAAAAAAACGGTACCTATAAGAGACCGGTAGTCCGTTTGTGCCCCCTGCCCTCCCAATAATTCGTTGGGTATATGGTTTGTTGTTTTTACCTCTTACTTATGGTTCTGTAATATCTTTCAGTGTGGGGGGGAATGTTTGCGCGCGAATACAGGATTATTTACGTGAAGGTATAGTTTCTTCGTTAACCGTTGGCGTGGTGTCCATCACTGGAACGAAGCGAGTGTTTTTTCTTGGCTCACAGCTGGTGCGTTTTCGACGGACTCGTTGGCTGGCCAGAGTTTTGTTAGACCTTGTGTCGATTAGACGTATTTTGCCTTGGCATACGTGGTATTAGTTGGTATTTCGTGATTAGTGCTTAATTATTGTTCGTATAGTGTCTAAAAGAGCAAAGGGTTCTGACGATCTAGAGCATAACGTCTCTGGTTCGTCATCCATTCACCAGAAGAAGAAGAATCTACAGTCCACGTGTTTTATAAATTAGTAATTGGTATTTTTTGGCCGAAACAGGTTATTTCCGGAGTAATTATTTGCTAAAGTTAAATGAATGCAATTTACGGGGCAAAAACAGCGCAAATTCTTCTTAATTTGGAAAAATCGGGAAAACGGGAAAAAGAAATGAAGAAAAAATGAAGAATGAAGATGAAGAAAGCATCAGATTTTCTTCAAATTTTTTTCGCCCCTAGATTTGCGAGAAAATGCACGTCAAAAGAGGGGACATAATATATGGCCAGGATAGTACGCCCTATGAGGAGAATAGTAGTATGCCGATTACGCCTCGCAAAACGAGGACAGCCTGTTTCTCTGATAGATACATAAAAATTCGTCTTTCATTTTTAGTGATTTCAGAATCTGGTTGAAAGTAAACAAACCAATGAAACGATGTATGTAGCTTTGTTCGATCTGAATAATATTCACGAATCTACAGTAAAAAACACAAAAGTTTTTAATTTTAATTTTAACAAATGTGTGTTTATGTATCTAATATTTTTCCTGAAATGCACATATTCGACGTTAATTGGAATCCATATTCAGTAATTGTTTGAACACTAAATAATAACACTATTTCACAAGTCTCATTCACCGGCTACATTCTTAAAGCGGCCGAATTAGCAAAATACATTTTTATTTACTACTTATATTACTGTTATTATTATTTTTAGAAATAATTGGAATAAATAATTGACGAGTTATGAATTATTATTAGTCATTAGAGTTTCTCATCTCTGATTACTCTATTCACGCCCAACACGTAATTTTATAATTATTATTATTATTATTGTTGTTTATGAGAATAAATGGGAATCACCTTTGATTAAAGGCTCTAAGGAGCATTCAAATCTGCTAGGTTACGGACAGAAGAAATATTCGAATACTAACATTTTGTGTTTTAGGAAGCAACGCATCTGAGTTTGAAAAATTTATGAAAAACAACTATCCTCCTGGTTTTACCTACCAAGATTTTGCCACAGAATTCAAAGCAGAATTTTATGACCCTGCGTATTGGGCCAAACTTTTCAAGGATGCCGGAGCAAAGTAAATGTCCCATTTTTGTTTACATACATATTGTAACTTTGATTTATAGTTATGTGGTACTTACAAGCAAGCACCACGAAGGATACACAATGTGGCCTTCAGCATATGCCTTTAGTTGGAATGCAATGGATGTCGGACCCCATCGTGATCTATTAGGTATATTTGAGAACCCACAACATAAATCAATCTATAACTCACAATATCTGACAACCATATCTTTTAATTTCAGGTGATCTTGCTACAGCAGTAAGAGCTGAAGGTTTGCGTTTTGGTTTATACCATTCTCTGTACGAGTGGTATCATCCAGTATATAAAGCGGATAAAGCTAGCGGATTTCAGACTCAAAATTTTGTTGACAACAAAATCCTACCGGAAATGAAGGAACTGGTTGAAAACTACAAACCGGAAGTTATTTGGTCAGATGGGGATTGGGAAGCCAATGACACGTATTGGAAGTCCACCGACTTCTTGGCTTGGTTATATAACGAAAGTCCAGTTAAAGACACTGTGGTGGCCAACGACAGATGGGGTTCAGGTATACCATGTCATCATGGCGATGTGTATACTTGCACCGATAGATATAATCCAGGTATTTTACAGAGTTTTTCAGTAAACAAGTGAAACAAATTCTGTTAAATTGAAGGTGTACTGCAACCTCACAAATGGGAAAACTGCATGACTGTCGATAAAAAGTCATGGGGATATCGTAGAGATGCAACTTATGAAGATTATCTCACCACACATGAGCTTATAACGACAGTTGTGGAAACTATTAGTTGCAGAGGTAATCATGGTTTTCATCAGTCATCTAAATTTCCAAAATTGTAATTTTACAGGTAATATTTTGATTAATGTTGGACCGACTAAAGAAGGAACAATTATTCCTATATTCCAAGAACGCCTTAAAGATCTAGGTAAATGGTTGAGAGTGAACGGAGAGGCGATATATGATTCAGTTCCTTGGACAACTCAAAACGATACATTGGGTCAAACGTGGTATACCAGCTCTAGAAGTGGTTCTGCTGTATATGCTATATCATTGGAATGGCCTGACGATAGCATTATTCGACTAGGATCTGCAGATACATTATTCTCCTCGCCAAGAACGAAAGTTCACTTATTGGGGATGCAAAAAGTCGTTAGCTTAACCGTAAGTTGATTTATGATTTTGATTTATGAAAGTATAATTCTATATTTAACTTTTAGTGGACGCGGAAAAATGATGTGGTTAATATACAGCTTCCAAATAAGGCCACTATAAATATGCAATGGGCCTGGACATTGAAAATAACAAATTCATAGTACATGATAACTATATATTATAAATATTATTGTTGGAGTTTCTTGCTTAAAGAAATGCTTTGGTTATTAGGTATTGCTTTCCCGCAAATTTCAAACTTTCAAAAGTACCCAAGTTGTTGGTACTAATTGTATTGTGTAACAAAATCAAAATAAAACATGTTTTATCATGAGGCAATATGAAGTTCATTTTACTTATTTGTAACATAGATTTTTATTTTGTTATAAATTATCGATTTATTGATAATCAAATTTTTAATGACCCATTATGACACAAGTATTTACGAAATACTATTTTAGGATGAGTAAAATCCTTACAGAACTCAACACATTATCATTTTGCTCAATATCAGTGGATTTGTCGGCGATCTAATGATCTTAATTTACCTCCGCGTCTTAAATCATTTACGACAAAAATTCGTAGACAAATAAGGCTTTACCTACTCTCAGATTAATATTGTTTCGCTTATTTTACCTTCTAGATAATTTTTATTTCAAAAGAGATACTCTGAGATATTATACAGTGTTATTGAGAGAGTATTACTCAAACTAATGTATTTAACCAACATAGTGTTTTCCTAGATCGACCTAACTATACAATTGCCAACATTGTATTATCACGATAAAAGTTATTCTTTATAGAGGGTTTTAGGTGCTCCAACAAGTCTATAGGCGTAATTTATATTCAACCTACAGGCTGGTCGAAAAACAATAAATTCAAAATTTCCATAATTTCTTTTACATCTAAATTAAAAATGTCTGGAAATGGTCGGGAATGGTCTCAATTTCTATCGGTCCAGCTCAGGGCGAATTTGTGAACCGACATGTCAGTTCAAATTAAAAATAATCGAGATCTGTGGGACAGAGTTAGCCTCCATAATAAACCACTGTACTATATGAATAAAAAAAACATTGCCTTATTGTAAAGTTGAATTAACTTTGAGAGTTCAATACTCTGATTAGTATTAGTGATAAATATAAGAACAAAGGTAAGTATCTAAACACAAACAAGTGCAAGTACTTGAAACAGGTATATATTTAGATAGTTATCGTATCGACAATCCATGGTACATTACTTATTATGTCTGTTATATTTTCCCATATTTTACAGGATTGCCAAGTATAATAATTACAATTAGCAGAATTATAGTTCTGTGTTAAGTTGGTACTTGACTCGTTGCTTGTTAAGATAATATGTCTATTTCAGTAATGTGCGTTTTAATTTAAAACTTAAAGTGTTTTTATACAAAATTTGAATTTCTGTCAAGTGTTTAACTTTTATCAGTACTCGAGGATGTGTATACAAATAAACAACCTGATAAAGGCAATAGACTTTTTCCGTGCTAGTGAGTTAGCCACACTGGGTTACTAGAAAAACCTGAGGAATCCGTTATTACTTTTAACCTTTTCTTTATTCAAGACAGATTACAGCAAACAAGTCTCAATTGAAAGAAAGTAGCTTACGATCCAACATGGGAAAGTTTGAACTTTAGGCCTATTACTGAATGGTACCACAACGCAAAGGTACATTGGGGAGTAATTCAGTTCCCAGCTTTGGCTCCGAGTAGTTTTGGTCCAATTGGCAATGTATGCAAATTATAATCAACCACAACAATGTGATAACTAATGCATTACAACATTAGTAAGCAATGTCTCTTCAGGCTGTACGCGTCAAGAATTTTCGAGATGAAAATAACAGAGCTGATTAATCCTATCGAATTGGCACTAATCTTGAAGATGCTGGCGCAAAGTAGTTCATTTACCTATGTAAAATATTTTGGTGTTTGATAGTAAAATATATTCTGTTTTGCTTATATTTTTTATATAAATTCAGTTCGATATTGTAGCCAGCAGTGTCGCTGTCAAGATGAAGACTCTACTACTGGTTGCATTTTTTAACTTTATTTCACATCAAGCTCGGTCAGATTTTGACAGTTCAGAAAACTTCTTCCCATTATGATCCAACCTGGGATAGTCAAGATACCAGACCTTTGCAGGTACAACAAAGCAAACATTGAAATCTTCCTCCGTGATCTTTTAGATATACTTGAGAACCCACAACTTAAATCACTTTGAAAATAACAAATTAATATTAGTATAAAATAACTTTATATTAGAAATATTATATCTTTGACACCAGGGTCTGAAGATTTTTTAGCGAAACTGGTTACCCTCTAGCTGATAAAAATAAATAGTTTATGAAAAACAAAATTAGTATCTAATTATTTATAAATATTATTGTTGCTGCATATACTTAGTTAAAGAAGTGCTTTGGTTATTGTATATTGTTTACCCTCAAATGTCAACTAACTGAGTAATTGATAAAAAGAAAACAATATTATTCGTTGTAAACTGATTTTCTGCTTTGTACAATATGGTCTACAGTGCACAGAACAGAAATTTATATATTGATATAAATAGTCGATCTATCGGAATAGATATCTGACATATCTCCCTCCATTATAAGCTACGTACCACATTAAATTATTGTAAAGTTGAATGCACTTTGGAGTTGACTGTACTGAGATGTATCTAAACACAAGCAAGTGTTGGTACATAAAATTTGTATTTATGGATAATGATCCTATCATAGTGCATTATTTATTATGTTTGTCCTCAATTAGCAGATATATCGTTTTGTATTATGTTCGACTTGTTACTTGTTAAGATAATACCTACATATATTTCAGTTTAACATTCTATGGGACAGTGTTTGATAAACTTTTAAATTTAAAACTTGAAGTGTTTTATTTACGGAATTTACATTTCTGTCAACGAGTACTTACCTCTTATCAATACTCGAGGGAGTATACAAATAAACAGCCTGATAAACCCAATAGACTTTCTTAGTGTTAGAGAGTTAGCCACAGTGGGCAGTTAGAAAAAAATGAGGTGTCTATTATTACTTGTGATATTTTGTTTATTGAAAAGCAATTACGGCAAACTAGTCTCAATTGAAAGAAAGTATGCTTACGATCCAACATGGGAAAGTTTGGATTCCAGACCAATTCCTGAATGGTACGACAAGGCGAAGGTAGGAATCTTTGTGCATTGGGGAGTATATTCTGTTCCTAGCTTTGGTTCCGAATGGTTTTGGTCAAATTGGCAATGTATGCAAAATATAATCAAACAACATACTATCATAATTAATGCATTACGATTTTTAGTAAGCAATGCCTCTTCCTACATTGAGTTTATGGAGAAGAACTATCCTCCAGGCTTTACGTACCAAGAATTTGCGAGGGAATTTACAGCAGAGCTGTATGATCCTGTGCAATGGGCACAAATGTTTAAAGATGCTGGCGCAAAGTAGCGGATTTACCCATGTGAAAGATCTTGGTGTTTAATAATCAAATTTATCATAATTTTAGGTATGTTGTGCTAACAAGTAAACATCATGAAGGTTATACTCTATGGCCATCGACCTACTCCTTCAGTTGGAACGCCATGGATGTTGGACCCCATCGAGATTTATTAGGTACGAGGTATGCATCTTTCCTATTTCATAATGTTATTTTATTCATTTCTAGGTGATCTAGCCACTGCTGTTAAAGCTGAAGGTCTTCACTTTGGTTTATATCATTCCCTCTACGAATGGTTTAATCCAAGGTACATAGCCGATCGCGATTCCGGCTTCCAGACACAACATTATGTTGACAATAAAGTTCTTCCTGAATTAAAGGAAATGATCGAAACATATGAACCGGAAATTGTGTGGTCGGATGGAGAATGGGAAGCTTTGTACACATATTGGAGGGCCACAGACTTTTTGGCTTGGTTATATAACGAAAGCCCAGTCAGGGATACAGTTGTGGCCAATGATAGGTGGGGTTCTGGAATTTTATGTGAACACGGAGATTTCTTCACATGCACAGATCGATTCAATCCAGGTTGGCAAACAGACTCATTGTTTGAATTATTTGTATCTTAGATGGTTTGTCTGGTATCCTGTTGTGTGTTGATCGATTCTGCTAATATTCATTACTGGTTGTTTTGACTTTGTGAAAGCGTATTCTGTACAAACATAAAAATTCTTTGCGACCATTTGCGCATTGATTTAAATCAGACGAAATGAAATATTGTATAGCCAAGGACCCAATTCTCGTCATCTTTTTGAAGCGAATGCGTGACTTTTCGAATGGAATAGGGGTATCACCGGTTGCCCGTATCTATGAGCAAATTTGCTTGTTGCTAAGAACAATAACACACGCGCCACGCCCATATGTTCCCATACGTTTGATTGAAAAGTATGGGCGTGGCTCGTGCGTTATTGTTCTTAGCAACAACCTAGATATGAACCAGAGGGCAACCAGTGATATCCCTACACCATTCGAAACGTCACGCATTCGCTTCAAAAAGATGACGAGAATTGGGTCCCTGGTGTAGTTATTATCATTTTACATGTTAAAAACATATCTTTAGGGAGTTGGAGTTTTCCCCGCGCGGGTGTTAATATCGTCCGATACGGAGTTACATGTATACCAAATGATAAAAATACTATGGGGGTCGGCAAAACTCAAAAGTATTATGTAGTAGTAGTAAGTAAGGTTTATTTAAAACATCGCCATGAGCAACAAAAGTACATTTAGAATAGTAATACATATCACAATGTACGACTTCGCGCATGGGCACCGTCCCTCTGTCCTCATCCGAGAATGGATTCTATCCGTCTTAGTTGGTCTTCTGCTATATTGTTTGCTTCTCCATTGACCGTGTCAGCATGTCGTTCTTCATTATTCTTTTAAATCTTGTATAGTTTAGTTTTGCTATACTTTCCGGTATGTCATTATAGGTGGTAATAGTATCCGTGAGTAATTGCTCGGTGGCGTCTTTCCACGAAATTTATGGATTCTTAAGTACGAGCAATTCCTTGTCCCGTATTTGTGTACATCCCTCCTCGGTCTTATATTTATATTTATCTTGATAAGTTTGTGTTTGATCTTATGTAGCAGGAGGATGTTATTGAGTTGAATCCTTCCTTGTGGCTTGTTTTAGAACGTTTGCTGATTGTGTTTTCTTATTAAGGTTTAACTTGAGTGTTAAAATTTTATTTTGTTGTGTTTGCAGCTTTGTTAAGTTTTTCTCAGTTGTGTTTCCCTATAAACTTGACAGGTAATTTATATTTGGTACAAACAAGGAATTGTAGATTTGTCTTCTTGTCCGGAGGTCTACATTATTTTTAATTTTGTTTTCAGCTGCAATGACTTTTGCGTTTTTTGTGATTATGTGGTCTATATGTTCGTTCCACTTCATGTTGTTCTGTAATCTGAAACCGACGTAGTTTAGGCTTTTTGCTTCTTTTATTTCCGTGTTGTTGATGTGAATGCGAATGTTGGGGTTCTGCTTGTTTATGTCGAACAACATATAATGCGTTTTCTGTTCATTGATTGTCAGTAAGTTTTCTCGGACCACTCTTCCAGTTTTTCCATGTCTTCCGTTATATCTCACTGTACTTCAACGACGTTGTTTCGGCTGTATACAATCGCTATATCATCAGCGGACATGAACAGGTTTCTCTTCATGTCGATATTCTTTATGTCGTTAGTATACAAAATATACATAAGAGGAGGAGGGCGGGGGGGGGGAAGATTTCCGCCTGGTGGTAGTCCAAACTCCGGGAATTGTGGGTTGCTCGTTGTTTTATCTATTTCCGTGGTCTGTCAATTAATAAGTTTTCTACGTTGTGGTTATTAATCAATAAGAAACAACAGTTTATTTAGTTGGTTTTTACTGACAGTGACTATAACACAGAAAATTTACTAATTTACATAATTTATTTGATTATATACTTAACACATATCACTTAGATATCAATCCTTAATTTTGTTCAGTACCATAACATCTCTTATCTAATAGATTTATGTAAATATACAATAAATAATGGAGTAATAAGAAGTAACCGTCTTGTCTCCCCGCCGCAAGAAGCAATGTTGCATATATTTTCTTAAGGTCTAAGGGCAAGTAAACCTGTAATAAAAGTACAGTTTACATACAGGTGGAACTAAAATTATTTGGGTCATATTCAGCCTGCAACGCAAAATATATTTGCTCGGGCTTCTAGAAGGAGAGATAGTGGAAACTTGCGAAAGTTATAGGACTATACACCATTTTCGTTTTCCCTGGATAGTTTAGAGTTTTGAAAGAATTAGTTTAATAATTAAAAAAACTTATGGGTGGTGTGCCAATTAATTATTAATTAACATTTGGTGGACTAGGAATGTATGTACTCTAATCTTAATGAGGTCTATCTAACCCCATCTGATCAGAAATGTGTGGTAGAGCAATATTTTTGAAAAGACGATATCATTACAGTTACAACTATCACAACAACAATATATATTTTATTAATTATAGAAAAATATGTGAGGTTTCTCAAAACCAAACACATTGGTATGGAAAACCAGAAATTGCCGTAAAATACTAGTAGACCATTTTTTGTCTTTAAAAGATGGGTCCTTTAGTACTCGATCTAAACATCTAAATGATTTTGCTCTCAATTGAAGATTAATATATGTGCTTTCATAATAATTTGGCGTGCCTAACTCAATTTTGTTGGAACAACGTGATAGACGCAATAAATGTCTTACGTCTTTAAGTCATGCACTGAAGGTACTGATATACACAATTTTGGTCACTATTTTTTTTTAGCCTAATAATTAATTACCTATTCAACACTGTCGTTATACTGTTGTATAATGTATGCTTTAGCGCGAGCTCTCAGCGTTAATACATCGTGCACACAATACAACAAATCCAAGTTTCCTTAGATTGCTAACCGTGTTTATTCATGGCAGTCTGCGTGAGCTTTCTAACTATCATCAAATCTATCATCAGCAATTTATTTATATTTGTGGTATCTTATAACGAGCAAGCCTGTCATTGAACTTGATGGTCGTAATGGACGAAATTGTGACTATATTAGATCAGCATGGCCAGCTAATTTCCTAAAGTGCAAAATTAGTATGATATTGTCGGATTTAACCCTCCAGCCGCGGGCAAGTTTTCAATTTTTCTGCAGAAAAGCACGGGAAATCGCGGGGCATCGTGAACGGGGAAATCGCGTTCCCCGCGGCTGGAGGGTTAATGTTTGCCCTTCAACTTTCCGGCTAGTATCAACCATAAAATTTAATTTAGAGTGCATTAAGTTAACATTTACTAAAATTTTTTCATATTACATAAAGTCTAAATTTCCTAGGAGTTCTGCAACCACATAAATGGGAGAATTGCATGACAATTGACAAACAGTCGTGGGGATATCGTGGAAATGCAAATTTGCAAGATTACATGACATCATTTGAACTTATCAAGGAAATGGTAGAAACCGTCAGTTGCGGAGGTAAGCCTTTAGTCGCGTGATATGCATTACTTAGAATAAATTCGCGAACATTACATTTTTCATTAATTGTTACAGGAAATATTTTGATTAATGTTGGTCCAACAAAAGAAGGAACCATTATCCCAATATTCCAAGAACGTCTTCAAAATTTAGGATCATGGTTAGCGGTGAATGGTGAGGCAATTTATGAATCAATTCCTTGGACAGCACAAAATGACACCCTAGGGACTACTTGGTATACCTCTAGCAGTAATGGAGATGCAGTTTATGCAATTTCTTTGGAATGGCCTACTAGCAATAGTATTCAACTGGGGTCTGCTAGTGGATTATTCTCTACAAGCTCAACTAATGTACAGTTGCTTGGCACTGCAGGAACCTTAACTGTAATATAAAGTTGTGCGTACATTTTGTAAATGTTAATAATTGCTTTTTTTAGTGGGGCCAAACAAATAACGTTATCAACGTACCACTTCCTAATAAAGCCTTAGTAGATGTCCAATGGGCTTGGGTTTTAAAGATAACAAATTTTCTTTGATTACCTCAATTAATTAACTCAATAAATGAAGACCAGCAATGTACATATTATAGGTTTGTCATATTATTGCATGTTTGTATTATCTAGTTGTCGTCGTCGTTATAACGTTATATCTAATAAAGATTTATTTCGAAAGTTGTGGTTATTATGAAATGCGTACACACCTATATACAGGTGTGTCCTGTAATTCACTAGACACTACTTAACCAGAGACCCTTAAGCGGAATATAAAAGGGTTTAACACAATTTATCTATAAACCATTCCAGTGTTTTCTATTCTTTATTTTGCTATTAAACACTAGTTTTTATTATAACAAATGCGCTTCTGTTTTTTTTTTGTATCCTTGCTATTTCTGGTATCTAGCACGGTTTAGGAATAAAGAAGAAGACTAAAGAAAAATAAGAATTATTATTAATCATTAACTTTTATCTTTAAGTACATTAAAAGTCAACTTTTTCCAAGATTTATCCGACAAAGAAAATTGATATCGTTATTATTTATTAACTGTGATTAATTTCGAATCCTATTTTGACTACTTAAAACTGTATTTCTCTCAACCCTTGTGGTAGAAAGTCAAGTCAGGCATTACACTTGATATATAAAAAGACCGTCTATTGTATACTACACACTACTGAAGTACAACTAGTTTACACGATCTGTATACACTCAGTTAGAGAAATGATACTGTTATCTAATTGCTGTCTTTCATAACAACCAAATTCACTAAAAACTTACCCTAAAATATTGCCAGAGACACCTTTGGGGTCGCCCATGAATCACGTGAGGTTTTTAAGCCAGTTTCTTACACTCGAGATTCATGGTGAGGTTCTAAGGTACCCCCCCCCCCCTATCTAACATCACGTGTATTTTTGTTGTTGAAAAAACTCAAATATTTTCCGAATATTTATTTATTGTAAAATACAATAATAAAATAGCACATGTTAATTTAGAAAGCAGTGTCCTCGGACCATGGGTTTACTTGGCTATTTTCGACACTAAGAAATAGACAAGAATATATAAGCACAACTCTATAAGGCCCAATTGAATAATATTTAGGTCTCCCGCAGCAGACTTAAAGTTTATAATTTGCTTTATAATTCGATTTTTTATAATTTTTTAAATAAAATAATTAAAGGCAAATAAACTTTAAGCAACATTTAATTTTTAATTTTCTAATTATAATTAATTATAAGAAAATGGATTTCTAAGTCTATGAGCCTAAATAGACTGCAGGCGATCTAAATGTTGCAGTAATATATTTTTGTATACGTTAATTTCATACCTTATTATTAAACTTTGGATTTAAAACAGAAAAATCACTTAATCTTTCATTAAGAAAATAAATTTGAAACAATTTCAATTTTTAAAAACTTTAAGGCTCTTGCAGAAGGCCTACATATTTTTTAACTGGGTATTTTTTGTTTGTTTTATATGAGGGTCCATAGTGACAACTTTTTATCATCTTGAAATTTTGAATTTCGAAAGTGCTTTTTCGATACACCCTACTGCACAGTCTGTACGATAACAGGGTGCGTGGTAAGCACATTTGACCGCATAATCCAATGCGCCGGCAGTGAACGAGCTGTAAAACCTTCTAAGGTATTTAATAATGCCGTTTTTGTGTAATTCGCTGCAAATTCAAGTGTTTGTATAAAGTGCATAAAAAGTTACTACAAAATGTATATAGTTTACTTATAATGTTATACATTGAAAACACTCAAAGTGTTTTATTTAGACATTGTTTTATGAAACAGTTATTATAATTTAATTTAAAATACGCGGTACCAGTATCATGTTATGTTAACAATTTATTCGTCCATTTGCTGCTATATTCACACATCTACTGACGTGTCATAGAGCGACGGTTGTCACTTATCGCAATGCTACCATATAAGTGACGTCACGCGGATTAAACTTGCCCTTATTTCCGTCTTGCATACGGACTTGTGCTACTGCTAAAACGGTAGAAACTGGCAGCACTGCTTGTCAGCCACGCGGGCGAGGTGAGGCATTCTCGGACATGGTTGCGCAAAAATACACGTGATATGTAACAACCCCCCGCCTCCCACTTTGTGATCATTAGTGATGTTATCCAAAGCCCCCCCTCCCCTATTTGGACCTCACGTGATTAATGGACGGCCCCCTTTAGATTAGTTTACCTAATACCAATTGATTACAAGAGTAGATATGAATATTACTTACTCATGACTCATTTAGATATTTAATTTAACTAATTAGCTTAATTTCTACAATTAACCTGCCGTTGTAACAGAACATTTCATTAAATTTCAAACATTTGGACCATCCCGTAAAAAATGTACCCATAATTATTAGCCTCTTTACTGCTAGCTGTTGGGGGCGAGCGCTAAAGCACCTGACAAATATTGCTATTCGGCTTACTTACTTTGTTTTGCTAGAAACCGCCTTCACACATCACGTAAAAAGTCGCCATAAAAAATATTAAATAATAAACGGTTTCATTTAAATATTACTGATCAAATTTTATATATACATATTATTTTATCAATCATTCCTATTTATGTTTTCCTCCCAAGCCGTACAGATATAAAAAACTGCTAGGCAATAAAGAATATCACCTATAATTCCGCGTTAGTTTCTTTAGAAAAGTGATCCTTGAAGCAGTAAAACGAAAAAATCAACAGGAATTGCAGGTAGATAAGTTGGTAGACAAGTTGGCTAATGGCTTTTGTTTTTCTTTTATTTTTTCCAGTTAAAGAATAACAGTTGTGATACTCAGCAAAAGGTAAATGGGTACCTATTGGTGATAGATTGTACGTTTTACCACAAGCTTTCGTTACATTTCCGGAAGTTTTATTTGACGTTGTCATGCGTGGGTTCATCATTATTATCCGCAATTATCCGCATGTATTGTTGTAGGTTAAGCTAATATTTCTGCTACACCACCAATATTCCCTGGTTTATTTATTACCTACTGATGTAATAGTATTTTATGCAAACTGTAATTGAGCACATTTATATTCATAAATATTTTCCCACCAGCTCATACCAAAATATGTTTGCTTTTATTTTAGATCTCCGCTTACCATGTAATAAATGTTGCAATTTCTGTATGCCACCGTTTGCGTGTCAAGCCAACATGGCGCAGCGTCGTGATACTATACTACTTACCAGGGCCTCTTCGCAGCATCATATTTTATATCTATTCGCGGTTAACGCAGCTGTATGTAACAATGAAGACTGTTACAGTAAGTACTCCAGTGAGCTTCTAATAAATTACGTAACTTTGCACCTTCTGCGAGAACCGACGGTGTTGAAACTTGTACGCCGGCACGTAAACCAAAATTAGTGTATAGTATATGCGCAACGAAAAGTATATTTTTACCGGAATATTAGAATAAATGCTCCACGGGTGAACCAAACTTTTAGTTTTTAAAAACACCTGCCATGAAACGTACACATGTGGCTCCAAGGCAATTCAAGTTGACGTCCAAAATGGTAATAAGTGGAGTGCGGAATTGTAAGCATTTATTTTTGGAAAATAAGCGCTTCGAATAAGCACGAATAATGAGAATAAGGCACACAAAAAGCGTTTCAGGAATACCTTGCAGAATTTTTGTATATATGTATTTATTAACACAATAAGTAAACGATATACATTTTATAAAAAATCTGATGTGGCCAGGCACATGACTTTATCATACCATATATACAATTAATAGTGTAGCTGCATGAGATTCTATTTGATCGAGATCGGCCATGTCTGCATTAAAATAAAACTACTAGTACTAGACTAGAGACATTTTGATTATATTTACAGTAGGTAATTTGAAAACATCAGCATTTGACACTACCTACTGTCATTAGAATCACAATATCTGACAAATCCTGGCTAACTAGTTTATATGCAGTACGAGCGATCTCGATGAAATAGTTTGCTCATGTAGCTAAACTATTAATTTTACCAAAAAATGTCATAGTCATAAATTGTTCAGATTTCCTCTACTTTAATTTATTATTTAACTATTTCGACGAAATTCTAGATATAGCGGCTTATTTGCAATATCTTTCAAAAATGCTAAGACTAAAACGCCAGTTCCTTTGGACCCTTGGTTCAACAGAAAGCTTCTAAATATGGAGTGTTGTCATACTACGGATGATAAAGTAAAAATGTTCTGGTTCTGATGATTAATATATTATATTGGCTTCTAGCATACTATATTTTCGAGTTTTACGCCCTCTTCAGTGCTAACTACAAAAGTTCATAAAGAATTATGCTCAATATTCCAAATAAGTTTTAAGGTTAACATACCGTCTTACAATCTTTCTTGTATATTTATTCGCGAAAACATAACATTGCTATCCGCACTCGAAATATTGTTTTTCAATATTGTTTCAATATTGTTTCACCTAGCTCCTCATGGCAATTCTCCATGAATTTGCGTGTTGAATTGACGTTTCGCAAACGCTGACGTTCCAAATACTGTCAAAAACTTCAAAATATCCTGGGCACCTAATATTAATGTAGACACGATTTCGATCAAATAGAATTTGCTCCTGCAGCTAAACTATTAATTTTACCATTAAATGTTATAGACATAAATTATACAAAATTTCCTCTACTTTAATTTTTTATTTATCTATTTTGATGAAATTACAGAAATGACGGCTCATTTGCAAAATCGTTTAAAAATGCTAAGAGTAAATAGCCGGTTCCTTTGGACCCATTTGAACCAAAAGCTTTTCAGCTCTAAGTTTGGTCATAAAACTTCTAAATATGAACTTTCGTCGCGATACCTTTAGTAGTTTCTCCGGAATCGTCGCCACAAAAATCGTTTACACACACACAGACATACATACACACACACACACACACATACACACAGACATTTTTTTGGACCTTGGTCAAAAATGTTCAGGGGACCCATAAAGACCTATTTCCGCTAAAATCTCAAAATTTTTTTTTCGGCACGATTACAATACTTTACATATGATAAAGTAAAACAAAATTCACTTGTTATACGCAGGTAGACCCAAAATTGAGCACCTCAGGTGTACTGTGTTAAGTACATAGGATTTCAATGTAACTTAACACTTTTTGCTTCTGAGGAACTTAATTCAAGTAAGAAGCATGTGGTTTTCCACCTAGTTGCGAGCGTGCATATGTGTTTGCATTATTCGGCGCAGATTTAACCACCTGGCACATTCTTCTGAGCCCAAATTGTTTAAACGTAGTTGAACAAATTGAACAAAAATAGAATTAAGTTAATATGTATTACTGAAACAATGTAGTAATGTAGTATGGCTAAGACGTGAATGTTAAACTTAAATATTTTCATTTTAATACTGTGAAATAAAGCATATAATTGTTTTCATGCACATTCTGCAGAATATTTTACTGTTTTGAATAATTAATTCCGGATTTTTTTATCTATGTGCCAGACAGCCTTTCATCTTTAATAATTATCATTTCAAATATATAACAAAGTCAGAAACTATTTTGCTCACGTTTATATCAGGTATATCACAATGCATTAGAGGCAATTTTGAGCGATGTTTGCGATTTTGGAGAAGCTAATGCGCATACCTACGGCATTTACAAATACACCAATCATAATGCTCAGCCTAACGACAGCCTCTCGGCGTATACACGGCAGTGACCGAGTATAATAAGTATATATAATTATAAGCATTAATTGTCGGCTCCTTTGATGTCGGCGTCCCAACTTTTCAGAAATGTGTAAAATGGATGAGGCTCTGGTTCGTTAAAGGATACTAGGTAAAAAAATATATAATATAAATAATAGAAAAGAAAAAAGATGGCGCATGCAAAATGGAACTGCTATTAAATAAGAATTGATTAAGAATAAAGTGATTTTTCATTCAATTATGATATAAATTCCTGTAATATTATAGCAGGCTACACGTATGTTTAAGTATGTATAGAATATTGATATTTCGCAGTTTATGCAATAGCAAGCGATTACATACAGGGAGTGTCTGGTTATGTGTTGTACGTTTGACATTTGGCATTTGATATCAACAATCAATGTGTACTGTGTCAGCGTGTACCAATCTTAGAGAAAAGTTACTAACAGGATGTTACAATTTGTTAATTGTAACACCGAAAACAGTGTTACAATGTGTTCATTGTGAATGCAAAGTAGAAAACAAATATTTTTAGAATCCTCACATGTGGGCATGCCTTTTGGCATGCTCTTTCTCTTACAGTTGGATTGATTGATTATCACTCCCAAAATGACTTGGGCAAACTGCTGCCGGAAAATAAGAGTATTGTTATTTACTTTTAAAATTTCTTCAATTTCTTCTCTGGATATATCTACTCTTGGCATCGCTGAACATGTCAGACAGGTTGGAGGTCTTCTTTTGCTTCGCACACTCGTGAACTAGGCCCAACGCATCCTCAAACTTTTGAAAGAGTGGATCTTCTTGAAGGTATTTGGGTGTCGATTATTTAACAAAATTGCAGTATTATACTAGTTGACTGTTTTGTGGATGAAAGTAGGTTAATACGTTCAAATAGTTATTCATTATCAACTTTCATTAGTCTTTTGATATCTTCTGCCAGCATAATATTGCCATTACTTTTAAAATAATTCATAACGCATCTTCAAAATGTTTATCAAGTCTAAATTTGCCTCTAAACGTACTTATCTAATTTAGCGTATTATAGTTGATACGCAAAAACAGAAATTGCAAACAGTTGACCGAATACATATACATACTATTACATAAATATAGCATACATATTTTTCTGCTTCCGTTAGTGCCATTCAAATGTTACGCTCGTATACATAGTTGTAATATCTGCGGTTTCACACGCCCCCGGACTGATTACACTTTTAAACATTCGACCGTACAACAACAATATTTATGCAGTGTGCGGAGGACGTGGGAGCCGTTCTGGCGTTATTTGTGAATGATATTTAATCAACAAAGCGAAATTGGTTAGTTTTCGGGTCCGCCACTCGAAAATTTCCAAATTAACTGTGCGAAAGGCATACATTTGCTCCGACGCATGGACGTGTGTAGGTGACTTCGTCTATTCGACAGCAGGTTTGGTTTAATTCAATTGCGCTTAAACACCGCGTGCATACGTAATTAATGTTATTGCCTTTCGGCTTTAACGAACTGCGGCGTGGACCGGCAGCGCTCGGCAATCATCACTTGCTGCTCTTCATGCTCTGCACTCTCCAAAACTAATGCAACGGACGCGTATATACCTATATATTGTTATAAAAGTCGCAAACCTTTCTAAAACAGTCCCCCGGTCGGCATCATATTTCTGCCCGTGCAACATGTTTTTGCTCGCCGAGTCTATGAATCACGTGACGCCCTCCCATCGTAAAATCTACCATATTTCACAGAAAATACTACGGACCCGTTTCGCCACGGGTACGCTCGCAGAATTGCAACATGGAAGGGGCAAGCAGCTAGGTAACTGATCGGAATGTGAAACAAGCCCTACACCGCATAAATAGAATCGAAATTCAGCTTTTCAAGTTGTATAAAATCCATATTTCAGTTCTCACAAATTTAATAAGGTCTAATTCATCTAAATGGAAAGAATTATAGAAACTCCGTTTTACACGGAATTAGGTTTGTGTTGTATTAATATTGAATTTATATTATTTTTTGCAAGGAACGAGTGACACAGAATATGAATAATTGTGGAAGTTTGTGCAACCAACCCATGGACCTACTACGCTCGTAGTGTTGATATAATAAAAAATGTAAAGTGCATGGAAAATAATTAATTTAAATTTAAAATCTAAGACTAATCAAAATATCTGCAGATGAGTTTAATAACCACTTTGCGAGCATATGAAGGAGTTGCCGTGCAAAATTTCGCCATGGGAAATTCAAGAAATTGCGGTTTTGGGAAGCGAAAATATTTTGAGGAGTGTTTTATCACAGAGGATCTTAGAGGATATTAATATTTCATCTTATCTTCTTTTGTATATTGTCTATAAGAAATAATGTCTTAATTTTTACTGACCTGTCCATAATGCTGCACGGGGTTTCCGCAGTTTTCCTTTGCTTTGCGAACTTGTGTTGCAGAACATAAATGGCATTGTTTTTCAAAACTGGGTGGAGCTGTGGTGATCTTGGGTACAATTGGGTACACACCAAATAAATACCGTATCAGCCGTTTCTCGAAAAATCTAGTAGTTTGGGTTTTATCGGATATTCCCAAACCCCGGTTTTTACATGCGCGCCAAGACGTTTATTTTTTGTGTATCTTTGGACCGAATTCAGCTACAAACTTGTTCGATAGCTCATTTGAAAGGTCATAAGCTCTCTTTCTTACTCATGTCCCAAAAATAAGGTTTACGGAAATTTTTAATATTTTTTAAAACAAGTAAAAGTAAAACTTGATTTTCAACAATGTGTTAGGGATATTACTGTTTATTTTATTGGTATGCTTGTATATGTTAACCTGTCGAAGAACCTGTTACTTTTGGAACCAGTTAAATATAGACTTTCGTCCTGACTTGACGTATATATTTCTTAAACCATCCCCTTAGTCAATTAGTCAATTAAGCAGTTATCTGCAGACTTAACAGTGGCGACGAAGTGTTTTTACGAACCTACGTATATTCGTGCGTCATATTACGTACAAATACGATATTTAAAATAAATATTTCCTCGTCTACGTGGAAGAAAAACCAAAGAAAATGGCGAAACCAGTTATTGGACACCT
Organism: Melinopterus prodromus; assembly: GCA_964023965.1. Classification (NCBI taxonomy): domain Eukaryota; kingdom Metazoa; phylum Arthropoda; class Insecta; order Coleoptera; family Scarabaeidae; genus Melinopterus; species Melinopterus prodromus. The sequence continues at coordinate 33,173,694 of OZ030390.1, forward strand.
GCGTGAGTTTGATGCAGAGACAAACGACTGGACAGTTTTCGTTCCTCGACTGAAAAATTATTTTGTCGCAAATGGTGTAACCGAGGAGGAAAAGAAGAGAGCAATTTTTTTAAACCTTCTTTCCGAAAATTCGTACCGGCTAATCTACAATTTGTGTCTACCGGAAGTACCTGAAGAAAAGACATTCGCTCAATTGGTTGAAGTCTTCAATAAGTATTTCAAAGGACACTCGTCAGTGTTTGCGGAAAGGTACAAATTTTATACTGCAAGGAAGACTCCAACTGAATCAATTCAGGATTGGGTAGCAAAGGTTAGAAGTCTGGCAGTACGATGTGAGTTTACCACCGAATTAGAAGTAGTTTTACGCGACATATTCATCGTTGGAATGGGGCAAGGAAAAGTTTTGGAACGTTTGATGGAGGAAAAAAATGCAATTTCATTCGACGACGCCATCAGAATTGCAACGGCGAAGGATACGTCACTCCATAAATTCCCTCCGCCATTCCATGTGAAGGACGAGCCTTTGCACCACGTGCGGAGCATGAGGAATCCAACCAGTGCGCAGCCGCTTACTTCACAACATTCAAAATTCCACACGACGGTGGCGCCATCCGCTTGCAGAGTGTGCGGACGGAGGAACCACTCACCACAACAATTTCGGTATAAAAACAATTATTGTGATATTTGCAGATGTAAGGGTCATCTAGCGCCAGTATGTCCTGATAAAAATAGGAACAGCGCTCACAAGTATTCCAAAGACAGAAACCAGGTTAAACATAATTATTTAGAAACAGATTTAAATGAATCTTTCGAATATTCTCTTTGGTCTTTGGAATCTGGTGAGACTGCTCCGGATAAATTGGCAATTAATCCTTTTGTATTAAGTATTTTTATAAATAATCGGAAATTTAAATTTCAAGTAGATACAGGGGCTGGTATATTTTGCATATCATTGTCTTTTTATGAGAAATATTTGGAAAATTTGAAATTACTTGAAACCGAAAAAGAATTATGCTTATATAATGGAAATAAAATTAAACCTGTTGGGTATTTGAAAGTAAATGTGAATTTTAACGGTGTTGAAAAGGCCGTAATTTTTTTCGTTATTAAGAATGGTGGACCACCACTATTGGGTAGAAGTTTTTTGTCAAGTTTCAATTTAGGGTTAACTGAATTGTATTGTAATAATATTTCAACGGATACTTTTGATAGAAAAATATTAGAAGAATATGAGAGTTTATTTGAGGATCAGTTAGGCACGTTTAATAAAGATGTTGCTAAAATTGTTTTGAAAGATGATAATATAACTCCAAAATTTGTTAGGGACAGCCGCTGCCGTATGCTTTGAAAGACAAGGTGGATGAGGAGCTAAATCGACTGCTGAAAATGAATGTTATTGCACCGGTCGACTACTCTGCCTGGGCTACTCCTATAGTTCCTGTAATGAAGTCCAATGGTACAATTCGGCTTTGCTGCGATTTCAAGACGACGATCAACCCGTTTTTGGAGATTCCCGAATATCCGTTGCCGAGACCGGAGGAGCTATTTTCGGAACTCAGTGGTGGTATGGAGTTTAGTAAGATAGATTTGACTAATGCTTATCAACAAATTTTGTTAGACGATAATTCCAAACAATTTGTTACGGTCTCGACTCATAAAGGCTTATTTCAGTTCCAACGTTTGCGTTTTGGCATAGCGTCTGGACCAGCCATATTTCAGAAAATAATGGAATCACTATTACATGGCCTAAAAGGCGTGGCAGTATTTTTGGACGACATAATAATTACTGCGTCCACAAGAGAAATTCAAAGTTAAACTTGATTTTCAACAATGTGTTAGGGATATTACTGTTTATTTTATTGATATGCTTGTATATGTTAACCTGTCGAAGAACCTGTTACTTTTGGAACCAGTTAAATATAGACTTTCGTTCTGACTTGACGTATATATTTCTTAAACCATCCCCTTAGTCAATTAGTCAATTAAGCAGTTATCTGCAGACTTAACACAATGTACCGCCATTTTTTCTTTCATCCTTTTATATGTTATGTGCCATAGCTTAAAGAGTATGTGTATAAATTTTCGTGAAAGTAATATTCCAAATAAGAATGAATTTTTTTTAAATTTTTTGCATTATTTTCATATGCGCGAGATATTTATTAAAACTGAAATTTTTAGCCCGGGAGAAAGATTGGTTTCTACAGAAGAGTCATAGGTCTTTATTTGTGTACATAGAGCATTAAGTCAACAGAATTGAAGACCACTTTGATAACCGACTGGATTCTACTGGTACAATGCAAACTAAATATCACTCCACGACTGACGCAACACGGAGAGAATATGAATTTTGTTCACTGTTGGAGGTTGCTTGAGAGAATTTTTCCTTCAACTGGCTGAATTATTTCCTTGCCTCCCAAGCCCAAAACCACATCGTCCGTCACGTCAGTTGTGTTGTATGTGTCAGTTGTGTTCTATTGTTAGTGCTTTGGAAATGTCAAACGTGTAGTGCTGCTCAGTTGGTTTGGGACTGAGTCGGAGGTGTTCCGGTGATGTTAAAAAAATCATTATCACGACGTGACCTTGAGCTCATTGGAAAGAGATCAGATGTGCAAGACTTCGACACAGTGTGCATGTTTCACTATAGGGCTTACTATACTCCGCATAGATTGCGGCAGAAAGCGTGTTGTACTCCTTTGCAGATGCATAAAAATGCTCGATACACTAAACTATGGACAGTCACTAAAGCGTTTCATGACTTGTGCAGGAAAATTGCTCCACAAGTGGCGATGGGAATAAGCTGTGTGTGCAGGGAAAGATTGAAATGACAAAACTCCTTCCATGCTTGCGGCGCCGGCATCTGCAATTTCACCATCTGCCCCTTTGGATTCTGGACCTGAGCGTGACATTTATAAACCAGAACATGAAGTGCAACCAGAACCCTCAAGTATCGCACTTTCATCGGACGGCTTGGGCACTGTCTTCTGGAAGTGAGCGGGATGAAAACAGTGGAAGTCCCTAAACTCCGGTAAAAAAGTGGCTCTTCAGAAACTGAATAAAGGGTTGGAAACGTTTGGAGAAAGCTGTGTAGAACCATCCATTACCCTGCGCAGAAATTTAATCTTGATGTCCAGGATAGTCCACCTACAACTGATGACGAGAAATCGAAGGATTTTGAACTAGCAAGCATGGAAATAATTTAGCAGTTGAAGGAAAAGTTCTCTCTAGCAACCTCCAAGAGTGAAAAAAATCATATTCTCTCCGTGTTGCTTTAGTGGTGCAGTGATATTTAATTTGCATTGTACGAGTACAGTCCAGGTGGTTATCGCAGTGATGTTTAATTCTGTAGACTTAATGCTCTATGTACACAAATAAAGACCTATGACTCTCCTTTTGAAACCGATTTTTCTCCCGGTCTAAAAAAATTCAGTTATCGCGCATATAAAACGCATGCAAACAATAAACAACATTCTTTCTTAACTGGAATCTTACTATTACCAAAATTTATACTCATACTCTTTAAGCCATGGCACATTACATACAAAAAAATGAAAGAAAAAAAATGACGTTACATTGTCAAAAATCAGTTTTTATTTTTACTTGTTTTCGAAAACATTAAAAATTTCAGTTAAACTTACTTTATGAATAAGAAAGGGAGCTTCATGATCTTTCAAATGAGCTATAGAACAACTTTCTAGCAGAATTCAGTCCCAAGATACTGAAAAAAACATCTTGGCGCGCATGAAAAAATCGGGGTTTGGGAATACCCGATAAAACGAAAACTACTTGTTTTTTCGAGAAACGGCTCATACGGTATTTATTTTGTTGAACCCAAGCCTGTCCTGCAAGTTTTGTCAAAATCGGAGGGATCAAGGGTCAAAAATGGCCTTGTTGTATGTAAGTTATATTATGTAGGTTTAATATACTTAATGAAATATATCAGAGAGTTCCAATAATAATAATTATAACTAATAAGAATCCACTCCTTAACATCCCCAACAGCTGTTGCCACTACGGGGGTATCGGCACGGTCGAATTACCATTATATTGGCCCGCGTCTGTGGCATGTCTTAAGTTGTTTGGCTTTAAGCATTCGCCGAGGATCAAGGAAAACCACAGAAAAACCTTCACTCTAAATTAAGATCTATAAACTCAAGATCTGTAGAAGTTATCACACTCATTTAATATGCAGCCTATATAACAAATATGTAATACAATTTTATAATATTATACTCCACTAGACACTATCCAGCACTAACGGCAGCAGAAAATGGTAATTTCCATAATATGCGTTAATGTTTGTTTTCAGTAGCATCACGATCATCTGTTCGAAAATCTGGTGGAAAGTTAGCGTGGAAAAATGTAATGGCTCTCCCAGATTTTAGATAAATAGTCACAGACTGGTGGGTAATTTTAACCGGCGGAGTCATTCATCTCAATCTCCGGCGGCCCCCGCCGTTGTGCATATCTGAGGGAAATCTACAAAGGATGAAAGAAACGAGATCAGCATAATCGATTAAAGCGGCAGCCGACGTGCTGAGCGCGGTCGCCCTCCAAACGCGGTGCGGTTCCTGTAAACAGGATCTCTGAGGAGGGCGCGCCCGTGGACCGCTAATGGTTCGCTCCTTCTCCTCAAACTTTCCGTCATTAATTTTACTTGTTTACAATGCAAATAGTGAGAATAAATACTTGTTTATGAATTATTCCGTCGCCTAATGATTTATCATTAAGCTGTTCTAAATTCGATATTCGACAAATCGCATAGATCATCAACCCGTTTTTCCGACAACAGACAAAAACACACAGAGAATATACAATATACCTAATGACTGTAGAAAGAGTGAGACTATTTTGCGTGTAGTGTTTTATTGTCAGCAGAGATATTGCAATTCGCAATTAGATATGCGAAAATAAATACTTTAAGCATAAGAGTAAATAATTTGAGCACTACAATAACAAATATTGTGCATTAAATAGATGTAAATATGTTCCATAAAACATTACATATTATGCCCTAGAATGGGCGATTCGTATAAAACCGCGTACTTTTAATAATATACGACCGTATTATTTAATTCAAATGGCTCGCCTTACATACTATGAAAAATAAAAAATCAATTAATCAATGTATGTATTGATGGTGATATCCAGGCGGGATGGATATTTTTAAATAAATCAAAAATTACAGCCACAGCCTGGATTCGAACCAGGGGCATTTGCGTTTCTAGCATAATGCTCTCACATCTGAGCTACTATTTTTAGTTATAAAAATCAAATGTTTTCGACGTATGACGTCATCGATCCTTTTTTTAATGGCAACCCCAGATTTTTTGTACTAATATCGATAGATCTGTTATTTGTTTTAAAGGTAATTAAACAAGAGTATGGACCTACATGAGGTTATTTACGAGGGAAAGGCGAAGTTGAAAATTAGGGTAGTAATGATAAATTATTTGTTTTTGGAACGCGAATAGACGTTTTCGTTTTGTTTATTTGCGCTGAATACGCATCTGAGCTTGAAAGTTACATATCACGTCAGATTATTGCGTTTTGTTATGTTTCTTCACTTACTTCTTCACAATATTTGTGATCATACTTTTAGGTTTCAGGATTCAGATTATGGTTTACCATTTTGGACCAGTTTGAGGTTTCTAGGACAATGGGTTCAGGTAGTATAAATTTCTAAAAATGGGCAAAATCGCGTTTTTTACAGTTTTACAACGCTTTTAGATTAATTTTCAGGGTAATTAATTCTACACAAAACGCAATTTCATTCAATTTACAAAATTCAGTTTCACCTATTACAATTTTTCAATTTTTATTCGGCTTTTCTCGGAAATTGTCCTATGTACACCCATAAAATGTGTAACGCGTTCATTCCTGATATGTAGATTATTCAATAAACATGTGTTAGTACTGTCTTTTGCTTTTAACTTGATATACCTGAGCTCGTACTAACCAAGGGCAACAGAAAATATTGAGAAGAAAGTTTATATTAATTATTCACTGGGAAGTTTAAAATTAGGACACCAAAACATCTTTCTAAGTTCTTTCTGCTGTAATATTGTAACGTTAAGTGTTTAGAAGCATAACATAATCAATTAGTAAGGTCAGCTTAGAATTCTTCTACATGTACCATAGCCAGGGCATGTGTATTAAGAAACAGAAATAATTCGATATGTTATTGTGTTCAGAATGTCATGCTGATTGAAATTATCACACAAAGAATATAGGGTGCCATTTAAAATTTCAATGATGACGTAATTTCCGGAAAAACCGCAAGTCATGTTAAACTCAAGAGTATACCAAAGAATGGAATTTTTGTCTATTAACACATTCCCAAATTTCATTCGTCCAGCTTTATAAACAAAGAAAATAAACGGGAGTACCTATGCTGTGGGCCACCCGGTATATAAAATATATATTAAATAATAGGTAATAACCTCCCTCAGTTTTCTTTAAAAACAAATTATCTGTGTTATATTTGACTTTAAATCACGTTAATATAACTTTTCTTTTTAAAAAGCCAAGGAAATATTTTTGGCTAGGTTTAGAGGCCAAATACCGCATAGTGGGACGGTTAAAGAAAGTCACAGTGTTGTTTACATAGTAGATGCACTGTTGGTCACGCAGAATTCCAGCACTACAGTTGACTGGTGTTGGATATCTAAGACCACATAAGTCGCGCTACACTGCAATGAGGCGTTACGATCCATCCCGTCCTACGCAGTGTTAGGTTAGGACTTTTTGTTGCACATGAATTTTTATGTTAGTTAATGTTAGATCTACACGTATTGAGCTCATGTCACAATTTATAGTCATTGGTCCGGTTTTTAAAGTTTGTCTTTGTTTTGTACCGCCAGCCAAAAGTGTTGTGCTCCTTTCGATTCATAACTATGAATATGCTTATAACTATAGGCAATTTTCTGAAGTTTTGTTTCAATGTTTTGTGTTCCTTTAGCGTTGCCGAGTTGTAAGCATTTGTTCCTATGGAGGCTATGGAGGCTAAATGCCAAAAATATTGCTTACCAACTATACATATTTTGTTGGTGCGACTAAATCATATTCGTAAATTAAGTATATTTTATAAGCTTAAATCTTGCTAAAGACTGCTTAGACTGCTAGTTGTAGTACAAAAGGACGAAATATTGCTTTAGGCATTTACCAGCCGTATTGTCAATATTGAATCAATTGTCAATATTGAATATTGCCGTATTGAATCCTACCCCCTCAACCCCCTTCCCGACCCTCCTCAAAAATATTTAGCTCGAAAACGAAAGTAACACACAACTTTCAGCTTGCAGCATAAAACTAGCACAAAACTTTGGTATTAGAAAAAGTTCGATATTTGTGAGTGGTGGGGAAGGGCTGGCATGTCCTCCTTCAGAGAATTCTTAAGAACTCTGAATCGAAAATGTTTGTTTTCCTGCTCAAAACTTTGATGCGGGATTTTGTTTTATTTCAAATGAGGCGGCTGAAGACATGGGCCTAAACAGGAGTCTATTTGCAGTAAGGGCTTCTTCCCCCCTGAAAGATATAATTTCTATTTAAAATTCACGCTAATGCACAACTTCACAAATAGTAAAATTCCAAACAAGGTGTATTCTATTGGGGCATTGGGGCAGCCCCACTAGTGTGGAGATATACCCGAGATAAACCACTAATATCTTTAGATAGTTCGATACAATACATAACAATTTATCATCCAATATCAAGGAGATGATAGTTCATCTTGATATTTAGCGCTATCGCCATATTTTAGTTTGATTGTATTTAACTTGGGATATTGTATCTATCTTTTGTTGGTGCAGTCCACCCTTTCATAGTTAAGAATTATCTTATATTGTGTTTAAACAATCTTTTATCGTAAGTAAATAATTTGAGCACATGTATTTCTTATAATAGTTAAATATACATTTTGATTGTTCTTAGCTGATATTCCGATAAAATGGATTCCAGTCTTGGCATTTTTTAGTTAGGTTAACTTTAATGTGAATTCTTCCATTACACGTCTGGGTGAATTCAATTCACAACCGTCAACGTTACATCAAATTGTTCCAGGGACACGTTTAAACCTCAAGATAATCCCGGACGGCCAGACAAGACTGGAGCGTTGACATCGGTCGGCTTCCCAGCAGCGTAGGAAGAAAGAAACTTGACGACTGCTCCCAGCCGACTGGAAATCCTCAGAGACGCGGCCGCGTATTGATAATAAATATGGAAATATCGTTCCCAGGCTAGATGAGGATATGATATATTCATCGATTGATCTTGTTCTTCGTTTTGTTTACGATCCGGTTCGACATTTCACTTCAATTCACTTCCACGCAAATTGTTATCGATTATGATATATCTCGTACATTTCAAGAGACATTACAAAGTCGATTAAATTCGAAAAATTATGCAGATTCTTATATTAATCAATAATTTGAAAGAAGTGCCACTAAGATACCAACAAATGAACTGACATGTTCAAAAATTGAGCAATATACCTACAGTAGGGACCAACAGTGGGAATTTACAAATAGTAACAATTCGTTATTAAAAAGTATCGGCATAGCACATTAATAATATAAAGCCTATGTTCAGTATTAAATTGAGTATGTAAAATTATTTCCCTTTTTCATATAAATATAATTATATTATATATATATATATATTTTTAACCATTAGGATTATTTAGCAAAAGAATCCGCAATATTTCCCTACAGTATTTAATGTTTTGTTTGAAGATTTTGTATAGTGCAAATGGAACAACAAATATTGTCTATAACTGTAACATATGATTATTTTTTCTGTCTAACTACAAAACTAAAGCTACGGGAGCGTCAGCTCCTCTAGTATACGTATTTATTAGACATTCGTATCGTGGAATCTCAGCGCTTGTAAATCCAATTTGGTGACTATACATATATTTGCTTCCGCTATAAAATAGGCTGTGTTTATGAGCCATCAGCATTTACATCAATACGTGTATACGTACGTCTGGATTTCAGGTTTACGGCATATGCATAGAGACTAATGGATTTTGAAATAACCATATACGGTATGTTATATTTGTTATGAAGTTATTTTTTATTGATCTTGGGATTCCGGGTAAAACCGGTATGACAAAGAAAATCAAGCAAACCAAACACTTACATGTTATTACTTTATCATACGCAGTATGGTAAAGTATTGTAATCGTGCCGAAAAAAAAAATTGAGATTTTAGCGGAAATAGGTCTTTTTGGGTCCCCTGAACATTTTTGACCAAGGTACAAAAAAATGTCTGTGTGTGTGTGTGTGTGTGTGTGTGTGTGTATGTGTGTATGTGTGTACCAGATTTTTGTGACGACGATTCCGGCGAAACTACTAAAGGTATCGGGACGAAAGTTCAGATTTAGAAGTTTCATGACTAAACTTAGAGCTGAAAAGCTTTTGGTTCAAAAGGGTCCAAAGGAACTGGCTATTTACTCTTAGCATTTTTCAACGATTTTGCAAAGAAGCCGTCATTTCTGTAATTTCGTCAAAATAGATAAATAATAAATTAAAGTAGAGGAAATTTTGTATAATTTATGTCTATAACATTTTTACTTTATCATACGCAGTATAATAAAGTATTGTAATCATGCCAAAAAAAAATATTGAGTTTTTAGCGGAAATAGGTCTTTTTGGGTCCCCTGAACATTTTTGACCAAGGTACAAAAAAATGTCTGTGTGTGTGTGTGTGTGTCTGTGTGTGCGTGTGTGTGTAAACGATTTTTGTGGCGACGATTCCGGAGAAACTACTAAAGGTATCGGGACGAAAGTTCCTATTTAGAAGTTTCATGACCTAACTTAGAGCTGAAAAGCTTTTGGTTCAAAAGGGTCCAAAGGAACTGGTCGTTTATTCTAAGCCTTTTTAAAGGATTTTGCAAATGAGCCGCCATTTCTGTAATTTCGTCAAAATAGTTAAATAATAAATGAAAGTAGAGGAAATTTTGAATAATTTATGCCTATCACATTTTTTGGTAAAATTAATAGTTTAGCTGCAAGAGCAAATTCTATTTGATCGAGATCGGTCGCATCTGCACTGATATGAAAATACATAGTAGCCAGAATTTTGACAAATATTTTTTTGTGCTGTCACCACAGAAATGTCTATGGCTGTCACACTCGAAAGCTGATTTCATCAGAGGTTGGAGAACCGCTATGGAATGTTACCGCTCTAGTGCGGCAAAGCACAAAATTCAAAATTCAAATAAAATAAGATCACCAATTTGATTGTTTGTTGATAAGATATATCAACCCGTTGTTATATCTAATTGTAAAAACGATAAATTGAGAAAGTAAATAATGTATAGCGATGAGTGTAGTTATATTTTAGTATGTTGGTACGGATGTGACATCTACAGTGTCATGAATGAATATAAATCTGTTAGCATTTGAATTAACTTTTTAAACTTGACGTTTCGTAGTAGTCGTATAAACCTATCATTTCCTATTCAGAAAATAACCATTTTTGATTTTTTCTAAATACCTATTTCTCAAAAAGCAACACTAAAAACGTTGATGTCACTCCTGCCGAAAACTACATAGCTTGACCCGCTCACATGCGACGGCGACGCTCCGCCATCGGTGAGGCGTCGCGCTATTCCGTACTTCGGCACTTGTGAGATAAACAACTATTATTCTGATGACAGTAGGTAGTATCAAATGCTGATGCTTTGACAATACCTTCTATTGATACTATTGACTATCAAAATATCTGTCAAATCCTGGCTAACTAGTATACTTTTAATGCAGACACGATTTATCTCAGTCAAATAGATTCTCGTGCAGCTAAACTGTTAATTTTATATTTTGTATGATAAAGTCATGTGCCTGGCCACATCAGATTTTTTGGTAAAATTAATAGTTTAGCTGCAGGAGAAAATTCTATTTGATCGAGATCGGTCGCATCTGCATTGATATGAAACTACATAAGTAGCCTGGATTTGACAAATATTTTTTAGTGCTGTCACCACAGAAATGTATATAGCTGTCACACTCGAAAACAGCTGATTTCATCAGAGGTTGGAGAACCGCTATGGAACGTTGCCGCTCTAGTGCGGCAAAGTACAAAATACAAAATTCAAAGAAAATAAGATCACCAATTTGATTGTTTGTTGATAAGAAATATCGACCCGTTGTTATATCTAATTGTAAAAACGATAAATTGAGAAATTTGTAAATAAGGTATAGTCATGAGTGTAGCTATATTTTAGTATGTCGGTGCGGATGTGACATCTACAGTGTCATGAACGAATATAAATCTGTCAGAATTTGAATTAGCTTTTTAAACTTGACGTTTCGTAGAAGTGGTATCAACAAAACATTTCCTATACAGAAATATAACCATTTTTGATTTTTTTTAAATACGCATTTCTCAAATAGCAACACAAAAAACGTTGATGTCACTCCTGCCGAAAACTACATAGCGCGACTCGCTCACATGGACGGCGACGCTCCGCCATCGGTGACGCGCCGCATCACCGCTCGTCGCGGTATTCCGTACCATTTCCGTACTTTCGGCAGTTGTGAGACAAATAACTATTATTCTGATGACAGTAGGTCGTGTCAAATGCTGATGCTTTGACAATTCCTACTATTGATACTATTGACTATCAAAATATTTGTCACATCCTGGCTAACTAGTTTAATTTTAATGAGATACGATTTATCTTAATCAAATAGATTATCATGCAGCTAAACTATTAATTTTATATTTTGTATGATAAAGTCATGTGCCTGGCCACATCAGATTTTTTTTTACTTTATCATACGCAGTATGGTAAAGTATTGTAATCGTGCCGAAAAAAAAAATTGGGATTTTAGCGGAAATAGGTCTTTTTGGGTCCCCTGAACATTTTTGACCAAGGTCCAAAAAAATGTCTGTGTGTGTGTGTGTGTGTGTATGTGTGTACCCGATTTTTGTGACGACGATTCCGGAGAAACTACTAAAGGTATCGGGACAAAAGTTCAGATTTAGAAGTTTTATGACCAAACTTAGAGCTGAAAAGCTTTTGGTTCAAAATGGTCCAAAGGAACTGGGTGTTTACTCTAAGCCTTTTTCAATGATTTTGCAAATGAGCCGCTATTTCTTTAATTTCGTCAAAATAGTTAAATCATAAATTAAAGTAGAGGAAATTCTGAATAACTAATATCTACGACATTTTTTGGTAAAATTAATAGTTTAGCAACATGAGCAAATTGTATTTGATTGAGATCGGTCGTGTCTGCATCTTAGGTAGCTACTAACTACTAAAGGTATCGGGACGAAAGTTCAGATTTAGAAGTTTTATGACCAAACTTAGAGCTGAAAAGCTTTTGGTTCAAAAGGGTCCAAAGGAACTGGGTGTTTACTCTAAGCCTTTTTCAATGATTTTGCAAATGATCCGCTATTTCTTTAATTTCGTCAAAATAGTTAAATCATAAATTAAAGTAGAGGAAATTCTGAATAACTAATCTCTACGACAGTTTTTACAATTGAGGTCTTCGGAGTTTGATTTGATTGTGAATTGTGTAATTTATTTCTCTTTTACTATAGCGCTTGAAGACGTGCCCAGTAGGACACAAAACATGTAGCGATTGCTAAAATAGATAGATAGATAGATAAATATTTATTTCATGTAAAATACATATGGTCCAAACAATATATGTACTTCATAAATTTCAAAAATATATACCTTATTCACAGAATATTATAAATATTAGGGATAGTGATGTTCTCTTTCATGAACTCCTGGGGTGAGTGGTATGCCTTATCAATAAAGTGGTTTTTCAGCGTCTGTTTAAATTCACGCAGAGTGAGCTGCTTCCAGGTCTTAGAAAGTTTGTTAAAGAAGTTGACACATTGTTTCGCAGCATTTGTTGTTTGCAGTCGATGGAAGGGCACTGTGAGATTCTCCTTGGTACGGATGTTGGGGTCGTGTTGAGTAATCCTGGTTAGGTACAATGGCAGATTTTGTCGTACGTCAATTAGTTGGAGGTATATAAAGAGTTATGGAGGGGTCAGGATTTTGCGCTTTCGGAAAAATGGTCTTACGTGGGTGTCACGTAACAAAACGTAACAAAAATAAGGAATCCGACCACTATTTATTGTATCATTATATCTATCAAATCCTGGCAAACTAGCTTTATTTTAATGCTGATACGAGCGATCTCGATCAAATAGAATCTCATTTACTTTTAATTTTATAAATAGTATGATAAAGTCATGTGCCTGGCCACATCAGATTTTTTATATTACACTCGCATACAAAAAGTACGTATATTTTGCTATGTCGATAGTCAAGACTGAGTGTAATTTTTGAATGAAACATGATATTGTGACATTAAACGGGGGATGGTTACCCCTCTGTGGAAAACCACCCTTACTTTCCCCGAAGGGATAAAGATTCTTCACAGCGTTTAACAATTGCTTTATTTTTTGTCCTTAATTATGCGTGCTTCTTAATAACTAACGAAGAACTGCATAATAACTGATGATAACTGATTAACAATACAAAAGGTTCTATATTTTATAGCGGGTCTCGAAGGTGAGATATTCGAATGTCGTTGAGTGGCATAGTTTCTGTTTGTTGTTATTTTTGTTTCTTAATACACAGGCCCTGGCCATAGCACATGAAGAAGAATTCTAAGCTGACCTTACTAATTGATTATATTATGTCTAAACACTCAACGTCCTTAGCCACTGACCAACATATCTTCCTTTTGAGCTCTGAAACACAATAAAAAACAGTACATGTATATAACAAAAATCTGAAATTACTAATTCAACTCTGCAAAAACAACATATATACAACAACATACAAACATCCATACTTCCATAAATACTTCTCATTTTCAAACATACATACATAAATAAATACATCAATACATTCATCCACATTTTAAAATCTGTGGTCTGCTACTTATAGTCTCAATTAACTGCTCCTGACATTTTACGTGATTCCCCATTTCTCTTATATACTTTTCAACTAGTATATTCCATAATTCTCCTATGTAATTATATCCTGAATAATTCTTCTGATTAATCAGTACCATTATCATTTCATAGCTGGCTAGGCTAAGCCTAGAATAATACGTTTTTTTATCAAACTACTTTACATGCACTTTTAATAATTATATTGGATTTTTCATACCTTACGTATACGTTCTGACCATAGGTCGAGTACCTAATGTTGAGAAACGTTAATTTTTTCATCTTTAGGCTCCTTCCTGTAGTAGTTCTGCCCGATTTTTGCCGCTTTAAATGATGGGAATTGACATCTTGCCAACTTCTTCTGATTCTGTCGGCAGGCAGAACAGACCCCCATCTTTTATTGATATGAAAAATTCGTGTTGGTCGCTTCTTCTTCTTTCTTCTGTGTAGCTTGTTTTTCTTTCTTCTTGGACGCTTGTTCTTCATTCTTCTTAATCGCATCTTCTTCTTTCTGCTTGGTGCTTCTTGTTCTTTCTTCGTCGCTTCTGCTTCTTTCGTCTTGGTTGCTTCTTCGTGGTGAATCTCTTTCTTAGACATAATAACTCGTCTAGGTTCCTCTTGTGCTGTTTCCGCCCTTGGAACAATCGTTTTATTTGTTGTTACCTTACATATGCGTGTTTCTTAAGAATTGCCTAATAACTGATGATAACTGATTAACAATACAAAAGGTTTCATATTTTATAGTGGGTCTCGAAGGTGAGATACTCGAATGTCGTTCAGTGGCATAGTTTCTGTGTTTGTTTCGTCAAATTTTATCACCAAGGCAACGCAAAAGTTACTTTTTGTGTGTAATAATCTAGGTGGCAAGGAATTGGTGAAAATAGTCGAAAATTGTCAAATAAATACTAACTAAATCGATTTTGACCGACATTGTATTCCTGGCGCCCTCTAGCGTGATTTAATTGGTTCTTGGCCAGTGAGTCATCTTTTCACGGGTACCCAATGGCTACACCCTGATTATTCGATAGCAAACATCTTTCCGATTACAATTTTATTAAAATTCTTAGCGTACAAATTGTGTTGGAAGCAAGGAAATCGAAAAAAATATTGACCTAATGATCTACGTCAGCGCACAAGTCAAAGTCACTCAATGGACTGGGTACTTGAAGGAAGTGATATTTCGGTATTCAGCCATTCTTCATTTTTTCTAAGAAACGTGGTTATGAGTTGTGAGACGCAAGCCACTTACGCTTATACACAATATTGAAAATTTTCAATATATTGCGTAGTTCACGTTTCTCGCTTGTACACTTTGTCAATTATATCTTATTTGGACAATTTTATCTTCCAGGTGCTTTTGTTGCTACTTAATCAGTCTATCAGAACTTTCTGTGATAAACTCGTGCAGTTGTTTGCGAGTTACTGTAATTCTGTTGACTGGTTCATTAGTATCTGTAAAACACAAATATAGCAAAAAAACTGTTACAAAAAAGTGGGAAAATTGTGGGAGAAAAGATGATATAGGACTGTTAAAGGAAACTCCAAGGTTTAATATGGCAT
Source organism: Melinopterus prodromus (assembly GCA_964023965.1). Classification (NCBI taxonomy): domain Eukaryota; kingdom Metazoa; phylum Arthropoda; class Insecta; order Coleoptera; family Scarabaeidae; genus Melinopterus; species Melinopterus prodromus. The sequence continues at coordinate 33,189,177 of OZ030390.1, forward strand.
ATAACATTTTGAGTTCCAATGAGTTGAACATATTTGAAAACACTAATATAGGCAAAGAAGTACACAACATCAAATACTGTGTTAAGCGTTTGTTTTACCATGAAAATAGGTAATAATTAGAGTAAATGACACATGCAAATCTATTTAATGTAATCTACATACCTCGAACTTCAATTATCCATATTGATTTTTCCACAAAAAAACACTTGAAACATAGAAAACGAAACGAAAAGTTTACTCACAACTGCGTGACAAAAACAAAACGTGATCGTTTCAACAAATGTCAAGTTTCGACTCGGTGCTCGGTGGTGAGAGAATAGCAGGTGTTATTGACACTATGTGACGTCCAGTCTATCTATCTGTTCGGAAACCAAAACTTACATCTATATCATTTAGCAATTTTCATTAATGGCCAGGTTTTGAGGGCAAATATCGCACTGTGCGTCCCCCAAACAACAGCTACCTAACAATATTACGTTGAACATTAATGTTATTCTGTTGCTTGCAAAGTATAAAATTTCATATGCTCCGTACAGAAGCTCGATATTTATGTCTGCGATACTAGATACTAGATACCATCATTTATGAATCACCATGTTACACTGATTATTTCGATTAATTTGATTTGAAAGTTAATTGGTAAGTTAGATTGTTTGGTTAATAAGCGGACTCTAATAATCGTAAAATTTTCGGCAGTAACCCTATAAATCGTAGGGAAAAGATCAGGTATATTTTTTGATTTAAAGTTGACGTACTCATTTTGAGATAAAAAAATAATAGGTATAATCTAAAACTGCGACGGGAAGCCGTAGGCCCTGCTCTTCGGTTACACCCTAGCAATAATAGAGAAATTATTACTTGCCGGTTTAGAAAAAAATAGGTTATACATTTTGATAAAATCTCAAAAATATATTAAATATGGGGATGAATATAGTGTTTCATAATTAGTTTTAATTATACAAATAATTAGTTTTATCGTAAACCTCATTAAAAACACTTTAAAACCCTATCTTAAAAAAAGTTCCACCACAGGTCTACTATTCGGTTAAATTTTGGGGAAATTAGAGGACAAAACATTTCTGGCTGGTACAATTGGCAAATTTGAGACGTAAGTTGCAGATATTTAATTGAAATGATAACGCAAATGTTTGTGCGCTACTATCCTTTACGAGAACATAAATGCGAAAAAAAATTATGAATAAATTTAATTACATTTATCTCTCCGTTAGAACAGCATGCACGTTTATTAGCACCATTTTTCTAATTTTAGATTTGGTCTGATGATGTTTTAAATAATCAAACCGGTACCAAAGAAATTAAAGAAAATTTAACATATGAAAAACTTTGTGTAACATTCTGGGGCAAAGAACATTCTCCAATCAAGTTAATATTTGAAGAGGTTCTTATTGACGCGATTTGACTTTTAGAACTCCAGGCGTTTTAAATTGTTTTTTCTTGATCTTCTCTATAAACACTAGAGTCTTCACTGGAGCAAGGTCTTCCGTCCGCCGGAGTAATTTTTGATAAAGAAAAGACATTCCTTTTTATTTTTGTAATGATTCCAAATGTATATACTTTACGCCTAACCGTCTCTTTGGGTTTGTCGTTCCTGTAATAAAGTTTTCCATGGCGGTATGCATAATTACGCTTATTGACCATGTGGAAGTGTGGTTCATCACTTTTCGTTATTTCTTTGCGCTTTCAACAGTACCTAATTTGGCAAATGTAATTTGTTGTACCTGAACAACTGACTGGTATATTTTGTACAATATAGTAAATGATTTACAAAATCTCTTTAAAGCCCTCTATTGTTTATATCTTGAGGAATATTCACAATAAAATAAAACAAAAATAAATAAAAAATTTAAGCGTTAGAGGACATCAAAGGAAACCTCTTCCGGCGGACACGGTTGCACGGCCGGAAAGATTTTGCACGCAGTTTTTCACTTAGCCATAAAAACAAAAAGAAATTGAATCTATATAACATTATCTCGGGAAGTACGTATGAAAATAAAAAAAAAATCCGCTTTAAAACAAAATCGTATAATATCATACTGCGTGTGATAAAGTAAAAATATCTCCACAAATCATTTAAGCAAAATTTTTTTTTTAGTTAACTAACAATTATATTGTCCTAACCTTCTAATAACTAGTTATGTTCAATGGTGTTTACCGTCATAATAACATTTGTAAAATAAGATCAAAACAAATTCTCCCTCATCTGACTAACCGCAAAAGTAAAGGACAAATGGGTTCTCCGCAGGGCCTTTACCTAGAATACATTTCCCCTATATTTCTCAGACGGAAAATTTATTACAACTAATTTCCCGTATTCCAACTTTCACTAATTTAATATAGCGGCGGGGTTAGCTTTCACCAGGACGAACATAAATACGAAATGAAATCTTTGTGGTTGCGGCAACATGCCTTTGTCTACTTATGAATCAATTTAATTACATTTATCTCTCCGTTAGAACAGCACGTTTCCATGCCGCTTTGCACTTTAAAAGGCACATTCTCTGTAATTAGGGAGTTTTGTTAATTAAGTACTAGTAATATACTCGTATTGTGTGAAATTGCGGTCCGTTGAAAATGAAGCATCTTCAACAGTCTTAAAAAGTTAAATTGTGTAATTAATTAAAACGACGGAACAACTTATAGAAACAATTTTCAACCGGTGTCACACAATCACACAAGCTTCCAGAATTTAGATAATATTAGCTACTTTTACATCTATGCATTTGGCACTGTATAGTATATTATAATACAAGTTTTAAAAAGACAAAAATTGGAGAACGAGTTCGTTTGGGCACGACGAGCGTAGCGACAAGTTTTATGTTTAACAGCTGGTAGTTGTGGTAAAATTCACAAATACGATTGCGCCGAGCCAATAGCGATTGAGAGTCAATATCATCAATCGTGGAAAACTAGAAGTTACAAAAAGTTTGTGATCTAATGTTTTCATAACGACACCGAAAGCAGATATTTTTCTACTTTGCGTTCGTTATAAACTCATAACGAAACCGCTTTCGGTGTCGTTATGAAAACACTAGGTCACAAACATTTGGTAACTTTTAGTTTTCCAAGATTGATGATATTGACGTTAAGTGTCAAATTGAGGCTGACATCTCAATGGGTATTGGCTCGCGTCAGTCGTATTTGTGAATTTTACTACAACTACCAATTGTTGAATATGAACATACTCTAGATTGTAAGATGACAAACCGCAATTTTTGAAATTTATGTAAATCTAATGTCGCAAAGTAGAAAAAATAGTAACACTCGTTTTATAAGACGTATTTGGCGCACTCGTTCCAAAACTAAAAACCAAAACTACTCGTGCGCCAATTTTTGTCTTATAAAACTTGTATTATAATATACTATTATAACTAACGCAAAATAGAAAAAGCCATCAAGGCTTCTAGAATCTACTCTGCTTATTGAGTCCCTGAATCACCTGGACCATATTAGTCCTTACGTCAAATTCGCCATGAAATTGTAAGAGAGCTATCAGTAATTTATTATTTAAGCAATTGATTTTCTAAATGAACAAGGTATTGCATGTAGTATTGTTTTTTGGTATTTCATTAGTAGGTATATACGTATCTGTAAGGTACAGACAGTGCGCAAAACAAATGGTACACATCTTTATTATGAACAAAAAATATATTACTGTCGTGAATAGTAATATTTTATTATTTTTGTTAAGATTGCTGTTCGTTTTCCTACTTAAAAGCAAAACTATTAATCAAAAAAGTCTAAACTACAAACATAATTTGTATATATGTGTGCTTTTATGGACGCCATCTTTGATTATGGAATTTTTCTTGATCTTTGATTATAGAAGAAAATTACGTCTTATGAAACAACAAAGTAAAAATACTTGAATATTTTAATTAGATTTAATTAAATAAGTTAAATTACAACAAGTTACTATATAAGTATAACAAAATAATGTATTTAGAAACAAATCAGTATTTTAAAACAATCAAAATCCATGATTTCACCGTCTCATGAATTAAAGAGATGATAAACCATCTTCGAATAAGTTATAACGGATGCATTAAACTGATTGAACTTGTTTTGGTTTTCTACAGGCGTTTTTGTAACCCGGCAATACTTCATTGTATTTATAGCTCGTAAATATTGGTGACTTTCATTGATTCGAATTTTAAAATCGACCGGACATTGTCGTGGTTCGGTCTCTGGCGTACAGAATATGAATGTAATCGATAAGGACATAATTCACAAATTTGAAGTTAATTGAGCCTAAATACACATCATTGAGCTTTACCGCCAATAATTTTCGAGCAGACAGCTTTATTCAGGCGGCCTCCTGTCTGCCCGCTCTTTGAACAGCCCACGGCTACCAACATGATTTAGGTGCTTATGTTCGACATTATTTTCAAATTAAAACCGAACACTTCCCATTATCCTCAACAGTATTTTTGATAAACAATTTTGGCTGGACTGTGCCTTATATTTTCGTGATTTACCGGTATTTACGTTAAATATATTTCCACAGTACTGTAAATACGATATTTAAACCTTTGTGTGTGTGTGGGGTGGTGAACAGAAATTGTTTTATTAGGCATATTTTAAAAACGGCATAGACCCAACGTTCCGTCCACATGACTGAAAATTATATTAATTAGTTTTATTTTTATGTTAATTTTAAAGAGAAGGCTTATGTTGATAAAATGAACCGTTTCCAAGAAAAGCGCAATTAAACATTCCAACAGTATCAACAGTATATTGAGTATAAAATAGTCGAACATCATCTATGAGCACATAATTATATACCTAGCGCGTTCATAGAATCCGCGACCTTAAAATATACAGTGGTACTTAAAGTAAGTAACGAAAGAAATTTCAAAATATTCATATTGACCGTCAGACGAATATACCTTGGAAAAGGTCAAGTTTTGTGTACATGATACTCGTTCTTAAAATGAATGATGATGCTCTGTTACCATAATGAATGGTAATTTACGGTTTTTTATTACTGTATTTCACAGCTTAATAACCAAAGATAATAATACCAGTGTAAAAATTACCAAAGGCAATGTACAGTCAATGTAAAGATTTACTGTTGCAACTTTACACCAAAATTTACAAATTTCAAGGCCTGTAAGCGTGGGCGCCGTTATAGAATGTTCCATGGGGGCGCAAGATTTTTAGTAATAAAAGGTGACGTGTTGTGGATGATAATGCTACTAATTATTTTATAGTATCTTCGTCTTTTGTTATTTGTTGTAAATGTTATTGATGGTTAAAGACATTATTCTTATTTGTTAGTATTCTAAAATGAGACACAACAAACTTGAAAGTAAACAATATATAAAAAACAGCCTATATTGTTCGCTAAACGTAAATTGCATTCACCCTGAAAAATATCCGTTGCTTTTGTGGTTGTGTCATTTTTACACATTATTTTATGTTATTAGCCAGGATTGTGGTCCCTGTATGCTCGAAAACTTACCTATAACATATTGATATTAAGTGCATTGCAAAAAAATCTGATGTGGCCAGGTATATGACTTTATCATACAATATATAAAACTAATAGTTTAGCTGCATGAGAATCTATTTTATTGAGATACATCGTCGGTATTGTCAAAGCATCAGCATTTGACACTACGTCATTAGAATTTTATTAGTTATAGTTATTTATGTCACGAGTGCCGAAAGTACGGAATAGCGCGACGAGCGGTAATGCGGCGCGTCACCGAAGGCGGAGCGTCGCCGTCGCACGTGAGCGAGTCGCGCTATCTAGTTTTTGGTAGGAGTGACATCAACGTTTATTGTGTAACTTGTTGAGAAATATGTATTTTAAAAAAATAAATAAAAAATGGTTATATATCTGTATAGGAAATGTTAGGTTGGTACCACTTTGACGAAACGTCAAGTTTAAAAAGCTAATTCAAATTCTGGCAGATTTATATTTGTTCATGACACTGTACATGTGACATCCGTACCAACATATTAAAATAAAACTACACTCATCACTAAACTTTATTTACAATTTTCTCAATTTATCGTTTTTGGAATTAGATATAAAGACGGGTTGATATTTCTTATCAACAAACAATCAAATTGGTGATCTTATTTTATTGAAATTTGAATTTTGTAATTTGCCGCACTAGACCGGCAACGTTCTATAGCGGTTCTCCAACCTCTGATGGAATCAGCTGTTTTCGAGTGTGACAGCACAAAAAAATATTTGTCAAAATCCTGGCTACTATGTAGTTTCATATCAATGCAGATGTAACCGATCTCGATCAAATAGAATTTATTCTTGCAGCTAAACTATTAATTTTACCAAAAAATGTCATAGGCATAAATTATTCAAAATTTCCTCTGCTTTAATTTATTATTTAACTATTTTGACGAAATTGCAGAACTGGCGGCTCATTTGCAAAATCCTTGAAAAAGGCTTAGAATAAACTACCAGTTCCTTTGGACCCTTTTGAACCAAAAGCTTTTCAGCTCTAAGTTAGGTCATGAAACTTCTAAATATGAACTTTCGTCCAGATACCGTTAGTAGTTTCTCCGGAAGCGTCACCACAAAAATCGTTTACACACATACACACACACACACACACACACACACACACACACACACACACACACACACACACACGCGCGCACACACACACCCACACACACACACACACACATACACACACACACACACACGCGCACACACACACGCGCACACACACACGCGCACACACACACACACATACACACACACACACACACACACGCGCGCACGCACGCACGCACGCACGCACGCACGCACGCACGCACGCACGCACGCACGCACGCACGCACGCACGCACGCACGCACGCACGCACGCACGCACGCACGCACGCACGCACGCACGCACGCACGCACGCACGCACGCACTCACGCACGCACGCACGCACGCACGCACGCACGCACGCACGCACGCACGCACGCACGCACGCACGCACGCACGCACGCACGCACGCACGCACGCACGCACGCACGCACGCACGCACGCACGCACGCACGCACGCACGCACGCACGCACGCACGCACGCACGCACGCACGCACGCACGCACGCACGCACGCACGCACGCACGCACGCACGCACGCACGCACGCACGCACGCACGCACGCACGCACGCACGCACGCACGCACGCACGCACGCACGCACGCACGCACGCACGCACGCACGCACGCACGCACGCACGCACGCACGCACGCACGCACGCACGCACGCACGCACGCACGCACGCACGTACGCACGCACGCACGCACGCACGCACGCACGCACGCACGCACGCACACACACACACACACACACACACATTTTTTTGTACCTTGGTCAAAAATGTTCAGGGGACCCATAAAGACCTATTTCCGCTAAAATCTAAAAATTTTTTTTCGGCACGATTACAATGCTTTATCATACTGCGTATGATAAAGTAAAAATTTGCTGCCTTTCTCTCCTTTCTTAATGTGTCATTAATAATTTTTATTGAGAATTGTTTGTATTTATATTAATAAAAAATTGTCACCATTCAATAGCACGATTATAGACTTTTTAATGTTGTCCATTTTGTCTGAATTTTTGGTTTTAAACATTATCTCTCAATAATTCGAGTGGTTGTCAACCAATATTATTATTGTCTTTTTCCTATTTTTGATGAACACAAGCAAGAATTCTTATAGCAAATCAACGATAGAAATGCAATATTAGTTGAAATTCACTCAATTGTAGAGAACAGAGAATGAATAACCAAAAATACAGGAACAAAATGAACACAATTGATAATTTAATTCTATAAACGAGTCAATAGAGCATCCGATAAAAAGTCTTAGTAACAAATTGGTAAACAATAAAAAGGCGACAAAATTATTTTAATTTTTAATTGCATTAACGAGAAACAATGACTAAATATAGAGAAAATGCTGTGATAGCGATCATTGACAACGAAATTGTTGTTATTATACGCAAACAGTTGAAAGGCAACAATACTAAGTCAATGTAGAAACTGTATAGGAAAAACAGTATACAGACCATACAGACCAAATTTTTGAATGTACTCCGGAAATGTGTTGTTTGAACGCTGGAGAGAGTCGGACCATTGAACCAATTTTACAAACAGCATAGGGAAAATAGTGTCATGTATCATAGGATGGCACTATTATAACCAAATAACATTTGTTTGACTCATTTTTTATTATTCAACGTCCTTGAAAGGAGTTAATGAGAACCGTTTTGTAGTGTTGCTAGAAATTTTGGCAAACTTAGGTTATCTTTAATTCTTTTTGCGTTAAACAAATAAAGTTTTCTCATACAAATTATTTGGGTTTGAAATAATAAGCTTTTATATGATACTTTGCACGACCTACTTTCCTAATGCAGTTTTTTAAGTTGGTACCATATGCCGGCTCTATGCAGTATCTAAATGGTGTGAGGTGTGTATCTGTACATGAGTTCGGTATCAAAAGTTGACTATTCAGGATACTTTACCGATATTTTAAACTTATTTTTAAAACCCAGTATTTTTTAGATAAACAGCTTCTGCAGTGCCAAAAACTGCGAAGTAATGGAATGTAATAAGTATGATTAAAAGAAAGCGCAAATATGGTCATTTTAGACTACAGCAAAAAACCGTAAACTTGGCACAATTTATTTTGTGATTCTTTCGCGACGACTACTGGAAATAAACAATCTAATGAAACTAACATTGGTGACGATTGTAATCGGTATAGTCATCATTGGGATAAAAATGCTGTCTGCGCAGTGTAAAAAAAGTGAATTACGGGCGTCGAAAAGTGCCCAGCCTCGATAAAGAATCAATTTCTAGGCTTGCTACACAATATACTATAGGTCTGTAAAATGTCAGTAATTATATTCAGAGCGGGGGACAAGCGCCGATACAACACCGGATAGTTTGGAAATAGTTGGGTTCAAAATCCTTGCCCATATGTAACGGCGCCCCTACCTTTAAGATAAACGTCATTATTGTTATTTCTTTATCATTTATTTGTATTTAGCTACTTTTTTAACAGACACTTTGCGAAAATCTCATATCAATTTCGTGTCTATATGGGGAGGGTATGGAATATGGATATCTTGGGGGTGGGACAATTCCTACAGCACCTAGGCCTCATTAGGCCCCTTTTGCTAACCTCCGAGGGGTTCATGTGGCCTAGGCTGTGTCTGCCTCGAGCCATCCTGCGGCCTTCGTGAAGGCGAGGATGTCGCTCGTGAAGGCGGAACCCCTCTGATGGCGGATAAATCCAGAGGGTATTAAGAATGATCGGCGGCATCAAAAAATGATTTCGGTTCATTTGTAAAACCAGCATTGTTTGGTTACAAAACTTCAGACAGAATTAAAATATTTATTTTATACTATAATTATATAGTGATGTTTGATTATACTTTTTTAAATTACTATTATATGAATACCATTAAATCTGGCAAAACACTGGAGAACTAGTTATTTTCTGAACAATGATAACGTTGTGCTACCATATATTTTTCTTGACTATGTGACATCGGTAATTATCCATTTATAATTTTTGATTACCCGGCCACTTAAGACATCGCAATTTACCATTTGAATTTTTAATTACCCGGGAATTTTAATGCTCTCTAAAAAATACCGTAATTTAATATCCCTGCGTGCGGTTGACTAGTTTTCGGACGAATGACATGAGAACGGTTGTTTGTATAGAATTTAATACAATTACCTAACAATGTTATTTGGCTGGGCCGATCTGTAGGGACCAATAGTCAAATTCGGACATTTTTGATCGTGAATAACAACTCGTGACGCAAACTCAATACCAATTGGAACTTTTGGCAGATTATTTATAATGTCTATGCAAAGGTGTGTACAACGATCCAGCTGGGTTTATTTTTTCCCTGAAATCCTTTTGTCACTGGGATATAAAGCATATGTGGTGTAGTGTACGCATTTAAGTTAGCGGCTTTGGAGAATTGCATAAACAGTATAGTCAGTACTGTTTATGACGTGTATGACGTGTATGTAGCTGCACTCTATAATATATGGTTTAAATGATATAATTATCAATTTTAATTGGTGTGGTTGTCATTAATTTTTGTTTCTTCAATTGCCTGCACGATAAGCGTTCTAGAGGGGTTGGGTTAGTTTCTGTTTGAACACGGTTATCACTAAAATTCCGTAAGCTGCCTTTCCATATCCAGGCATACATATTGATTCTTTATTTTTCGACAATACTAATTCTGCTTCTAAGGAGGCATTTTCTACTGCTACGTGTTTGGTTTATTCTGTTCCAGGATGCTACATTTAAACCGAGGAATACTTCTACCGTGACATTCTGTGTGGGGTAATTTATAAGTCATAACCTACATAATATCATGCTAGTCAAATTAAAGAAAGATATTTCTAAAATTGATGCAAATATCACACAATTTTAGGTTTTTTAATAAGAACAATGTGAACGTATCCAACAGTTCATGATTTTATATGAAAGCGTATCTTATTCTGTTTTAAAATAGTCTGCAATAGGTAAACATCGAAATATATTATTAAATAATCAACCTATAATCATAAAAAATCTGATGTGGCCAGGCACATGACTTTATCATACAATATATAAAATTAATAGTTTGTCTGCATGAGATTCTATTTGATCGAGATCGATCGTGTTTGCATTAAAATTAAACAAACGATTTAGCCAGGATTTGACAGATATTGACAGTAGGTATAGTCAAAAAATCAGCTTACAGGTAAACTATTATTTTAACAAAAAATTTCATAGACATAAATTATACAAAATTTCGTCTATTTTAATTTATTATTTATTTACTATTTTGACGAAATTAGAGAAATAGCGGCTCATTTGCAAAATCCTTGAAAAATGCATAACAACATTGCTATCCGCAGTCGAAATACACATTGACTTTGTGTATGACACCAAGATGTTTCAATATAGTTTCCCATAGCGTACGTGCGTGCGTGTTTCTCCTCTTCATCGCATTCTCCATGCATTTGTTGAATTGTTGAATCCGTGTTGAATTGACGTTTCACAACAGCTGACGTTCTGACTACTGTCAAAAGTTGCGAAATATCCTGGCTACCTATTATTAATGCAGACACGATTTCGATCAAATAGAATTTGCTCCTGCAGCTAAACTATTAATTTTACCAAAAAATGTTATAGACATAAATTATACAAAATTTCCTCTACTTTAATTTATTATTTATCTATTTTGGCTAAATTACAGAAATGACTGCTCATTTGCAAAATCGTTGAAAAATGCTAAGAGTAAATAGCCAGTTCCTTTGGAGCCTTTTGAACCAAAAGCTTTTCAGCTCTAAGTTTGGTCATAAAACTTCTAAATATGAAGTTTCGACCCGATACCTCTAGTAGTTTCTCCGGAATCGTTGTCACAAAAATCGGGTACACACACACACACACACACACACACACACACACACACACACACACACACACACACACACACACACACACACACACACACACACACACACAGACATTTTTTTGTACCTTGGTCAAAAATGTTCAGGGGACCCAAAAAGACCTATTTCCGCGAAAATCTCAAAAATTTTTTTCGGCACGATTACAATACTTTACATACTGCGTATGATAAAGTAAAAATATTATTACAAATTATTAGAAACATCGAAAAATCATTATTGAATTAAGACATGCATTTTTTGTGAATTTTAAAAAAGTTTTCTCAAATTCATTTCTATTTTGATACTATACAGCTGATCCTAAATCCTTGCATGGCCACATCTTATGGATGAAGGAGTTCCAATCCTCGTGAAACAAAATAAGTTTGTATGTGAGGCGGTAATCCTTATTGTTATTTTACTGTCGTTCGCAAAGCGGAAGTGAAATGTAAACAGCGCGGTGCACTCAACATTATATCCGTCCCATAGCCATGATATGGCAGAGCAATGCAATGGCTTCGGCCCGCTGCCAACCACAAAAGATTTATCCAACTGTAAATATGTCTAGCAATAAGAATGCAATTACATTCGAGCTTTTGCGGCGTCAAAGGAAACGTGAAGACGTAGACAAATGGTAGTGAGACATTGAAATTGGAATCTCGTCCTCCGTTCATTCTTTGCAACGACGGCGGTGTCCTGCTGTGGAATAGAAAAGCCACCCGGACAAAAAAGATGTAATCGATTTCGCATCTGGAGAATCATAGCCGCCAAAACGGTGAATTATCGAAGTTGAATTTGGCAGGCTGCAGTTCGCGCACTGACAGTAGTGAAATTAAAAACTACTCTTCTGCTTTACAGTCTTGTGTTAAGTTTAAAGTTTCAATTTGCAGACGGAGGATTGATGACATACTTTAAGTTTTTCAATAAAGCCCAACTTGGTATGTATTTCCATAATGAAGTGAAGTTAATGACAAGGCAACAAATTATGTCGTGGGAGAGCAATTCCAGATGAGTAGCTGTTTATTTATTAATTTATTAATTTAACGAGAATTCAATTTACTTACAAAAACTCCATCTTTTTATAGACAGTTTTGCTATAACTTGTTAAACTTGAAAGTTTAAATTGCTCTTTATATTTTTAAGCTAAAAATTGTAATCTATTATGCATAATTTCTTGTTGATAAAGTTATTTATCTTTCTCTCTTATTAGTTTTTAATTATTAATTTGGCTTGGCATCAACTTTGGAGGTGTAGTACTGTAAATGTTATAAGTAGTTGATGAGGTGTTCTGGAATTATCCGTGACATAAATAGCCTGTCTTATGTTAGTTACGTCTGACCACCTTTTGTTTGCCTAGTTACATAGTCGTGTAAGGAGTTAGATTTTGTGTATTTTGGAACAGGGATCGCCAATATTTTGTTGAACCTAAATTATCGCAGTTTGATGTTACTTATCCGGCACATATAATTTTGGCTGTTCGTTTTTCATCTAAAATCATGGAAGAAGCAGGAGTCGACATAAGCACTCGGATATGGGACCACTTTCGCCAGTCCGGAGAACTTTTAATATCAAAGTGACATTCGCAACGTTCGAATTTGTGTGGAGATACATATACAAAGTAATGGCTAATTTCGCTGTTCATAGCTTTAAATGTTTATTTCTTGAGATTTTGAAATGGAACACTATGTATATTATTTGTTAGTTGAAATGTCCCTTAAGTTTTTTTTTTAATTTATATTCACTATATTTTATATATTCACATATATCTATTTGTACTAGTTTTGTTATATTTGCATTTTAAAGAGTAGTATGCTATTTAGTAAGAGTTGTTTGACTCATTAGTTTCTATAAAGCACAATGTATTTATTTATATAGGGCGTTGCATTTAGGTGTGACGAAAACTCAGTACATTGTTTTTAAATGAAGCGCCCTGTATATCATGCTATATTATGAATACTAGGGAAACTGTATTTCCAACTGTGTAAGTTGTACTTGTGTAAACTAAATTGTTTCTGAGATATTCAGAAAATAAATCTGAATATTCAATAAAATATTCATAAATCACATCAACGAAAATCTGATTTTCAACACACAGAAGTCAACAATTTTCACGAAAGTTAACCTAAAAGTATAAGGTTTAGAGTCTACTTTAACAGTAATTTGAAATTTTTAAACCGCGTGTTCGATTGCCATACGATAGACGGCAAAGTATACAAAATCATATAAAATTGTTAATATGTTGATAACGGTAATACTTTGTATAAGGATCAAGATGGTTAAATCGGGTCCAAATTATCTCTCCTATCGCCACTTGAAGACTTTACATCAAACTAACAAATACCACAGCAATATTAAAATTTACAATTGCATTACATTTTAATTAAATTGCAAATATCACAAAAAATAGTAATATTTGTTGTATGACATACTAGATGTAAATTAGAGCAAAATACTGGGTTATAACAAACAACAGATTATACAGAGTGGGCCATTTAAAAAACTCGAGAAAAAGCCATTTGAAAAACATCAAAATTTAGTTAAGTTCAATCAATAATATCTTTGGATACTATCATCTACCTACTGGCTTTCACCATCATTTCGCATAGCAAATTCGTTAAAAATTTCGTTTTTGCATAGTTTTTAAAAAGATCCTGCAAAGGGATATTTTGGAAAAACAGTTGAATATATCTGGAACTAATAACGCTGTGTCTTAGCGACATACACGGTTGGATAAACAAATTTAGTAGTATTATAAAATATTCAGGACCTTCCATTTAAAAAAATTTACATGCTTTCAGTCACACCTAAATGCAACACCCTGTATAAATCAAAATAATTTTATGTTATAGATAATGGTAAAACAGAAAATGGAAAAAGATATTTACGATTGGTTTACGACTGGATTACCGACCGCCGGGATACTAATAACTCACCCTGTATATGTCAACAATGTACAGGTTTGCACAAGCCGCACGCAGAACATTTTTATAATTATGATTATTACGTATTTGTTAAAAAATTTAAAAAAAATTTCTAGGAAATCAAAATAATATATCTTTTATTTTTATATGTTTATATGCTAAATATGTGCAATTTAGCATGCTTACTATGTGGTAACCACTATACAGTAGACACGCTTCTTAATACAAAACGCACACACCTACAACGGCTGAGAAATTTGTTTCTTCAACTTTTGCAGCATTTTTTAGAAATACCAAATACCGGAGACGTTTGTTAGATAAAAATATATATCAATTTTTTGTTTCTTAAAGGAGGAACTAAAGTTATATGTGTAAAATGTCTTACGTGAGTTGTTGTTTTCTGTTCTGAAAATAGAACCTTTCTATAGTGCTGAAAATTATGTTAACTTAATGATTGCCATCAAAATGTGAGAAATTTGAACTCATTTGGGGATAGACCTTTGTGCTTACCGCACGGCTGTAACAGTTTTTTAAACTTCGAGGTCCCGGCGCATCCACCAATTATCACCATCACCACGCGTTCGGAACTATTCGCGAAATCCTATGCTCATCTACCTTCGCATTTTTTTCTTGTTGAGCTAATATTTGTTCTAGAGCATGACATTTCTCTAAATAGGTACAAAAAGACAAACCAAAAAACTATAAACTCCACCGATAAATATGTTGTTATTTATTACATGACGGTTTAATTAACATTTTCTTATTTTGCTTTTAAGCCCTTGCATTTGACGACTTGCCTTTCAAATACAGTCTTGAAGCGTCATGCAAAAGCTAGTGCAATTAAAGGCGAGAATACACTCATCTCGACACTAGCCATTATTATGACTAGATGCAGTGTTCGACATTTTATTCAATTTTCCAGCACCAGGAGCAGATGTCTGAGCGGGTATTATACATCAATACCTGGGAAAGGATTTGTCGCGATCGGTGAAGCGTATTTCAATAAATTGGTACGAAACGAGAAATCTAAGTCGTGTCATATGTTGGTAGTCTCATACCGGCTGACGCCAATATCGCAGATCCAGTGCGGGACCTTTTTACCTACTTTCCGACGTCAGCCCACGATCGTTGCATATTTTTTGTTCCGACGTTCCCAAGAATGTCTATATTTCGTGTCGCAGCGTCAAAGTAAAATTGAATATTAACCGTCTGCCGTCCTGACGCATAACGGACGTCTACACTGATATAAATGTTCGTGTATTTCACGTAAAATAATATGACCATTTCATATGAAAATACAGGCAACTTTTAATTTTCATTATTAATAATAGCAAATCTGAGAAATTATTTGTAGAAAATCACTTTTTGCACAAACATTTCTGATTTCCATGTTAGAATTTTGAATTAACAGCAAGCTCACTCACATTTCAGTCCAGTCTAAGATTATGTACTGAATTTTCTTGAAAAACAAGTTGTTATCTAGCGCTGTTTTGTGCAGTTACTTGCTGGAGCAGTTGGTGCAGTTGCTTGAATCAAGTTCTTCGTACAAAAAAAGGTACGTCACAATAAGTGGTGGGCATGGACGCCGTTACAAAATATTCCAGAAGTTTTTTTAGTATTAAAGTCTGTGACGTAGTGTTAAGGACTATGCTATTAACTGATTTGTAGCATCTTCGTCGTGTGCTATTTGTTGTACATGTACACAATGTATGTAATAAACACAGTGTATACTTGCCTGTATATTGATATTAACTGAATTTCAAGTAAGTTTGCCGTGTGTCTGTCGTTTATGTGTAATTAATAATTGTTATTAATAATTGTTTGTAAATATATTTTTTTATTTTATTTCAGAATCTTTAAACTCTTATCCTAGAGTTAAGATTTTGTCTGATTTTCACCCAATATTGCAGCCTTTTTATTACCTAATAATATGCTAGTAGTAATTTTTGTTAATTCCCCAAAAACATTTCTAGCTCGTGTTCATCGAACAAGGCCCAAGGTTTAATGAACAATTGTCACATTTCAATAAACATGATAACATAATTTTCAGTGTTGTCCATTTTCACCGTATCTTCGATCTTAAACATTATCTTTCAATAACTCGGTAGAATGCTAACTAATGTTGTTGCCTTTCTACTGTCATCGATAGACACCTGCCAACAATTCTTATAGCAAATGTCTAAACGATGCGAATGCAATATTACTTGGAATTCACTCCGTTGAGAGACAATGTTTAAAAAGTACAAAAAGTACAGGCACAAGAAAGACAAAATTGATAATTCTATAATCGTGTCAATCCATCATCCGATAAAAAAATATAAACACCAAATTGATCGACAATAAAAAGACAATATTATTTTCAAATTTACCGCGTTGGCGTGACACAATTACTAAATATAGAGAATAAATAGACAAATTTTAAAATTCTGTGTTAACGATCATTGACGACGAATTACAACATTTGTTATTATTACAATTATTATTTTTACTTAAGCACTTCAAAGGCGACAATATTATGTCAACTAACTAATAAAAACTGTTGCCATAAGTATAAGCTTATAGGAAATCAGGGTAAAGTGTTTAGAGGGTATTCACACCATACAACATACACCAAACATACCATAGTAGACTAACTTTTGAAGGAACGCGTGCACGAAAACGCATAGTTTGAACGTCGGAAGATGGTAAACATTTTACAAAGGGCGAATTTTTTGGCGATAATGGGTTATTATATTGGGAAATTATTCCTTTTAGAGATGTTTTTTAGAGATGTAAATTGGATTCTCTGCAGATCCTAAACAGTAGACGATGTGTTTCTGACATGAGTTTATATATTTGAGAAAAACGGCTCAGCAGTGCAAAAAAGTGCGAAGTTAGGTAACCTAACAGTACGATTAAATGAATATAATAAAAATATAATAAAACTGACAATGCTGACAATATCCAATAGCAATCGGAAAATTCAACATTTGTCTACCATTTCTTAATTCTACATTACACGAAAAAGTCATTTTTGTGTCGCTATTAGGACACGAAAGATGCTCACTATTGCCCACTATGCGTATAATGAACTAACGGAACTTTCATGCCTAGCCGCAAAAATAATTTACACAATATAACTATCGGGCGGCGACCGACCTGTCTGTCCAATAAAACCAAAGCTTTCGATTCGGTTTGACATTTACGAGATCGATCTGTTAAAAAAAAAACGATCTGATCGAATGATCCATCTGATCTGTTCGATAATGCCAATTTATCGATCGTCAAATAGTGATCAAAGACCGATCAGAAATTTATCGTTCAGTGATTGGTCGTTGAATTTCATGGCTGAATTTATTACGACAATCATGTCTAGGATAAAAATGATGTGTGCACAACGCAAAAAAAGATGTTTCCGGGCCTCAAGACGTGCCCAGCCTCAAAAAGTGTCCAGACTCGAGAAAGGATCACTTTGTTTGCTTGGTACACAAACTATTAATAGGTAGTAAAATGGCAGTAGGATTTACCAATTTCTCGCGTAGCGGCAGTTGGGTTAAAAATCCGAGACCCCCCTCCCTCAAAAACCTACATGCATAGTAATAACCCATTCTTTTTACCAATTTTTACTCATCACCGTCCATTTGAACCCTTAGCGGTATTTCAAAAAAATGATAAAACAAGTATTTCCGGATGTGTTGTTAAAGCACTGCGTGTTTTTTGCAAATCCTAAAAAGAGTATTCCTTTATTTTCCAGTGAAAACACTATAAACCAAATTTATGACACAGTCCCACTAATTGCTAGGCCGCGAGCCCGCGACAAATTTATATTCTCACTCATAAAACATCACGATAAAATTTTACATGTGAGGTAAAATAATGTGCCTAACCAAATCCGGCGGAAAAGTGTTTAATTAGGCTAATTATTAACTAACGTTTGGTGAACCAGTATTCTCACACAATATTTGAATGATTTTTTCTCAATTATACAGAAATATATGTAATCTAATCATAATATGGTCTATCTACCCCATTTCGTCAGAAATGCGTGATAGATCAGTATTCTTAAAGAATATACCAGAACTACCTTTACCCCATACCTGAATATTTTTGTCTCAGTTATAGAAGAATCTACATACATACTTTCATAATAATTTGATGGCTAACCCTATTTTCATGGAAAAGCTTAGCAAACCGTGTTGAGGGAATAAAGCACAAGAAATATTACACTACTTTCTTCAAACATCCCGGTAGTACAGTTAAGTAAAATTTGAGTGTTCTCAAAACAAAAAACGTTGGTATTCTACACCATGTACCACACCCCGCCCGTAAATATTATTACAGATTTATTTTCTTAAAAAAAAGATCCATCAGCAGCGCTACAGTAAGGAAATCTTGCGCCTGGGGCCAAATATCCAACTTGCGCCCCTTTGAGCAAACAGTTGATTCTGTCTTTCAGAAAATATCGGCATGGCGTCAGGGACGTCAGGGACAAAATGTTCCAGGGGTGGAGGGCGTGCAAGATTTGCTTTAGTATTAAAGGGTGGCATAGTAGTAATGTTTAACGTCTTGTGTTATTTGTTATAAATGACGTAAATAAGAGTATAAGATACAGAGAGCACATATTATCATTTATAAGTTACTATTCTAAAATGAGTCGTAACAAGCATGAAAATAAAAAGGTTAAATATGTAAAAATTGGCCCATATTGTTCGCCAAACATAAATTGCATTCACCATGAAAAATCTCTATCGCTTTTATGGTACATTTTTACACATTTATGTTATTAGCCACGGTCGTAATTCCCCGGTCGTATGTTGGACAAAACTATATATTATATATTGATATAAAGTGATTTTCAATAATTTTGCCGCATTTCTATCGGTTGTGTAATTAATTAATAATGTTTATTAATAATTGTTTGTAATTATATTTTATTTAACAATCATTGACCTGTTTTCCTAGAATTTAAGATTTTGCCTAATTTTTAACCAATATTTTAGCCTGTTTATTACTTATTGTACATCTAGGAGTAATTGTTGTTAATTTCCTATAAGAATTTCTATTTCGTATTCATCGAGCAAGACCAAATGTATAATAAACAATTGTCACCTTTCAATAGACACGATTAAAGACTTTTAATCTTGTCCAATTTCTCTGAAGTATTGGTTTTAAACATCTTGCAGTAACACGAGTGAATGCTAACTAATGTTATCGCCCTTCTCCTATTCTCGATATACACGACCCGACATTTCTTATAGCAAATTAATAAACGACGCGAGTACATAATGCACTTAGTTGACGAGAGATTGTTGCCGAAAATACAGGCATCATATGGATGAAATAGATAATTCTATAATCGTATTAATCGAGCAGCCAATAAAAAGTATTATTACCAAATTTATTAACAATAAAAATGCTACAGTATTAGAGAAACAATGACCAAATATAGAAGAAAAGTGTTCACATTTGAATGTCTGTGATAAAGATCAACGACGAAATGCAAAATTGTTATTATTATTACTATTTACTAGTGGACCTATAGACCGCCTATTGGGTAGATCAGTGAATCGGTAGATCGCAGGAATCGATAGATCGCAGGAATCGATAGACCGCATAGACAGTGGGTATCTACAAAAAAGACTTCTTTTGCAAAATCAAATTTTCAAGTTGATGTAAAGTTATTTTTATGGCCTCATATTAAACACCAAAAAAGTTGCCTTAATTAAAAAAAAAAACTCCCGCAAGTGAAAAAAAACTTTTTCAGGTTAAATAATTTTAACAATAGTAGGTTGTGAAATAAAAGTATAAACATATAATTCTAATACAACCTACTTAAATTGCATAAAATTGAGTTATTTAAAAAAAAATGACATTTTTATAATCCATGCAAATTACGACTATAAACCGATTTTTTTTTTCAAGAAACACACGTGATCTAAATAAAAATTTAGAAACATGAAAAAATTATAGACCCCTCGCAGAAGACCTGATTATTTTTTATTTAGGTGATTTTTTTGTTGTATACATAGGACCATAGAAACTACTTTTTATGAATTTGTATATTTTTTTCCCAGCACCATTGAGCTTATTTACAAAAATAACCATTATTTGTTAAAATTACTCAATTTTATGCCAAGTGCGGAAGACCCATTGCATTAGAGTAATATTTCATTACTATTATTTCACAACCTATTGTTAACATTTTTCATCAGGACAGATACTTTACCCCTACTACAAAAAAAACACATTTATTGAGAAAAACTATAACTTTAGGCCTCGTGAGGGTGATATATTTTTTCTTAATTAGGACAATATTTCTGATGTTATACCTAAGTGGGTTCATAGAGACAACTTATATTAACTTGAAATTTTGATTTTCCAAAAAAGGTTGTTTTGATACACCCTACAGATTGATTGAACATTATTTATACCAACATATTGGAATTGTAGATTTATAACATTCTAGATATATTTAGAACCTGTAATATGTATAATTGGTTTGTTTGCCCATCAGTAAAAAACAATTAGTTATTCCTAATTGCTAAGCATGCGCAATGGAGATTTTGTAAAGGCAGAACCCCCATTGCTCATGCGCAAGAGTAAAAATAAGTGCTTTATATAATTATTTTGATGCTGCTCGAGCAAACCTATTATCTAAAATAAGAATAATAGATAATAATAGAGATAATAATAATTCAAACCTTGTATTAGGTATATTATGTAACCATACTTTATTGTAACTTAATCATTGTAGAAACAAAAGAAAAATATACCAGTGAAGTGATAAATAATGTAATAACCAATGATGTGTGAAGCGATAAATAATTTGTAAAAAATATGATCAAGGCTAAAAATAAAAATATGTTCCGTTACAGAAAACATTCATATATATTTGTACAACAATATTTGTTGCAAAAACATATACGATAATTTATTATTGCACAGTATTGTATATATAAATATATACATATTACAGAAAACAAAATAAGAAAAAAAGGAAATATTTACAAAATTAAATTTTTCTTTGTCTCGCGTGCCTATTAATTTGACCTACCCCCCAAATACATTTCGATTATTCCTACATAGAAGTCCAGCCTTTTAGCCCTAAAAAATGTTGCTCACCATGTGCAAAAGCGGGATGAGGTAAATAACTGTCCGCTTTTGTAGTATGAATAGTACGGATGTTTCAATGAAATTGAAAATCACATTAAGAGTCACATTGGCTTACGATTGAGGAATGCACACACTTTTGAATACTTTCTACGATAAATAGCACCTCAATAACTCTTCCGAATTAAATCTGTGTTGATTTAACTTTTTTTGTTGGAAATTACTTGAGGAAGACACTGAATAAACGTTGCGATAATTAGCATTAGAATAATGTTCTTCCTGTCTTCAAAGTTTTTTATGGAATATCCATTTGACAATTCAAATTGTATAGTAAGCTTCGTCACAGACGTAAAGTTAACCTAAAGAAATGTGAATTAAATTACTATTCAGGGTTACCTGTGATCACAATACCGGAAACGTATAGATCCACAAAGGTTTATTATAATAATAAATTCCACAATAATGTTGATAAAAAATTGTAAAAAATTCTTTTATGTGATGAATCTTCAAAAGGTTTTACGTAAAGCAAGCATCCTGTTTTGTTTCGTGTGAGTGATCACCGTTAGAAGAAAAATCATGCTAAGGACAACATTCCTAGTCTTTGTAGGCTTGTTTTTTGGCCTGCTATCAATTCCCAATCACACTACTTGAACTTTTCCAACGTTATCCGTTTTCAGATTTCTTCCTTCTCATTGCGGCAAAATTTTACATCGTGTTCTTCTCATGTTACACTTGGCTTCACTAACAATTACTTTATTGTATTGATATTGACATGTAGCTATTTCCATTACCTTTTGTTGTCTCTAATACATCTATATTGTTTGCATTCGGTCACGGTAGAATGACTTGTGTATGTATGCTAAAAATATTTAATAAATGTGGACTACCGTAAACAAACCTTCATAATAACGTGTAATAAACTTACGATATGCCATTTGTATTGGCAAAGTCGGCAAGTGAATCCATATTTATAAACATAAATATGTTAGGTTATGCAGAGGTTATGTACGGCTGGGGCTGACGTTTAATAGCGCTGGTAGGGCCATCTGTCGACTAATCGGCTAAAACGTCCGAATTCTTGTAGAAAAATTATTCATAATTATTGATATACGTAGAACATACGTTATAGGTTTCTCAGAGGTTATTTGGAACGGACGTTGGTGAAGATAATAATCAACAAATTGCAGGTTATGTCTGCGCTTTTGACGTTTCTTTTCTGGCAACCATGACGACGCGTAATAAACTGCTGTTGGAATGTTGAGGCGTGTTCACCAAAATCGCTCGCTTTTTGGAAAATTTTGAAGCAAAAACGCCCTAGAGGCCGTTTCGCGTCGATTTCAAAAGCTCACGCAACGTAGAATTACCCACATAGCGGATCGGGCGCGCTCCGCGCGCCCGAAAATGCCTCTCAAAATTTTCCATAAAGAATTAAGAAGCCACTTTTTCGCATGTGAAATGGTGAGAAAAAATACGTGAAATCAGTTTACATAATATAGACTAGAGAGTATATAAATACCATACAAATTATAGTAGATCAACTTTTGAAGAAATTCGTGTCCGAAAACGTATTGTTTGAACGCTAAAGAGAGTCGGAGTAGCACCAATTTTACAAAGAGCATAGGGAAAGTGTCATGTATCATAAGATAGCGCTCTTAAAACCAAATATCTTTTGTCTGTATTTTTTAATTATTAGACGTTTTTAAAATTAATGAGAAACCATGCTTTTGAGTTAAATAAATAAAGTTACACATACAGATTGCTTCTTTTTAAACTACCTATTCTATGATATTTCACACATCCTACATTTCTAATGCAGTTTCTGTTGGTACCATATTACAGC
The DNA here is from genome assembly GCA_964023965.1 of Melinopterus prodromus. Classification (NCBI taxonomy): domain Eukaryota; kingdom Metazoa; phylum Arthropoda; class Insecta; order Coleoptera; family Scarabaeidae; genus Melinopterus; species Melinopterus prodromus. The sequence goes on from OZ030390.1 coordinate 33,212,480, forward strand.
TCCCTGCAGTTTGTAGACGGTGTGTTTCTTGGCGCTATCAAAAGTTGTTATACTATATTTTATCACCCAGTATACTAGAAGTAAACGAGCTAGCAGTGCAAAAAAAGTGCGAAGTAATGGAACCTAATAAGTACGATTAAATGAAAGCCCAAACAATAATCATGGTTTTTGGACGTAACCTAGGCGTAAGCGCCTCCTGCCCATATGCAAGACGGCCCTGTATGGCGCCTCTACGCTTAGGCACCTGGAGCCACCGCGCCGCCCCTTCGCCCCCCCCCCCCCTCACTGCGGCGCTGTCCCTCAGTACTCAGCCAAAACATATGAATGATTTTGCTCTCAACTATAGATGAATATAATAACTTGGTGCGCAGCATTTTTTTACACCATTTTATCTTTGCAATCTTATCTACAAAATAGTAATGTTTACGTAAACCGTCAACGGTATTCTACATACAACTCGTCTTCAAATCGAGCTACGAAGATAAATACAATCCACAAATTCAGCGTTACTTTTTATGCAATTATGGATATAGATATACACTTGTAGGGCAAAGTCTGTTCTTCCGGGGTTTTACATTTTACAGTTTAATGCCACCTGGTATATGTTGGTAGGTAAATTAGATTTCATTTATCTGTAGATGGTTGGTAATATATAGCCAACACAAACAATTTCGTGAATTCTATATTTATGGTAATTTCTCAACTACAACGCTTAGTGCCATAGCACCAGTGTTGATTTTAACAGTGATAGCTTCATATCTTCTATATTTAACACGCCACAGCAGGCAACTACAGATGCTTGCTCTTTTTTCTTGCTGGTGATAATATTCAACACTTTACAGCTTCCAAATATCACATTTCTAGATGTGTTGTTATTATCAAACCCTGATCCCACAATACTCCCTTAAAACGTGTAGTAGCATTCAAATTCGCATCGTGTATTTTTAATTAATTACATTGAAATATTACTTAGAATCCGAAAAATGTATAGCCATGTGATTCGATAATGTAGTATTAAAATAGACTACCGCGTGAAAGCATATTTTATATTTTGCTCAATTCATGACTGTAATTCGGAATTTCACAATAATACATACATTTACAAGCGTTTATCATAACTTTATGAATCAATGTAAAGTTAATATCATTACGGTAGAAAATTAGAATACATTATTATTATGCGCCGAGTATTCAACATTGCTCGTTATTTTCTATTTCAGAGTAAATCGGCCGAGCATAAAGGCATTTGCGTCAGGTTTTATTAGTGTCATCCATTAAACCGTATTATCAGCGTATAATCAATTAAAACTTATCGCAACAACTACCATTACAAACACAAAATTGCAAATGCGATCTTCAACAACCCATAATAATTAGTTATTAATCAATAATTGATATATGACCGTGGGCGAAATAGTGGCGAAATGTTTGAAAGTCAATTAGTGAAATTAGGAATGCGTATACTATATCCAGTTGTACCCAAATCGATACAAACTGTGCACGGTTGAATATGTAAATGCCAGTCTTTTCAGAATATTGGCCCAACCTTTATTTAAATGAGGACATGAATACGAAACATATAAATTTTAAAATTTCAATTCCTAACCAAAAACAATATCACCTGGAATATGAAAGTTTCATGGAAACTCGCCGACTTGTAATAACAAATCCCGTGCTCGATATTGATTTCTCTAGAATAATGGACAGAGTTTCCGTATAGAAAAAAATTGAATGAATGCAATATGTTATATTTATTGTTTTATTAGCTTATTTATCGTTGTGGATTCTAGATAACACAAAAACAGCTATTCATGCAAATTTCTACTCATTCGATATAAAATATGACTGAATTTAAACTAACGAACTTAAAATGATTCATGTAGAAATTACCATCAGGTTGTCTAGACGATTAAAGTACAAACCTTAAAAACTGAAATAATATACATTATATTTTATTTAAAAAGTTTGTGTTGGTGCGTCACAGCAGAACACCCTGCATGCATAAAAATATTTTCTGCCTCTCGCGAATGAATATCTACAACATTTCTGTAAGGAAGAATCGTGTATTTTGATTTCTTAAAGGCACTTTGCATCTAGCGTAGGAAATGTAGCGTATAGATTATCATATTAAATACATAATGGTCCAGTGATTGCAAGAAACACAATTTTGAACAAGTACACTTATACCTCTCTATACTGCCTAATACGACCCTGGAAAGTTAATCGTATATAAACCCAACTAAATCCCATAGATCGGCTCCAATTACACAAAAAAAGTTTATGGTTAGAAACAATTTTGTTCTCCACAAACAACTAGAACACAACATGAATGAAAATCTAAGTTTATGTACACAGTGCTGTAGTGAGTCTTTCGACACTAGTTTTTGTTGCATAATAGAAAGACACATTAGTCTGTGATTATAAACAATTTTGAATTTATTACCATCATCACTTTCTGTTTATTTATTACCTGTTTTAGAAAATTAAACTTGCATGACGTGATCAGGATTAAGTTAAACGTAACTGACCAAAAATAAAAAACGAAATATAAACAAAAAAATATGTACGTAGGTACAAATATTTCATTTATTAAGAATTACAAAGAATTTGAATGTCCGATGAAAATCCGTTGCGTAGGTTTTGAGTTATATCGATTAAACATTATTAGTTGCCAAATTTTCGAACAATATGGTTAAAGTCATAATCAGGTCGTAATTTATTTTGAATGATGCGTTCTTAGTGCTGTTGCAACTGCGCCTTTGACGTTAAAATTGATCCAAAATGTTTTTGTGGGATTTTGTTGTATAAAGAAAAAAAGACAAGGGCATCAACAATAAAGAAGTGAAACACTGAATTTTGTAAAATGAATCTATCCATTTCAGTGAATTTATATTTGGATATTTTATCTTTGATACTGTTTGATAAGCGAGAATGCACAAAGGTGCAGATTATTTATGTTAACTAAAGGATAACATTTCAATGTTTTACTTGACGTTGTGCATCTTCTACCGAAATGTGGATATTCGGATACATGAATCAGCAACATGTTCGGCAACCAAAGTGTTTTGTGACAGACTACAAGAGACTTACCTTATAAGAGATCTTACCAATGTTTCTTAGTTACTCCATAGGGTGTCTCGAATTTAGACCACTAAAACATCATTTGTTTCTCCCGGTATAATGTATAATGTTGATGAATTTGTATACAAAGTGGTGAAAAAGGCCAAATCGGTAAAAGATTAAATCAGTTGATCAGTTGAAACAAGCGGATATTGCAAAGTTTTACTTGGAAATGTGTATACTTTACAAACATATATTGGGAAGAATCGAAACTCAAAATGGTAAGTTCCTTAATTACCCCACAGTGCGTCTGAAACTTGCGACCACCGAAACAGCATGTTGGTTCACTCGATAAAAATAAGATATAACCGTTTTCGTTTTCAACATTTTAAAAGCTTGTGGCAATTTTAATGAATTTCTTTACATGTAATCAGCTGAAATAATTATCAAAGTCGAGAGAAGATTACAAAAGTTAGATTCCATAGAAATTTAACAATATCTTAGATGCTCCGGTTTTATTTTGCCGGTGAGTATAGTTGAGGGGTTGTAAGTGTTTTTATTACCTCATATAAGTTCAAGGTTGAAGGTTGCTAGTTAATTGGCCCCATCTTGTAATTTGATATGTTTGAATATTTTCTGTTCTAATGATATGTCACAGTTATTAATTGTAGATTTAAATCAAAGTTTATTACTCGTCTAGCTATTTTTGCAAAGTGTTCTTTGAACCGAAATTGTTTAGACAATTGTTAGACAAATATCAAATATAACACAGTTTAATATCACAGAGAGCATTTGCCGGACTTAGGCTCCAATTTTATATTCTGAATATGAGTGCAGTTATGATGGCTTATAGTAAATCACAATTATGCTTCATAACTTTCAATTCGCTGTTGCTCCGGAATTTTAGTTCACTCTATGAAACTATGGTAATAATAATAAGTGATGACTACTCCTTAGACAGCTAATCAGCGAACGATTTGTCGAAAAGTTCGCTCTACAGATTGGTTGTTTATTCAGTGCCAACTGATCGCTTACAACATTCTGCAACATTGACCCGAGTATTTTTGTATTATTAGCAATGCTCCAAAGAGAATCGTATCGTACAATTGCAATCCAAAAGCTTCAGTATTCCGGTATGCTAGCTGATATAAAATTAATATATATTTCCTTTTTGCGTATGCCTAATAACTTACACTACTTAATGCCACTATTTCTTGCTACGTAGTGATGTTTTCCTCTTCATGCTCGTTTCTAGCTATTCAATTATAATAAACTCACCACATGTATCCACTTTCCTTTTCATCGTATTTCAGTAATAGCAGTTCCAGCGTAAACGTGTCCTTATACATCAACCGTGGAGCCCTCCTAAATGTCGCCCTATTGATAACGAACGGATCACTGAGCCGATCTCTCAGCTCGCCCCGCCTGGTCAGGCAAGGAATTGAATGGAGCAAAAGAAGTGAGGCGACCGGAAAGAAATTCCGAGCACTATTTTTTGTTCACTTCCGGAACGTTACATCTATATAGATAAATGTTTAACATTCGCCCGAGCTAGACGCTTCTGTTCAGCTTTAGTTTAAATCAATATGCGGCTTCTCTCAGTTCTTAAACCATCATAGAAAGTAGTGATACAGAGCCGGTTCTGGACCACTTTGTGTAAATTCAGCTATTTGAGTAGTATGTAATCAGAGCCTAGAAATTTGAGATTTCTAACCCAATTTGCATTTTTAATTTATGCAGAGATTTTTAATTTATGCAGAGGATGTTGCTGGCCATTGGGGTACATATTAATTAGGATTGGGGGTCATTTTAACTGGGGTACATATTAATTAGGATGTAGTAATTGCCTCATTTTAACTGTGGCGTGTTTACTGGAATTGCTTCATATTGTGAAATTAATATTTGCGGAAGGGTACATATAAATGATGCAAACGGTTTTTAAGGAATGCGAAAAGTATTGATCGTGTTTACCGGGGGGGCAGCATATGGTGTTAATTGTGCGGTATGAGTAAATTGGTAGATGGCAGATTGTGGTGAGTCATCATTAAAGTGGTCAGTTTTGGTCGTGTGCAGTGATGTGCAGCAGATATGTACAGTATGTACTGACCTACCTTAGGGTGCATATTAATTTGTTCATACATAGGGGCAACCGTCGTTTGTGTTGGTGAACATTGATTCTTTTTAGAGATAAGTGGATATAAAAATAATACAAAGTAGATACAGACCCAGAAGTAACAACGATTTTGAAGGTAAGTGGATGAAAAAATAAATGTCATAACACATATACAAAATATTTTATTATTTATTAATATAATTCTATTGTATATAAGTATAAATTCTTATAATTTTAAATTTCTTGTGGGTGTGGCGTCATTAGCGCTAGCGTCTGGTTGATCTGTCTTTTTGCTGCATCTTAATCTGAAACAATTGAACAAGAATGAAATCAGTACAGTTTAACTTACATGTTGATTATTATTATATTGAAGAAGATTCAGATGAGTCGTATAGAAAAGCACGTAGTGGTAAGGAATGGACTAGGGCTGCTGTGGATAGGATGAGGTTTAAGAGTCGTATAGACCAAATTGCTCCCAAATTAAATACAGTTTTGAAAGATATGTTAATTAGAGTAAAGTTAGAAAACCTTAAATTTTAATTATTATATTGTTATTGACTGATTACTGTCTAGCATTATAAATCAAACTCTGTACATTACAAGTCCACTAAACAATCCTTCGTATGCCTTGATTGTGACAATACATTTAATGAAACTTGGCCTAGCAAATGGCAGGAAATTATCTATTTTGGAGAATTATACAATATGATTAATAATATTGCTATTTTTTTTTTCTGTTGTTGTGTTTAGTTTCGTTTGTCTTATGCCCTTAATCTGGAGAAGGGGTATGTGTAATACGTGATAGTGGAGGGGATTTAATGGCTGGTGACTAGTGTAAGTATATAATCCCCTGTTTACATGAGCTAACACTTCAGTACTCTTTTGCAGTTGCTTTATTCAAACATCAAGATGAACGCAATAAACACAATGAACAACTGCTCCCAGGGTTTTAAGAAACTCGCAGTGTTGGAAATAAATAAAAAGTATAAAGTGCAAAAATTATCATCAATTAATACAAAGTATGGCGTTGCTATTATAGCAACATTATTGAGTATTGGGGATGTAATTCTACCAAAGAGGTTTTCAAATCTAGAGGACAAAATTGATGAATTAAATGCAAATTTCCAAATAAATGAAATTTTTTTGCAAGTAAAAGAGACTGTTGGGAAGTACACTCCAATTGAATTCAGTGAATAATGTCTACTTTGATCTTTTTTAATATATTTTTTGTTAATAGAAGAGTTGCACTACAAGTGAAGATAAAGGATCATAAGAAGAAATTGGAATTCTACATTACATATTATAAGACATTGTTAGCGTTAAGAGAATTAGATATTAAGAAATAAATATCAATAATTATAAATACGCACACATGAAGTGTTTAAATAAAATCTGTTTGTCAGCATTGCATGATTGAAGTCAACACAAATATTCAAGTTTATAAATGTATTATAGCTTTAAGAAAATCAAATGTACCAACTTCGATTAATAAATAGATTTAGTAAATCATACTTGTATTATTTTTTCCTTTTCCCTAAAGTGTTAGAAAACAAAAAAAATATAAGGTAAGTATAAGAAGTGAGAGAGTGGATAGTGAAATGAATAAGAAAGCAGGTAAGTATACTTACATTTCTTTTGAATGATGCCAATACAGTTTCCATGGTTGACATTTTGTACAATTACACTGTTTATTAATCATATTTAAAATATGTTCGAACATCAATTCTACTCTTTGGTCCATTGCGATTGGTTTTCATTCCTCTAGCACCTTGTCAGCTTCATGTCTCCGAGTTAAATCTTTATATCGTTGTATATTGTGATTAATATGTTAAGTAAATGTAAAAATAAGGAACGGATATTGTTGACTAACCTAACACTTGCAATGAATGAGGTTAAAAATTTGACTATAAAAAATAAATGTGTTAAAGAATGAAAGCGAATCGTGTGAGAAAGAAGGAATAAAGTTAAGAAACGACATCCAGGATGACATCTGTAAAGAAAAATATAAATGTTTGACTGAAAAAAAATATATATATATTTTACAGTTAAAACACTGCTGTAAAACCCCAAAAAACATTAAAACTACCTTAGAACCGTTAAATTGAATAAAAACGTAATTAACTAAAAACCAATATCTTCAGAACAATTACACGTTTTTTAAGTGTATGTACTTCTTTAAATATGTATACAATATAACAATATAACTCTAAATACCTTAAAATACTTTTTGCATAATATTAACGAGTGCCATCGAACCAGTCCATACGGAAAAATAGTCGTGGTAATTAATTCTCAGTCCGCAGAACAGCTGTGCGTTGAATTTTAATGGAATTTTGTTACATATAAGGGGAACCTAGCAAATTAACATTGTTTCTTATGGAAAAGAGGCACACATACTATCAATATATGAGATCTGGGTGTGCAGAGCTTTATATTTTTATATAGGGTTCTCAATCTGTTATTAGGGGTTCTTTAAGGTTTTTTACCGTTTTTTACGTTCTTTTACTGTTTCAAATCGGTTTTTTAGGGTTTCTTTAAGGTTTTTAGTGGTTCTAACGGGGTTCTTTTACTGTTTCAATTCGGTTCTTTAGGATTTATTTAAGGTTGTTATCGCATTTTTGTAGCAAATGCTTTGAAAGAACTCATACGTATATGAAATAAAATACAAGAAATGCATTTAACGCATCTATTTATTTAAAAATGGTACATGGTAAACATTATATAATTTTCATTAAACTTTCCAACTCCCATAAAACCAATTGATTACGCACTGTTAGTCCATTGCATAATTTTCCTCAAACTTTCCAGTTCCCGTAAAGCCAAAAACTCTTTTGCCGTTTTTCCAAATGGTGGTGGTGATGATGATGCTGTTCTTGCCTTCTTAAGCTTATTTTCCAGTTCCCATAGGTCGTGTGCAGTGATGTGCAGCAGATATGTACAGTATGTACTGACCTACCTTAGGGTGCATATTAATTTTTTCATACATAGGGGCAACCGTCGTGTGTGTTTGGTGAAGATTGATTCTTTTTAGAGATAAGTGGATATAAAAATAATACAAAGTAGATACAGACCCAGAAGTAACAACGATTTTGAAGGTAAGTGGATGAAAAAATAAATGTCATAACACATATACAAAATATTTTATTATTTATTAATATAATTCTATTGTATATAAGTATAAATTCTTAACATTTAGACAAAATCTAAAAAATAGAAAAAATGTAAGTATATAAGAACCCAAAAAATAGCATGTAGAATCTTACCCATTTCCTACAATGAGAAAGGCCATTTTAAATAATGCCAAAAACGTGAACCTCGTCCTCGTAAACCAAAAACGATTGAGCAAAAACCTATGATTGTTCAAATTCTATTTTAATCAAATATATGTAACGATGTAATAAAACTCACCTTTTTCTGACACAGTCATTTGCCTCTACCAGTGCAGGGTCAACCGAATAGTTCAAAAGAATACTGGAGGGCAACAAATTTTTATTAAAAAAAATAATTGATATGTGATATTATAATAATAACTTACATGTTTACCATCGCTTGCAGGAATACAATAATCGCCCTAAATTAATTATATTAGTATTGTTGAAAAAACAGATTATTAAAAAGTACTTACATTTTATTTTTTTTTTTTTCAATTGTTGGGGAAAAGTTATCAGGAGCAGTGTGCTTTATGATGAGCAGTAAAAGACAGAGTGATACCTTTTTTCAGATCTTCGCCTAGTATAACACTCGTAATGTGATTTTGCAATCATGTGAATTATGAGGAAATAAGTATTCATATTACGATTTCGCATTAAGCTGGAAACTGCAGCATCAACAAGTTTATAATAGTAGAACTAGAAATAAAAATCATTACCAAGAATTTAATGATCTTGACGTAATAATCGTCTACAGGCAGAATTTATGTTTAGTAAAACTCAGATTGATTGGTGATAGATATTGTAAAAGCATTTTTTAGATTGATTTGTCAAGTAGACTAAGTATTTTAATGTTTTATTTACTTACTTATTACTCTCATCTCAAACTGCTGGAAGTGATGCTCATACAAATAAAATTCAAGGTATTATAGAAGACTTCCTGGAGGCGCATGTCATTGTGTAAATTCAGGGCAATTCTTTGTAGATATTCAAGTGGAAAGAACTTTAGCTTTCCTAAAATCATCTAATTTTTTATCACCAACAAAATGCGATATAATAATTTCACTGGCTTTATTAATATAAGCATACGATTATTTTTATTAACAAAAACACTATTATAATTATAGTTTTAGATTCCATTTTCTAACTTCAATTAACCGTTTTATTAACCATTGTTACTTAAATCTCATTTCAATTCAAGAACCTAATTTCAACCAATCAGAATAAAGCTTATTCCTAATTTTGTAAAAGTTTACGGTTCCCAAGCGGGTTTTTAGGGTTTCTTTAAGGTTTCTTAGTCGTTTTTACGGTTCTCAAGCGGTTGTTTACTGTTTCAAATCTTTTTTTAACGTTTTTTACGGTTCTCAAGCGGTTTTTTACTGTTTCAAATCGGTTTTTTAACGTTTTTTACGGTTCTCAAGCGGTTTTTTACTGTTTCAAATCGGTTTTTTAACGTTTTTTACGGTTCTCAAGCGGTTTTTTACTGTTTCAAATCGGTTTTTTAACGTTTTTTACGGTTCTCAAGCGGTTTTTTACTGTTTCAATTCGGTTTTTTAAAGTTTTTTACGGTTCTCAATCGGTTTTTTAACGTTTTTTACGGTTTTTTATGTTCTTTTACAGTTACAACTCGGTTTTTTAGGGTTTCAAATCGGTTTTTTAACGTTTTTTTTCGGTTCTCAAGCGGTTTTTACGGTTTCTTTACGGCTTTTAAGTCGTTTTATTTATCCCTATTAGTGGCGGGGTTAATCATATAAGTGAAGAAAAAACCGCTTGAGAACCGTAAAAAACGTTAAAAAACGATTTGAAACAGTAAAAAACCGCTTGGGAACCGTAAAAACGACTAAGAAACCCTACAAAAACCGTTTGAGAACCATAAAGACCGTTAAAAAAACCCGGAAAATTTGAAACCGGAAAAACGACTAAAAACCACGATAAAACCTCAAAAAACGTACGAGAACAATAAAGAAACGGGTTAGAACAATAAAGAAACGTGTAAGAACAGTTACAAATCGTGTGAGAACCGTACAGAAACGTGAGAAAATTGATTTGGAACGATTTCTAAACCCCTTTAAACCCATACGGGCTCAATGACTTTTCATCAACGACTGAGGGTAGGTGAGATTGTTATGATGGTTTTATATAGAAATGAAATCCTTTCCTATAACGACCTTTATGTAAATCACTGTCCTTATCTATCACTAGAAAACCATACTTATCGGACCAACATAGCGATGCCATTTCTTTAAACACTTTGAACGTTACATCGCCATGTACATGATCGGAAAAGATTCTCTGGAGATTTAAATCATCGGTCTTGAAAATAATCAAAAAGTTTGCATTGTCGCGAATTAAATGCTTTGGAATGTGTGCATAAGTTTGGCATAGGTAGAAACTATCTATCGATTTATGACGACCCATGCAGAAGAAATCACGAATAATAGACTGCTTTTCACATGCTACATCATCAAAGATAAATATTGAATTCTCTTTAGCCTCAGAGGGATGTATTATTGAAGTGTCATCTGAGTACTCGTGGTAAGCAATTTCCGGTGTCAGTTGGCGAAATAGTTTTCGTAGATACTCATATTTCGGTTGATAAAGTGATTTTGAATAGACATAGACATTTTCATATCGTATTCCATTTATATCTTCCAACAAATTGATAATTATATTGGTCTTACCAGCACCAGAAGAACCCGATATTATACATCGAATGTTCGAGGGGAAAAGTTCACCATGTTTTCGCACATTATCTGATTTAATAAAGTCTACATTATCCACATCGAGACAGCACTTTTGCTTGATCAGCTTCATGGTCAAGTGAATACTGTGTATATAATTTATATGCTACTCTTCTTAAAACACATTCATTTGTTGTTTAACACTTGAGACGAGTGGTTCAATTATGTCATCGACTAGGGTTGCTGTAGTGAGAAAGAGAAAGATACAGAGAAGAAGGAGAGCTGGAAGGATAATACATTCACCTAAGATTGGAGGATTTTTACCATTATTATTACCAATTTTTGCCGGATTGAGTGCTTTGGGTTCACTTGCTGGAGGTGCTGCTGCAATCGCAAAGACAGTGAAGGATAGTAAAGAGCAGGAACGTCACAATAAAGCTATGGAGGTGCTTTCGACTGGTAAGGGGCTATTCTTGAAACCATTTAAAAAAACTGGTAACGGTTTAAAAAAAAAAAAGAACAAAAATCGAGCATCCCGGCATCGAAAGCATTAACAAATGTTGAGTTGGAGAAGTATGGTAGAGAAATAGAAAAGTTTCGAGGAGTTTTCATGCGCGATACTTTACCTAAACGTATTAGAAAAAATGAACGAGGAATTATTAATCTGGATAGTATTAAAAATCCGGGTTCTCATTGGACGTGTTATGCTAGAATTCAGAAACCTAAATCGCAAGCAGTAGTTCATTTCTTCGATAGCTTTGGAGACTTAAAACCAACTAGCGAAATGATAAAATATTTTAAAAGTAATGGAAAAGATGTAAAGATTATATATAATCATCAACCATATCAGTCATACGGGACAAGTAACTGTGGACAGTTGTGCCTTAAATTCCTTAGAAGCGTGTAATTTATTCATTTGCACATTAAGCGCACGTGAGTATGCATACATTTAGTCTCTCGGGTAAAACATCTGTGTTGGAAGCTCATTACAATCCCCCTATTCAACTGTTTGGAAATTATGAGATTGGATTGATAAATTTCGAAACATATAATGCTATTCCAAACGTTGATGAAAACAATAATGCCCTTAAAGTAGATAATAAATTAATTACACTACCAGTTGGATCATATGAAATTGCAGACATCAATGCAATCATTACCACTATGCTCTCAAAAAATACACATTTTCGTCTCTATGCGAATAATAATACGCTAAAATCTGTTATCAAATGTGACAAAGATGTTAATTTTAATGTGAAAAATTCAATAGGTCCTCTACTCGGATTTACACCAACTAAAATATTGAAATATATTCATTCACCACATACGTCAGAACAGGTTGTGGATATTTTAAGAGTGAATACTATTAAAATTGAATGTAACATTATACAAGGAGCCTATAGTAATAACACCGCGGGTCATACAATTCACGAGTTCTTCCCATCAGTACCACCAGGATTTAAAATAATAGAAACACCTCAAAACGTTATCTACATGCCTCTTAATACCAACACTATTGATAATATTATCATTAAAATAACCGATCAGGATGGAAATCCAATCAATTTCAGACAGGAAGTCGTGACGATAAGGTTGCATTTACGACGTGAAAGAGATGGTTCTTAAGTTTAATAACAATTATGGTTACATAAGACCAAAAACTAACATAACAACAATCAGTCGTCTGCCAACATTACAACTGTTAACACATCGAAACAGTCAATTTTTACAATCGTTAGGTTTCCAATTGGTTAAGAATGGATATTTTAAACATAACTGAGACAACTGAATTTGACAATTCAATTATAAAAGCCGAAATTTCAACGCACCTCCCCTATTCATCTAACTCATACAACAATAACGACGAGATTAGAATTCCAATCCAGCATGCTGATTTAATAACACTTGTCGGTCAATCTAGTGTTCTCTTAGAGGGTAAAATCTTAAAAGAAGATGGTAGTGTATCAAAACATGCAGAATTTATCAACAATGGATTTGTTCACCTTTTCCAAGAGGTTATACTACAAATGGGAGGGAAAATGATTGATAGAAATAGAAATCCAGGTATTACAAGTACATTAAAAGGCCTCGTATCATTCGATCCAAACGAAATAAATGCTGCTACTATGTCCGGTTTTAAGTTCAACAGTCAATTGGATCCGACTACAGGATTTTTTAACGTTTGCATACCGTTAAGATACTTGTTGGGTGTAGCTGACGATTTTAAAAAAGTTTTTTTGAATGTAAAACTAGAACTTATACTGTTAAGAAGTAATACGGACAACAATGCGATTTACTGCAGTGAGCCAGCCGAAAAATTGAAAATTACCTTGTCTAAAGTTGCCTGGCGCGTGCCTCATATATCAGTTGCCGATGCGGAAAGATTGAATCTATTACATTACATATCGAGTGGCATCGAGTTAGATCTAGCATTTCGTAGCTGGGATCTTTATGAATATCCAGTATTACCAAAAACAAGACAACATTCATGGACTATAAAGTCTAGTACTCAATTGGAAAAACCCCGGTATATAATAGCGGCGTTTCAAACAGATAGGAAAAATAGTCAACAAAAAAATATGAGTTTATTCGATCATTGTAATTTAACTAATATGAAACTATTTCTCAACAGTGAACAATATCCATATGAAACAGTCCAGTGTAACTTTAAGCAGAAGCAATGCATCCTACTGTATGAGATGTACTCTAAATTTCAAGCTTCATACTACAATAAGAAGAGTGAACCAATCATCACGTTGGAACAATTTTTAAAAGATCACACAATTATAGTGATTGATTGTTCGAGACAAAATGAAATTTTAAATACCGGCTCGGTAGATGTTCGCTTAGATTTCGAATGTGGTGAGGACATTCCAGAAAATACTGCTCTATATTGTCTCATTCTGCATGATCGCCTCTTAAAATACACACCATTAACTGGTTCAGTGAGAACAGCTTAGACTGTCATCATGTCAACCTCATGGGTTCTAGATGTACAAGGTTTCCAATTTAAAGATAGTGAGTTTATTTGCAAAGAATTATCAGTGCTACCCGTAAGTTCTAGCTCCTCTTCTGAGATTCATAAGTTTTTTAAACTCAACAAAAAAGTTGAGCACTTTGCGGATCCAATACAGAAGCAAGTAAACTATTTAACTTTCTACATTCATGGACTAAGGTGGCAAGATTCACACGATGAAGAAGAATACATAAACTTATCAGACATTTTACTAAATTCAGGAATCGATAAAAAATCCAATATAATTGTGAAAGGTTTGCAAAAGAAACGCTGGTTGGAAAGGCTACTACCCGATTTCGCTATATATAATATTGAAGATATGAATTGTCCATCAATAGCAACGTTGAAAAAGGATGGTAATAAATATCATTGTGGTAAACATAAAATTAATAATTTACTGTGCGCACACCAGAACGCGCATCTTATTCGAAATTGGTTGCATAAAGAGCATAGTGTTAAATAATTTTAATCATTAGTTGTCAAGATGTGGTTGTATTACATGACATCCTACGGTGCTTTAGTGTCTCTCAGTGCGAATGATTTAATAAAATTGTCAGAGTGCTTCACCAATTCAAATGAACCGGCAAATTCAATTCTATCTCTCCAAAGGGAATGGATGAATCGTATGAATATCAATGAAAATCTATTGGATACAGCAACTCTATTACAAAATCAATGGAGGGATCGTCATAATCAACAACAAAAACAACACCAACAACAACCACAACAACAACAACAAACACTGAAGACTAATGGAGAAGATATTAATGAGTGGATTGAAAAATATCTTACATAACATATTAATGAAATGTATTTTTTTTTTTTTCGGTAATAAATAATTTTAAACTTACCTTTGTCTTCTTCTTCCACCTGACACTTTACTTACCAGTCAATAACACTCTATTCCTGCAAATGAAACTAAACTAAGGGTAAATAAAACATTGAAGAATATTTTAATAAAAGTTTTATTAAGGTAAGTATCAATACAAGCACACACACGAAATAGGTAAGTATAATATTATAAATTTAAATGTGTATATCGATCAATAATAGTTATAACATCAACATAATCCTGATGGTTCGTTGACGGCCACGCTCCAGAGTCAGGACCTGTTTGCCATCCAACTGATTGTCCCTTGTTGCCCCTTTTCACATTATCAATCAGCCATTTCATAATTTCCTTGTGTGATAGCCTCGTAGTTGGTTCGAATCGAAAATTAAAATCAATATTCCAATTACATTCGACTATATTTAATAATTTTAAAATAAAATCTTTATTAGCATAATATATACCATCACAAAGTATTTTTTCATAGTAATATCGTAAATTTTTATAATTACATATAATATTACTAACTGTTAATGACTTGGTGATTTGATATTCGCCAATAACGTTTTTTAATAAATATATTTTATAGTTCTCATCTGTGTATTTACATTTTAAATCTAAGCATATAGAAACTAAAGTATTAAAATCAATTTTATCTGGATAATCTTTAATTGGTAGTAAGTCTAAAACGTTTTGTATAAATTCATCCATTTCACGTTTTGATTCTATCAAAATTTGTAAAACTTCTGTGGATGCTTGAAATAAATTTCGATAATTTAATATCTCTTCGGGCACTGATGTTCTAGTTAGTATATTTGCTACACCATCACAATTATTTTCTAAGATAAATTTTTTTAAATGATTTGTATAAGTTATTTTGTTGTTATTGAAAATATCGCACTGTACTTCGAAAAGGCTACACATCTTGACCTAGCTAGTGCCCGATACAGATTGAGTGCTTGTAGTGTATGTCTTTGGTACTAGAGCTGTGGTTGTGGTGGGGGTTGTGGTAGGATCATGATATCCCCATGGTACTGTCTCATTGGTGAAGTAATTAACATTTCTCTTATCATCATATGGACTTAACACTAATTTATTTACTTCTATAGTGGAAATACTATGCTTTTTCGATTTAAATAATCGTTGTGTAGCGGAAAATATATCCTTATTAAGTAAACATTGCAGGTAGTCATTAAATGTTATTGTTCTTAGACTAGTTTTGGTGACTCCTTTACATGTTTTCTTTTCCCCCTCACTTGTTCGATAGCTATACATTTTTGATCTTAAACCAACAAATTCTAACATTAAATCACCAGCTAACTCATCTTTCATGAGACCAATTCGTTTCTTGTTCACTCTGGGCATTTCGTAAATGTTATTTTCAGGATAGTCGGATGTATCGTATTTGTTAATATCGCGTTTCATCATTTCGTATATATCAATATTGAAATTATAAATTAGTGAATCGGTGTCTGTGTATAATAATTTTGCTTTAGCACCAAGTTCTCGTTTAATATAATTGTAGTGAAAATCATACAAAAAGGTTTTGGATATTTCCAGCACACAAAAACCGATGTAGATTGGTTTGTTGAATATTAGCTTCTCCTTATTCATTTCTATAATAACTACTCCATCGTCAAATATTGTAGAACTATGAAATCTAGGACTTGAAATGAGGGCTCTTGCACCATAACGCCCCTCCCATTTAGTTATCAATCTAATATCTTTGTACTTTCTAATATTTTGAATTGTTTTCCCATAGCAGCTATTTATAAAAAGTTTGAATAATGTTTTTTCGAAATTATTTTTGGCATTCATTCTAAGTTTCGTGTTTATGTCAATATATGGTTTCAGCCATGCAGACTGTGCAAATTTTAATATTCTGTGTATATGCTTTACTATTAAGCCCAATTTTACATACAATTGAAGATTTCTATAATGTATCACATAATTGTTTTTGGGGTAAAAGGTTGTTACTAGCTTTGGACTTTTAGCCGTTGGAGTTATTAATCGTTCCGGACACAATGGAAAATCCTTGTGGTCTTCGAAAAGGTGTTCTGGATACTCCAAGTCAATTTCCAGGATATAGCCTACATTGGAACTCTCGCTTATATTTAAAATTTCATTTAAATTAATTTTAGCAACATCAACCCATTCAAAACAACCATGTGGAAGGTATGAAGACATTCCGGCCCCATATAAATTATTAATATCAAAGTACATCAAATATGAATCTGGTTTATTTGAATCATAGTCGGGTAAATATTTATTGTTAGCTTTTGCATATCTGTTGCTGCACTGAACAAGCCCACCACGAATGCCCTTCTCGATAAATTGTACCATATCATAATCGGTTAGAAGTTCAAGTTTTATCGATGTGTATTTTAGGAGACAATCCCACGAATAACCCGGTAGTGAAACATAGTGTGCAGGATCAAGACCATATGTTTGTATGCTAAATTCACGAAAATTTTCAAACACATCAGCTAATAATAATACATCTGTTTTTAGATATATATCTGAATATTCGCCCAAATTTTTTAAGTTGAAGTGTTTCCATACCGATTGGGCATGACTATACTCATCGCTTGATATATTTGAATCATGTAACTGACTGTAGAATGCAGATATTGGGGGTAGTTCAGTTTCATTTAATTTTTCCCAACAATCAATATACTCATAGGGATAAACACCTTTCCGCGTTAATAATTCAAATTCATGTACATTTTTACACTGAGACCTTGTTATTGTTTTAGATTCATTATTTAGGTATAAAGCTAATTTTTCCAAACTGTCGGGCATAAAGCGAAATGAATCTATAAATTTCAAGACTAACTTAGAATCTGTGAAGTATTTATAAAAAGCTATATACTTTTCTTTATTTATCGGCAACAGAGACGTTTTACCATCTATTTTCCTGGCTAATTCGATAATAAACAAATGCGCATCATATCCACTAAGATTATGAAATACAACTGGTACCTTATTGTTAATTTGATAATTTAAATTACAATGATTATGTGCAAATCCGCGATTTTTTCCAGTTATATGTGAATGATCCATTACTCGATGATCGGTGATTTCGAATTTTTGCTCACAGATGTGACATATTGTAGTACTAAAATATTCCTGTTGTCGTTCTTCAGCAGTCATTTTTTCCGCAGGAACTACCATGGAATAGTACGGTTCTATGGTTTTCACAACATTATACAACTCGGTAACAAACCAATTGACACAATCAGCACCTCGATATGACTTAAATTTTGAGAGTGAATCATCAAAAGAACATTTTAAATAATACGCTACACTCATGGGTATGTGTTTTTGATATTCGTTTACTTCACTATTTGATTTCATTAATATACACTCAAAATCTGCATAGATAATAAACGGAGCCTTTTCTTTATTGCTATAGTTTTTAAATTCAATATACTTGTCTTCCTCACTGGGTAGTTCTATTTTTACAGTTGCATTACAACAGTTATCTGAATGTTTTTGCAATAGTTCATTAGTTGTAAAGTGATTTAAACATGATTTACAAATGAAAGCTTTATTTTCACTACGTGAAATTTGTGACCTTATCAAACGTGATATATCTTTTATCAATGTGAAATGACTTCGTTGGTTATTTTTAATGAGTAGCAAATCTACATGTGTTTGACTATTGAAATTACTAATTCGATATGGCGCAACTTGATGTTTTTCACTATTTAATTTTAATAATACATATACATTAATACGCAAAGAATTTTGATTCTCTAGCTTAGCTATATCATTCATTGATATTGGGAAAGTAATACCTTCATATTGTAGCACTGTAGAAAAGTGCGGGTAGGATGAAATTCTGTTTACGTGACTACGAGCAGGATATAATGCTGCAGTAATGCAATACAAAATACAGTAATCATCATAATTCTTTATATTTATTATAGCCTTTTTTAATTGAATATCTCGAGGTAAAGCAATATATGATCCTACCATGATTGGTTGATAATAATTTATATTTACTTTAAGATGTATAATTTCTAAAAGACTCCACCCACTATTTCTTTCCTCGAAATCCGATAGCCTTGATAAATGCTTCTCTGTAACGTTTTCTTTATAGAATTTCTTTAAATTTGTTGCTCTATCAATTATAACATTACGTGTATTAAAACTCTTTATTTCAATTATGTTTTGTGATGGTAGTAGGAATTTACCAACTAGAATTGTATTAACTTTTAGTAATGAAGATTTTAAATGTTTGTTAATCTTAATTGAAAAGCTTCTAAATGCATACCTTAAAAATTGCTCAGGGTCCTTATATTTTAGATTTGTTATTATTCCTGTGCAGATTCTACTATTGAAGCAGGAAACTACATTCTGCCAACACAACCCACTCACTCTATCACTTTTATTTCTTCTTCTTCGTCTTTGCTCCAATTGTTTTTTGTAAGACTTCAATATTGCTAGGTTACTCTCTAGTTTTGCTTGCACTGCACGAAACTTCTCACTTTTAATCGCCCGAGATAGTATAAAAATGTTTTTTTTAACATGGCCGATAAATCTAATAATCTCGTCTTTCGTTTTTATCAACTTATAGCTTTTGTTTAAATTTGCTATAATTTGATCGGTCACTGATGCAAAAATTTCAGACATCTTTCGGTTGCGAATGTCAAACGTCGACTGAGGGTATGAAATTCGTTCGTTATAATTATTAAACTGACCCCACAACCATATGGTATGAATTTATAATTATCGCGTAGAACGAGGGTAACTAGCAGAATTACTTCAAACTAACCCATCCATTCAATGGTATGAATTTATAATTATCACTACGAACATAAAACGAGGGTGACTTGCTGAAATTACTTTAGATAAACTGTAACAATGGACCTGGACCAAAGAGTACAGTTAATGCGCGAACATATTTTAAAAGTTATAAGCAAACAGTGTAATTGTACAAAATGTCAACCATGGAAACTGTATTGGCATCATTCAAAAGAAATGTAAGTATACTTACCTGCTTTCTTATTCATTTCACTATCCACTCTCTCACTTCTTATACTTACCTTATATTACATATATTTATTTTTTTTAACACTTTAGGGAAAAGGAAAAAATAATACAAGTATGATTTACTAAATCTATTTATTAATCGAAGTTGGTACATTTGATTTTCTTAAAGCTATAATACATTTATAAACTTGAATATTTGTGTTGACTTCAATCATGCAGTGCTGACAAACAGATTTTATTTAAACACTTCATGTGTGCGTATTTATAATTATTGATATTTATTTCTTAATATCTAATTCTCTTAAGGCTAACAATGTCTTATAATATGTAATGTAGAATTCCAATTTCTTCTTATGAGCCTTTATCTTCACTTGTAGTGCAACTCTTCTATTAACAAAAAATATATTAAAAAAGATCAAAGTAGACATTATTCACTGAATTCAATTGGAGTGTACTTCCCAACAGTCTCTTTTACTTGCAAAAAAATTTCATTTATTTGGAAATTTGCATTTAATTCATCAATTTTGTCCTCTAGATTTGAAAACCTCTTTGGTAGAATTACATCCCCAATACTCAATAATGTTGCTATAATAGCAACGCCATACTTTGTATTAATTGATGATAATTTTTGCACTTTATACTTTTTATTTATTTCCAACACTGCGAGTTTCTTAAAACCCTGGGAGCAGTTGTTCATTGTGTTTATTGCGTTCATCTTGATGTTTGAATAAAGCAACTGCAAAAGAGTACTGAAGTGTTAGCTCATGTAAACAGGGGATTATATACTTACACTAGTCACCAGCCATTAAATCCCCTCCACTATCACGTATTACACATACCCCTTCTCCAGATTAAGGGCATAAGACAAACGAAACTAAACCCAACAACAGAAAAAAAAAAAAATAGCAATATTATTAATCATATTGTATAATTCTCCAAAATAGATAATTTCCTGCCATTTGCTAGGCCAAGTTTCATTAAATGTATTGTCATAATCAAGACATATGAAGCATTGTTTAGTGGACTTGTAATGTACAAAGTTTGATTTATAATGCTAGACAGTAATCAGTCAATAACAATATAATAATTAAAATTTAAGGTTTTCTAACTTTACTCTAATTAACATATCTTTCAAAACTGTATTTAATTTGGGAGCAATTTGGTCTATACGACTCTTAAACCTCATCCTATCCACAGCAGCCCTAGTCCATTCCTTACCACTACGTGCTTTTCTATACGACTCATCTGAATCTTCTTCAATATAATAATAATCAACATGTAAGTTAAACTGTACTGATTTCATTCTTGTTCAATTGTTTCAGATTAAGATGCAGCAAAAAGACAGATCAACCAGACGCTAGCGCTAATGACGCCACACCCACAAGAAATTTAAAATTATAAGAATTTATACTTATATACAATAGAATTATATTAATAAATAATAAAATATTTTGTATATGTGTTATGATATTTATTTTTTCATCCACTTACCTTCAATTAAAAACCGTTGTTACTTCTGGCTCTGTATCTACTTTGTATTATTTTTATATCCACTTATCTCTAAAAAGAATCAATCTTCACCAAACACACACGACGGTTGCCCCTATGTATGAAAAAATTAATATGCACCCTAAGGTAGGTCAGTACATACTGTACATATCTGCTGCACATCACTGCACACGACCAAAACTGACCACTTTAATGATGACTCACCACAATCTACCAATTTACTCATACCGCACAATTAACACCATATGCTGCCCCCCGGTAAACACGATCAATACTTTTCGCATTCCTTAAAAACCGTTTGCATCATTTATATGTACCCTTCCGCAAATATTAATTTCACAATATGAAGCAATTCCAGTAAACACGCCACAGTTAAAACGAGGCAATTACTACATCCTAATTAATATGTACCCCAGTTAAAATGACCCCCAATCCTAATTAATATGTACCCCAATGGCCAGCACCATCCTCTGCATAAATTAAAAATCTCTGCATAAATTAAAAATGCAAATTGGGTTAGAAATCTCAAATTTCTAGGCTCTGATTACATACTACTCAAATAGCTGAATTTATGCAAAGTGGTCCAGAACCCCCTCTGTATCACTACTATAAACGGATTTCAATATGAACATATTGTTGCGTGTTTCAGGTTCTTTATTTTAAAAGACTAAATACAACGTTATAACTTCAAAAACGTCACACAATCTGTTATTTATTGTCCCGTTGTCCCCGGTTGTTCCCGTTGTCTCGCGACCACGTTGCCAGGATGGGTATTTCGCAACACTGCTCCCCTCTTAGGACTGTTCGTCCCGAACTGCAACACCATAGTCTGCCGGAGGTAATAGGTATGGAGCCAATCTATCGTGATGAACTATTTTTAGTTTGCCTCTTGCACATCGCTGAATCCTGTATACCACATCATTAATCCTAGTCACGACGGTGTAGGGTCCTTCCCACTGTTGCTGCAATTTTGGACAATATCCTTTCTTCCGCAAAGGATTAAACAACCATACGAGTTCACCTTTCTCAAAGACTGTAGAGTTAGCCGATAAGTCATAGCGCGATTTCATCCGCTCATAGTTAATGTTTAGTCTTTTTCTTGTAAGGTGATGCATGTCGATTACTTTCTGGCGCAGTTCCATTGCATAGGCATTAATTGTCGTCAATTTTCCAGGAGGTACACCAAATTTAAGGTCGATTGGCAAGCGCAATTCTCTTCCAAATACCAGGTTAGCGGGAGAATATCCAGTACTGTCATGAGAAGCGCTACGGTACGCCATTAAAAATATTGGGATACGCTTATCCCAATCATGTTGGTAGTTTTCTACAACTTTCCTTAAGTGTTCAGTTAACGTGCGGTTAAACCGTTCCACCATTCCATCAGATTGGGGGTGCAAAGGAGTAGTCCTCGTTTTGTTAATTCCAAGCAGCTTACAAAGTTCGTGAAAGATTATGGATTCAAAGTTCCTTCCTTGATCACTGTGCAACTCATGGGGAATTCTAAACCTGCTAATCCACTCGTTTACTAACTGCTCCGCAATAGTTATGGCTTCCTGATTGGGTATTGCATATGCCTCTGACCACTTGCTAAAGTAATCCATTACCACCAACACATAACGATTCCCTCTATCGGTAATTGGAAATGGCCCTGCTATATCCATTGCAATTCTTTCGAAAGGTGCTCCTACAATATATTTTTGGAGTTTAGCACGACCTCTAGTGCGAGGTCCTTTACTTGCTGCACAATCAACGCAGCAACGGCACCAGTCTTCAACATCCTGTCGCATATGCAGCCAATAAAATCTTTCCCGAAGTTTATTAATGGTTTTGTTTACACCTAAATGTCCACCTGAAGACCCATTATGAATTTCTTTCAAAACTTCTTTTATTTTTAACCTTGGTACTATCAATTGCATCTTGTGGTATCTTCCATCTGCTGATTCCCACTTCCGTTTAAGTACACCACAGTCAACCACGAGCGAATTCCACTGAGCCCAATAACCTTTTGTGGTTTCGCTGTGGTCTGCAATATCTTTCCACATAGGTCTCTTTCCCTCTTCCATATAAATGAGAATTGGTGCGATGTCACCATCTTCTATTTGAGCAGTCCGTACGGCATCGTTTTTCCATCGTTTTTCCAGTGCTGGTTCCATGCTTACTCTCTGTAGTAAGACCATGTTCTCCTTTCGTTCTTCCCGTTGACAATGCTTGCATTCTGGCTTGCAAGGTCGGCGTGACAGAGCATCAGCATTCTCGTGCATGCGTCCCCTTCTGTGCTGGATTTGAAAATCATACACCTGCAATTGCTCAAGCCATCTTGCAAGTTGTCCTTCCGGATTCTTAAACCGCAATAACCATTTGAGCGATGCATGATCTGTCCGGAGGATAAATCTTTGCCCAAAAAGATATTTATGAAAATGCTTCACTGACTGCACCAAAGCCAATAACTCCTTTCTAGTGACACAGTAATTCCTTTCTGTCTTATTTAGAGTTTTACTGAAGTATGCCACGGGTGCTTCTTGGCCGTCGTACTCCTGGGAAAGTACTGCACCTATCCCCACGTTGCTAGCGTCCGTATCCAGCATGAAAATACTTCCAGGTTTTGGATAATGCAGCAGAGGTGCTTGGCACAGTTTCTGTTTTAATGTTTCGAAGCTGTTATTACATTCTTCGGACCAAATGAATTGTTTCCCCTTCTCTGTAAGCTGATGTAGGCTTCGGGCAATATCAGCAAAATTCTGAACAAACCGCCGATAGTAGGTTGCTAGTCCAAGAAAACTTTGCAACTGGCGTTTGTCCTTTGGAATCGGCCAATTCAGGACTGTTTCAGTTTTTTCGGGGTCCGTGCTTACTCCATGAGTTGATACAATATGACCTAAGTATTTTACTCTAGTGCGGAAAAGGTGACATTTCTTGGTGCTAAGCTTCAGGTTTGCGTTTCTCAACCTCATAAAAACGCTTCTCAAATTCTCCAGATGTTCCTCGAAGGTTTTACCAATTACGATAATGTCATCCAGGTACACCAAGCAAGTTTTCCATGTGAGCCCACGCAGTACACACTCCATTAATCGCTCGAATGTTGCTGGTGCATTGCAGAGACCAAATGGCATTACCTTAAATTTCCAAAGACCACTACCAACAGAGAAAGCTGTTTTCTCTCTATCGTCCTTATGAAGTTCGACCTGCCAGTACCCGCTTTTTAAATCTAGTGTTGAAAACCATTTTGCTTCAGCAAGCGTGTCCAAGGTATCATCAATCCTGGGCAAAGGATAACTGTCCTTTCTCGTGACATCATTCAGCCGACGATAGTCAACGCAAAACCGAGTGCTGCCGTCTTTTTTCCTTACCAGAACTACCGGAGACGTCCATGGACTTGATGATTCTTCTATAACTCCTTGGTCGGACATAGAGTTTATCATGTCTTCAACCTCCGCTTGTTTTGCTAAAGGGAGTCTCCTAGGCGATTGACGAATGGGCCTTACATCTCCTGTATCAATGCGATGTTGTACAAGACTCGTTCTACCGCAGTCTTTATCATCGATAGCAAAAATATCGGAGAATTCCGTTATCAGAAGCATGGCTCGATGGGATTGTTCATTATCCATTTGGCAGCCTGATAGGAGTTGGGCTATTACTTTAGAATTTTTGTGGATAACTTCATTTTCAGGGTTTATCTCTTCGAAAGAAGTTACCTGGTGGACGGGTTCGCAACTTCCAATAATATCACCGTGTTTTAATTTGATTGCCTTTTGGAATGTATTCAACAACCTTACCGGAATTTTCCTGTTTCCATCAGCCTTCACTAACGCCTTTCCAACTAAAATACCTGGTACGTTCATCTCCCGCGGTTCTACAATGTAGATTTTTCCATTATCTGCACGGCCATTAAGTCGGCACCAAACTATTGTTTCAGATAGTGGTGAGAGGGTTATATCACTCTCAATTTCTGTTCGGAGTAAAGAATGATTATCTGCACCCAACATCATCTGAATCTCAACGTTGTGGCATTTTAGAATCCGTTCTCCGACATCGAGTGTGATTCTATGAGTCATCATAAAATCTATCCCAAGTATACACTCATCTACAATGTCTGCAATTAAAAAGATATGAGAAAATATCATTGTGCCCAGACTAATGTTTGTTCTGAATTCTCCATACACGCGAGCTGTTTCCCCTGTTGCAGTCTTTAACGAATATTTCGAGATATTGGTAAGCCATTTCTTTTTAGCTAAATCTCTCCTAAGTATAGATCTCGAAGCTCCAGTATCTACCGTCATGATGCAATTGGTCCGCCCTACTTTACCATATAGGAAAAGACTCTTTTCACTTCGTTGTAATTGATCTACTTGAACAATGTTTTTGGGACTAAAACACTTACCAACCAACCGTCGTCCCGCCAGGTTAGTTGTCCTTAGTTTTCCGATGCTGGGGCTTCAATTTGTCGTTCATCTGAACGGCAATGATCCTCCACGTCCTGACCACATTTGTCGCACACTACAACTTGTCTTTCAGTCTTTCGAACTTTACAGTCTCTCTGCAAATGCCCCTTGCGATTACAATTCCAGCAACGTACAAGTTCTTGTTTCTGTTTCCTCCAAAATACCTGGGATTTATTGCAAACACATTTCTCCACATCTAATTCTCTTACCCTTACAGCACTACGAGAAGCTGTTTTAGCAGACTCAAACATAAGAGCAAATGCAAGTGCTTCGGCTGTAGATTTCTTTCCTGTCATACGTAACGCTTGCTGTAATTCACGGTCGCTGATGGCATTGATGTCTCGCTTGAAATTTCATTCAGAAAATCAGGATTGGCATTTGAGTATGAGAGATGAGCTAGTCTCTCGATATCCGCCTGAAGTTGTTGTAAAGATTCTCCAGTCTTTTG
This sequence comes from Melinopterus prodromus, assembly GCA_964023965.1. Classification (NCBI taxonomy): domain Eukaryota; kingdom Metazoa; phylum Arthropoda; class Insecta; order Coleoptera; family Scarabaeidae; genus Melinopterus; species Melinopterus prodromus. The sequence continues at coordinate 33,238,722 of OZ030390.1, forward strand.
ACTTCTATTGCGCAACTGGATACGATAAACTTGCTGCAGATGTTCATCTCCATATCGTAATTCAATACCTTGAACTAATGCATTATAATCTTGCTGCTGATTTTCTGGAATAGTCAGTAAAATTTCCGCTGCTGGTCCTCGAAGCGCCAGTATCAGAGCTGTAGCTTTTTCTCCCATCGACCAATTGTTCGATATTGCTGCAGCTTCAAATTGGCGTTTAAAGATACCCCACGAAGAGTCACCGTCAAAGTTAGGAGGCTTCAATTTACTTCCCCCGGATTGGTCTGCTGTAGGGTTTGAAACACGGCGGCCTCCGATCTTTGCATTCAGCTCCATCCTTAGGTTTTCTATTTCATCTTTCAACCGACATTCCAATGACCTTTGTTGTTCGTCAAATAACTTCTGTTGTTCGCCAAGACGGGCTTCTAGAAAAGTTCGTTGCTGATCAAGAAACGTTTGTAAAGACTTCTGTTGTTCGGTCATTTGAGATACCAGAGATAGTTGCAGTTCTCTCTGGGAGTCCTGAATTGCGTTCATAATCCGCGTCATTGAGTCTTGAACGTCAACTTCAGTAGTTTCTTCAGGACTGCCTTCATCGACATCAAATTCAACTTCTTCTGGATTCAAACCTTCTTCTTCTAAAGCCTTCTTCAATCTTGAAACCAGAGTCGCCTTAATTCCTACAGTCTGTTGATTTCGTTTAGCCAATTCATCTCTCAATTCGGTCATCCGCAGTTCTTGTAGAAACTTCTTACTCGACATCTTTTTACTATCCACTACTTCTGACACCAATTGTTGCGTGTTTCAGGTTCTTTATTTTAAAAGACTAAATACAACGTTATAACTTCAAAAACGTCACACAATCTGTTATTTATTGTCCCGTTGTCCCCGGTTGTTCCCGTTGTCTCGCGACCACGTTGCCAGGATGGGTATTTCGCAACAATATAATGATTTTACTTTTATCCTAATCTAAAAGGCGAATACTTCTCATATGACCTTCATTTGTTTATGGTTTTCTGTTTGTGTTAGACGATATTGCACATCGTACTACAATATTCAAGAATGGTTGATGCAGTATTCTTCAGTTGACGCGCAGAGTACAAGTAAGCAGGCTTGAGCTGTACTTGTAGTAATAGTAGTAAATGAGATTTTGATAACCATTAATAATAACATTGAATAATTCATGCATATTTTAGTTCTATAACTCATAGCACAGTTCGTTCAACCCGACCTGATCGGCAATTGGTTCTTCAGAAGTGGCACGTAAATAGACTTTAATAATAATACTGACAAATATCAACCCAAATATCGAAAGAGCCTGTAGACAACAGCATGTTTTTATTTACATCCATTCTGACCTAGAGCCGAAGTCAATCAGCTCAACTACAGAGCTGACTAACAGAATTTCTCACAAATTGCGTTTGATTCATGTTGCATAATGACCTAGCTGTAATACCACGTATCATGTATGCTTTAACTATGGCGATATAGTGATATTGCACGTGAGAAATACTACAATTAATGGTGTTACCACTACTGATACCACTTAAGACTTGGGTTTTCGATGACAAATATGTAATAATATATCTATGTAGTATATAAAATTCTTGAGACCTAAACTCGGGTTGTAGTTTAAGACGATGGTAAAAGAACTGTTCTGGTGGTCCCCTATTGGTTTAATCATTCAAACATTTCTTAAGGCTTTGAGGGTTAAGTTTTGAACAATGATAGCATATTATAAATTTATATACAACAATGTGAATTAACTATTCACGGGCGGTAAAGGTTCATATGTTTTAGCATAAAATATATTTAAAAGTATATTCATATGTACAAGCATAATTGGAGGAGGGGAAATATCGTTACTAGAAATAATATTTCAATTACACTTGTTGGTTTTGAAAAATTTACAAATGGTGTATTTTTTCAGTACCACTACCACAGATTCAATCAAACTCCGGTATAGTGCTCATTTCAGGTTTTAAAATTTGCATTAATGTACGTTACGGAGAATCAAAATAGTTTACGAACATATTATTTTATTGACCGAAGACGCGTTTCACACGGGTTATGACTGAGGTATTACTAACTTTCACATATTTCGGACAGAATTGTGTAATAATTAGTTGCCCATGTCGACTAGTTCAACTAGTTTTAGCCACGTAAATGAATAACAACTTGTTTTTTGTTGACTTGGGGATGGAAATTGATAATGGGTTTTGTGCACGGAACGGTATGGTGTACATATCGAAGAAGAAAACGTATAAAATTCAATTTTAAAAGCATTACGTGTATCTAGCAATTCTCCAATTTAAAACACGTGGTTTCATTACAGCCAAAAACAGCCTCCTCTATATAAAACTAAACTTATATTAGTTTGAGCATAACACTTAAAAAAATAAGAAATACAAAAATTGCCAAAAAATGACAAACCAGCATGTGTCCGAGTTTTTGAAGTTATACAGCACGTGGTCATTATTATCGTCCATACACTCCTAATATGAAAACCTACAGTACCTACCCTGTGTATGGCTTAAAACGTGGCAAAAGTTTCATAGAAAAATACTCTGACCCTTGCTCTAGCAAACATTTTCGTTTACGACAAAGGAACCATCTTTGCCTAGTTTGGAACACATATAAGTGAATCAACATCTAAGTGAATTAAATAAGAAACTATTTATTATTATTATCTTCGGATCTATCTAAATATTGGGTATTCAAAGTGGCTACCAAATTGATAATATCAAATTGTGGTTGTGTTTTCTGTGTCAGATTACGGCGCTTTCAGATTGCGCTGCGTCTTTGACATTTTTGTTTTCAGTTTAGTTGCAATGACACTTTGTTGTTCAAATAGACCACCAATTTTCCCAGTTTGCAAAGTCAGTGGAATAATTAAGAAGACTAATATGATAAGGGTCGATAAAATTAAGGTAGACCACTGACCAAGCCAATACTTGGTTTATATAGTTATACACTTTTCAAACTCATAACACATTTTAATATAATCCAATATAATCAGGTCCTAGCAATTATTTTTTTTTATTATAGTTATTATTTATTATTTGACGAGCACATAATGTATAATTAAGAAGCATATAGTTTACACACGAGCCGCTAGACTAGTATATTACCATGTGAGTGAAATATATCAATTATAACGTAATGATGATGTATTTTTTGGGTTAACAGATGTTGTTTGTTTGACTTTTTTAATTAATCCGGTATTTCGCTAAAAATTTTAGCTTCTTCAGCGCTACATAAAACAAAATTACAATATTTTAACATTTCTACAATACAAAAGAAACTGAACAAACGTACCAGTTAATAGTACTAAAACATAGATACACGTAACGTTGACTGGCGGGAACTAGTCAATCGGAACCCCAAAAATAACCAGTATCGACAAAAACGCCATCCACCCCAAAGCAACTAACTCAATGTGTCTGCCTATACAATTAGAATTTGAAAACACATCAAAATATCAGTAGTTTTATACGGTCCAACTGGTCAATTAATACAATTCAAAAAACTGTTGTTCACGAGTATCCCTCTTCAATTGGTCCTTCGGATAATTAAGAAGAAGTGGCAACTTATTAGTAATGTTACACAGGTTGATAAAGTACAATTTTTGCAAATTATAAAATTTTTGCTTGAGAGTAATTAATTCGTGTGGGATGACGTTCTTTATAACCAAATTTTTGGCACTCAAATGGGGTCCCCACTCAGTCCGATCGTCGTCAATATGGTGCTCGATTATTTGTTGTTCCGTGTTCTGCCCACATTGCCATGTGAATTGGGTATTATAAAGAAGTACGTGGAGGACCTGATACTGTCCTTGCCGCCGCAGTTTGTTGATGAGGTTCTTCTTCCGTCCGCCTTGTCCCAACATTCGATAAATGAAAACCATGCTATTGATTTTGATAATGTAGAAATACAAGAAACGCAACCTCCGTGAGAGGCTATTTTCCGAAATGATTGGGATAAAAGAGACTAATGTCCCTATGAATTTGCGATCGGACACGGACAATCTCAGCAGCATATATAGTTCTCTATAGTCTGTTAAACTTGGATTATAGTCACTCCAATGTTTTAAATAACACAACAGTTAACTTTGGTGCCATTAGTGAGCTAGTGCCTTTTGTATATTACTGTTTCTTTTTTAAATTTTATTAATTAACCAGTTGGATCTTATAAAACTACTGATATTTTGTTTTCAAATTCTAATTGTAAAGGTAGACACACATTACGTTAGTTGCTTTGGGGTGGATGGCGTTTTTGTACATCATCATTACGTTATATATCAACGGGCAAAAATTCCTACACTTAATTATATCAATTATGTAGGTACGAGTCAAATACAACTTTTTATCCACGACTCATTTACATTTTTATCATTTATTTCTTATCATAAAATACCGAACGTGATAGGGATAGATTCGTACGTAGGAATACATAACAAATGTATTATCTATGCGGTAAATTCTAGAAAGGAAGAGAAAAGTTAAACAATTTTCTTTTGAAATGCTACTTTAGCATTAGCGGGAAAGATATTTTTGTAGAAAACTGTTACTATTATTATTATTACTGCACTAATAAAGCTCTAACGAATTAGTATCGTTTTAGTTACTTGCACCAGAACAGACACCGGAATTCCGTAAGAAATGCAGAATAATATTTGTGTGAAATCTGGACGTTGGCTCGGGAACATCTTCATACCAGCTTTGAGATAAGTGCGACATGAATCTAGCGGACGTAAGCAGTGGTGTGGGTGAAGTCGGGACATCGGATCGCCTGCCTGTGCTCTCAATTCTTCAGGACGCAGCCGCCTGCTACGAGATTTCCAGCAGGTCAGCGCGTCCCCATAAATTATATATTTCCCGGTCCAGTTCATCCCATTTATTCGATGTCTTTTTGTGTCACGCACGCCATGCCGGCATGGATCCGAAAATCAACAAATCAAATGAGAGTTTTTTACTAACGGTCGATTTGCCGGATTAATGGACAGCTTTTTTGTATAGAAAGCTAGGCAGAGAAAGAGGTATCTATAGATTTTCTGGGAAAGTGAACTAAAAACATAACAACACAACAATTAGGCTAAACGATGCACCTGTGTGGCAACTATAATATTGGTAGTGATTGGAATAAATCCAAATGGAATGTTGGAAATTTTGTTTGGTTTGTACTACCTCTCGCTTGCGGGCTGAATCGTAATTTTCGGTATTTCAAAATTGACCTTTTGATGGGAGTTTTGACAGAAATTTTTGTCGGAGCCGCAGAAGTACGATTGTTTATTGAATTACAGGCGTATTACCAGAGGACATTGCGTCCGAAATATTGGAAACTCGACATCCAGGGATAATATTGATGCTGTTGACCAGTGGGAATGATGATCTACTAGCTAGATGATTCTAGCCAGGCCTGGTATAAAAAACGATTCTTTTTTATTTTAACTAAATCAAGCAGAGTTGTTTTAGAAATAATGTTTTAGCACACTTTACAAAAAGTGTTTTAAACGTTTAAAACAGAAGGCTTGTTTTAAAAAATTATATAAAATATAATATATATAAAACTAAAAATCTTGCTTCTAGCACACCAAAAGTATCGGTTAATATTCCGGCAAAGATATACCGCTGTATGGGTTTATGTAGTATACAGGTCTCCCATGACGACCTACCATTAGAAGTACATGGAGAAACAAATCACATAAGAGATTAAAAATTTGTTGACTTATATTGTTGGACACGATCGTCACAACTAAAATATTTTGAGTTTTCGGTTACTTCCGGTTACACCGGTAATGCTGTCAACTTTTGTATTTCAAATTGAATCTAATTTTTGAAGTCTTCATTAAATTTTAGATCAATTTTATGTTTTATTCCCTATACCTAACATATGTCATTTATGAGATATTCAGTTTTTTCATTAAAATATGACAGATGCAAGGTTACTTTTAATTACTTATAAATTATCCCCTATGACCGTTGGATAAACGTTGTCCAGCAAAATGGTTGCGAAGGTAACATATTATCGACACATCGATAGATTACTTCTAGAAGTTATACAGGGTGTTCAAATTATAAGTTAAATGTTGAATTCGAGAAAAGTACTAAAAGTTGTGTGCAATGCCCTATACGTAAAATGTACTTGCACTTACTGAAATCGATTTGAATACATCACAGTAGCAATTGCAAAGATTGCCAAATCTAGATTGCGTTTGAAAACAACTGAACAATTTGGAATAAACAGAACTTCAGTATTTATAAAATTATAAGCCCACAATAAAACACGCCAATGAATTTTTTCATTTGCGGAGCTATTAAAGACGTACTTTATGAGGACTCAAGTATTGATAAGGAGAACATGAAAGATACAGTTTGAGCTGTTTCAATGGGTTATGTGCTAACTCAACCAGGGACGCCACCAACAAAAATATGTTAAAAATAATTGAAGCATGTTTAGCGGAAAACGGCAACGTTAGCAGTTGTTAATTTACTTACGAATTTGTTTTATTTTTAATATTGTGTTTTAGGCTTATAATTTTATAAATACTAAAATAATTATAATGAAAAAGGACCTGAAAAAACTTATTTAATAAACTTCTGCTTATTCCAAATTGTTCAGTTGTTTTTAAACGCAATCTAGATGTGGCAATGCTTGCAATTTCTACTGTGATGTTTAAAAATCGATTTCAGTAGGTACAAGTACAACTTTTTTCCAACGGTCACAGGGGATAATTTCTAAGTAATTGAAAGTAACCGTGCAGCTGTCATCTTTTAATGAAAAAGAAAATAATATTTCAAAAAGACACATGATAGGTATAGGGAATGTAACATAAAAATCATTTAGAATTTAATGAAGATTTCAAAAAAGCGATAAAATACAGGGTACCTATTCCATTTGAAATATAAAAGTTGACAGCATTTCCGGTGTAACCGGAAGTAACCGTAAACTCAAAATATTTTACTTGAGACGATCGTGTCCAACAATATAAGTTCACACATTTTCAATCTCTCATTTCATTTGGTTCTCCATACACTTGTAATGGCAGCTCGTCGTGGGAGACCCTGTATACTGTTGTGGTAATGCCATAATATATGGTACTGAAAGGCTCATCATCTCTGATTATCCTTAGAGACTGATTAAACAAGTCAATTTTCATTCTGATTGGTTAATAATGAGCCGTTAAGACCTAAGCAGCCATTAAAACTTGATGGGCGTTTCTGCAACTAGCTGTAAACGTTTCATCGATCCTGATGTAACCTGCCAGGTTTCAAAATTGTCCAAGCGGAAATTTTAATAAACTCTTCCATTGTTTGAATAAAATGCAAGGGAGTGAAGAAGCGACAGATTACGATAGTCCGGAAGCAATAAAAGTAAATAAAGCAGATTATAAAACCATTATAATATTGGATTTTTATCCACGATTGTGGAACGGCTGGTTAGTCTAAGCATCGGGATGTGTCTTATTTTTTTAATTTAATTTAATTTTTTAATTTAAATAAATTTGAGATGCCCCGCCTAGTGATTATGAAACATGATCTGTTACTCCAGTCAAAATCTCTATCTATTCGCACCATTTTCCGTTTTGATTTATTCTGTATAAATTTGAACACAAAGAGTCTCACATGCAACGCTTTTCGATTTTTAGTTGCGTTAAACCTTTTCGTAAATATTACTGATTAAAAACAAAACACATAATCGACATAATATCCAATGAATAAATACTAAAATTAATTCAATAAAATATTTAAGGTAGAGTAGAGTTTTTCAAGGGTTTTGTCTACACAAATTTAGATATCTGGAGTCTAACCACAACATGACGGATATAACAAGTACATCTGACTAAATTTCTTATTTATTTACCATTCAGGTATGTGAGGTATGTCAAACTTAAATCATGAATCAAAATTTGTTTCTCGCGGTAAGTTATGAAAATTAACCGACATAATAAAAGCAAAACGGGCTTCTTATATTACGTTCTGCGCACCACCACAGCCGGTGTAACAAGAAAATTTTCCGTTCGTAGACGGTAATATGTTTAGAAGTATGTTTATCAGAGGCACTAATCTAAAAGAAAGTAGTATTTTTGAAGTATTACTGTTACTATTACTATTTACTACCGACAAGATTAATTATTCACAAATCTACACTTAGTACCATTACAAAGGTACCTAAACTACGCTGTTTCAATAAATCGATCATTACGTAATTTGCAAGTACCCTCACAAAGATTCAAATAGAGAGCAAGCTGAGCGCTCTGCAACTTCTGGTAAACAGACATTCCTCTTTTTTACACATCATTACAGTTTTAAACTTTCTCAATTTCCACCGAGAAATTTATACAGTCTTGTAAGGTCGTTGTCACTTTATAGATTTGCGGCAAATGTAGCGGAAACTTCTACGAGGGCTCGACACGACTTTAGGCGGTCACCCCCAACCGCTACCCATTCCTCAATCTCCCTTCCCGGGTACTGCGCGTCGCAGCGACGATTGTTTACGTAATTACGTGCGAATTTTTAGTTTTTCCAACCACGTCCGCTCGTATTTTATTCGCGGTCGGTTCTCCAACAAAATATATGTATGTTTCCCGGTGCCAAGTAATTTGTATAATTAGTGCGCAAACAAACACATGTATTTATGAACACGGCGTTCGAGATTTATTTCCATAACATTGAAAAGTTTATGTTTCACATGCGAATGACTTCCATTCATAACAATAGGTGTCCATTATCTGACGATTTTAACTCGAACCGACCTCTCTGGACATATATAAACACTATGTGCGATGCATTTTTTGATGAATTATGAGCTAAAGTAATTTGTTGTCGCATGGTAAACTTCGAACTACGTGCGTGTTTAATACTGTGTAATTTATACAATCAATTCTCTCTCGGGAAAGAAACAATTTTGTTGATGTTGTTTTTATAGAATAATCCCACCGTACGAAAATATGGTAAAATTTGGTACCTATATCAAATGCATGGTAAAATGTATGTGCCATATTTTCAGACCGAGTGATAGTAGATTTTGCCCGCAATTTCTTTCGCGATATGGGGCTAGTTTTCTTGTGACAAATTCGCCAATAAATTTCCACTGGTTCCAGGTTCAAATCAAAGCCGAGCATATATTTTTTTCAAATTTGCCTCGACCGGATTATTTATCATTCACATCTTGATTAATGTTTCTAATTTACTTAATTTAAGTGATGATGTCGAACAAAATTTGCAACCACGGAAAGACCGGAGTGCACAGTTACTTTTTGTACTGTGGTTTGTAGGTGTGTATGCTACCGACCAAACCCGTTTCAGGACAAACTAGGGCAGGTAGACCCAGCCAATGAAACTAGTTTATCCTGTTATACTACAGGATAAAGTGGATTGCCCGCACGCAGACCGACTCGTAGGTCCGGGTTTGGCTGGCTAACTATACATAAGTTATTTAATATGTTATATTTTGTTTTGGCATTCATTCATGATTACCAAAGATTTTGACGATAATGATTGTTCTTGCTGATTTACCACTCGTTATTCAATGGATTTCTGCACTATTTCATATTGTAATAATGATAATAATAATAATCCACGCCTTAACATCCCCCAACACCTTTCGCCACTACGGGGGCATCGGCAGGCTCGAATCATTATTATGGCCCGCGTCAAGCACGTCTTAAGTTGTTTGGCTTTCAGCATTCGCCATGGAGTAAAGGAAAACGACAGAAAAACCTTTAATCTGAAAGCGGGGATTCGAGGGCGTGGGATTCGAACCCACGTCGCCCAGACAGATAGCCAAGCGCGGAGGGATAACCATATTATGACTATATAATATCTATATTCCAACTATATTATGACTATATAATATGTAGATGCAATCCAGGCAATTGGTATTTTTACCTGAACAAAAATAATGGAGTTTTAAAACAGTAATTTGCAGTCTCAGGCGTCACTTACCAACCAAATAAAATTTATAAAGAATTTAATTTTGTAGAATTTGTATTGAAGGGTTTTTGTATAGTTACAATCAATAGACTGAGACTTGGCAACAACATTCTATCATGAGAAAACATCAGCTCGAATTTTGTGGTGTAAAATAGTGCCAGCAAAACAAAGATCCGGCCAAAATCTGCTTAACTAAGCTAATTATTCAGCAGTAAGTAGATCAGTAGCCTCACACTATCTGAATGATATTTTTCTCTATTATACAGGGTATCCCATAAAGATTGCGACAAACTAAGAAGGGGCGTAGCGGAAACCTAAACAAGCGCTTTTTGTCAATAAAGTCATGTCCAGAAAAGAACCGTCTAGGCAGTACGCTGTATAAAAAAAGTGACTAAAATATTTTTTCTTGCATAATGCAAAAACCGTTTAATTCATAAGTTGTCTGGCGTAAGTTGGGGTGATTGTGGGGTGTTCGGACTCAATGGAATAATACTATAAACACGTGAGTGCACACGGTCATCGCTCTTGCGAGAACTGCTTCACAGAAGAGCTGCCAACCAATCCATCCTTAATGCAAATGTTCGTTTAAGATCTGGCGCACATCTCACTATTCTTCTTTACTTCAGCCTAGTGCCTACGGCTCTTTTCCGGACATGACCTTATTGACAAAAAAAAATCATTTTGTCGCAATCTTTTGAACAACGTATATATGAATCTAAGATTTGTGTAGTCTCTAATAATCCGTCGAGCGAATAACTGATGGTATGCCTTCAAAAAGTAGTCAAAATATGAAAATATAACGTCCATCTTAAAGCCATGTAACTGCAAAAGGTCATAATATAAACAGGTTAATGTTAGAACACTTCCAGAACAAACACATATGAGTTAGACTGTTAAATAAATAGAGGAAGAACAAGCCAAGAATCGATGATGAAAAGCATAACTGTTTCCTACTCGAAATTGACATGGGAACTAAAGACGGATGCCCTTGCCTCCGAAACATGTATTCACGAACACAAAAAATCAAATAAAGTCACCACCACTACTAACGTGTTTACATCATCATCTTTTATAACTGGAACTTTGTTTTTCGTTCGGGTACCATATCGTTCTTACACATATTTGGATTCAGCTTTTCTTTTATGGGTGGAGAGTAAGTATTTTATGAGAATTCCTTGAAATCGCATGATGATACTCAGAACTTTTTGAAATGGTTTCTCGATTCAATTCATCTTACCTCTTTACGGTGAGAACCGTTTTAGATTTATACATATCTGAAAACAGTGCTATTTAGTCGGTAATATTATAGTGTTAAAATAAAACAAAAACCATTATAACATTTTAAGCACGTATTTAATAACAAAAACTAAGAAATTAATAATAATAATATTTATTTCATAGGGGGCCACTATAATTTACAAAAGCAAATTCCAAAAAAGCGCCTACTTAACGACTATGTACATATAAGAAAGTTATGTAAAATTATTGACAGATACATATACTGATAATGTGATCTGATCTATACACTGATCTGATGTCTTTTGCCGGCCTTCGAGATAGAGTGAGCTATTTAAAAAAACTGATAGGCGCAGTTAAAAATTACGTGTTTCCTTGAAATAAAAAATACCTTACACTATTTTGTCAGTGTCTGTAGTAGCGAGAACTGAACCACAGGAAGTAGGAAAGGCAGGACAAGAAAAATGCTACGGATAAAAATACTTAAACTTTATTCGGGTCACTATCAGTCTAATTAATTAAAAGTACAAAATAGGCAAACATCTATGCATAAATACACACACGCGATCTGAGATCTCGCAATTTCTCGTTTCCCTAGTTTCGCTTACTCGTACTGGTAAACTACGTTCTTTGTTCCCTGAAACATAAATCCGCAATCAACCGCCGCCTCTTTGTTATGCTAATTTTATTTTGCCAAGTTACGTAACGAAATGAAACTAGAATCGTTTACCTGGACGTATTGTTCCTTTGGTGGGGGCGTTGGCTTCGGGATTTTTACTACGATATCGGTTGGCTTTCTCACCACCTGAAAAGGCAAAATCAATCATTTCCACGTTCACTGGTAGGTCCCTATTTTGAACAATACAACCGCATAGAGCACTGCGGCAACATATTCTTCATAGGAAAACTCACAGAATTGTACATTAGTAAATTTAGAATGAATAATATACTGAAGTTTCTTTCTCTGATCAATATTATGCAACTTTATAGCAACTTTTTAAGTATGACACATCATATGTATATGACAAACTGTTCTATTTTTTATGCAAAACTGGCATTTTTAAATTAAGAGTGGTTTATTAACCTGAACTGTTTAAACAGAGTTAGAGTTCGTGTTAGTGTCCTATCTACATCGATATTTTTCATTTGACGTTGACATGTTTACGTGTAAAGGAATAGCGCAGACGTCTGATCGTCTGGGGGTCAATTCTTAGCTAATGAGTTCGAACCGTATTCTATGGGCAGTGTCGGCAGTGCAGTGTCCTTTACTACCGGTAGAGTACGTGCGTTATGTTCATGTACTCTTCACGAATGCGGGAACTCGCGTATGACCTTGGATGCAATCAGTTCGAACCGTATTCTATGGGCAGTGTCGGCAGTGCAGTGTCCTTTACTACCGTTAGAGTACGTGCGTTGTGTTCATGTACTCTAACGCACGTACTCTCCCGGTAGTAAAGGACACTGCACTGCCGACACTGTCCATAGAATACGGTTCGAACTGATTGTATCCAAGGTCATACGCGAGTTCCCGCATTCGTGAAGTCACGCCAGGCTAAGAATTGACCCCCGGATAAGTGAACGAAAACTATCACAATTTTGGTTAAATAAACAAAAACGTTTTAGTACCAAAACACTCAACAAAAACACTAAAAAACAAAAACCTACATGGAAATATTATACAACAATTTACAGCCTTGGAAGTGTCATAAATAGTTGAACGAGAAAAAGAATTAAAAATCCTTAAAAAATGTCAAACCCAAACATGGTGTCGATAAGAAAACAAAAAATTACTTCTATTTCTTTGTGCTTTTAAAGAATTTAAAAAGTATTAATCTAATCAATTTATCTGACAGTATTGAACCATGTGACCACGTGAAAACCAGTCTAGGTGTCAAAAACTACTTTTTGATAACGATTTCCCTTAACGATTTCAAGTGACCTGTATTTTGTCAAGGTTCTCAAAACCATCAAACCTGTAACAACTTTTTGAAATACTAAGTTAGCTTGTCTCGTGTACTGTAGTATGAAAACCTGAGAAAATATCCGAGGCGTTTTTATTTTAATTCAATTCCCGATAGACAATTAAATATTTGTCCTAAGATTCTCGAGAAGAGGACAAGTGAAAATTGTAAATTATTCATAACTTTAGGGATGATGGATTTTGTGAATTGAATATGAATTTGCGAGTAGAATTATTTGCCATGAAACCGAACCCGGGCTACACAACTTTCTATCGTGTAAGGTTTCCCTCTTTCCTTCATTTTTCACACCTACCTACATGAAATCCGGAAAGTGTGTCCACAAATATTTTTGAAGTATTTACAGCGGTTGTCTACGTGTCGCGTTGACGCCTCCATATTAGAAACGACACGAATCGCAATAACTTGAAGTGACAAGCAACTACGTATTTATATTCAGTGTACATCAATCAATCGAAACCGCCTATTTGCTTTCCCTAACCAAATAAAAGGTATTAATATTATCCCAATTGTTACTCAAATGTTTTCTTGTATAAGGCCATAAAATTTGTAAATTACCATTAAGTCAATACCAGATCTGTCGGTATGGTATATAGTATACGACGTCATGACAAAAACAGTTGAAGATCTCAAATTAATTTGGTATAAATATATGTATTTAGATAAATACACATCCAAGAATTCTTTTAAACAACAAATTGTAAATAAAATTCGGTACAAGGCAATCAATTCTTGAATTTCAAAAGAAAAGCTTCTTGTTGCAATCGCGATTGGACGAAGACGATCTGTAAATGTTTCCAAATTGAGCTGACTATAAGAAGGACGATGACGTCAACCGTCAGGTAATAACCATTGTTCGACAGCACTTACAGTCAGTCACAGAATCTTTTGCCAGTTATTATGCCAAGGAAGAGCATTCCACGAATGGCAACATGAAGATAGCAAATCCACTTTCGTTATACATTGAAGAAAGCAATTTGAGCTTAAAAGGGATTTATAGTCGGACGCCAGTCTTAAAGTTAAATATAACTCATCATATTTTTTCAAAACTGTCCCATGTCAGTATGTGCCTCTCCCTACCCCACCCTGTACTAAGTGCAGAAGCCATCAAAATTGACTCCATTTTCAACAATATAGTAGTGTGAAAGAACATTTTTTCTGTTACGGCAATTAAAAAGAAGTACCGGTGTCGGCCAGAAAGACAATGTACTATCCGTGTTGCAGTGACATTGGACCCCAACAATCCATGATTTTTTTTGCTTATAAGCAGCGCAATCACCGCAATAATATTTCTTTTTATAATTAAATAAGTGTAGGTAATTCATATTGAATATTATATTCACTATTTTACTTAGGTACCTCATAAGTACCCCATAAAAAAAAGTTGCAAAATTAACTCTTATATAAATTATACTGAATTACAAACACTTTTTAGAAACTGTTTATGCTACTGTTACACAAAAAGTATGTCATTAATGTAAAGGTTTGCGTAATTGGTCAATAGTGTTACCCACCAATATTATTACAATTATTGTCTTCCAAAACCCTTATAATTTTAGCTTTTAGTTTAAAAAATAATGTACTTGTGGAATAGTATTACATCTGTGTAGGTATGCACGTGCTGTGCAAACATACAAAATGTAAAATATAGAGTAGGTCCTGGCAGGGTTGTACAGCACACATACTCATTACGTTTTGCATTTTAAATTGAAGCCGTCTCCATAATTAAAGGTAAATTTACAATGGCACTCCACTGCTGAAATTAATTATATTAGAAGGAAATAAAACCGTACTACTCCGGGACTTGAATTTCGAACAATTGTTCTCGCTAAGCGTTATAGCTGCCGAGTTTCCATAGCAGACGCTCGCAATATTTCCAAAGCCGAGACAGACAGACATCCTCTGGAAAAATGAACAAGAAGAAGACTGGAGGAGATTCCAAAGCGGCCTCCCTCTCGACGTGCAGGCGCCGCGCCGTGCAGCGTCGGAGGAATTAATAATTCTATTATGTTTGCGTTGTAAAGTTCAATTGAATATAATTAATTTTGCAACGCAATGTAACGAAATTACCTCGGCTTTGAATCCTTCCTTTGGGTCCGCGGTATAAGTAACAGTCCTAATGAATCCGTCTGAATCCACAACCGAATAACTGCCGGAGATCTTGTTACCGTCGCGTTGCTCCTGACGGTTTTGGTAGTTTGTGTTCAGGTCGTCAGTTACGTCAAATCCGAACTTGTATGACGAATCCGCCTGCAAACAGATGAATTTATTAACATTTAAACATGAAGAAGTTAGTTATATCAGTTAGCCATCGTTTAAAATTCATCTCTATTTGGTTTCATTGGCTTAAACTTAGATTTTTGAGGTTACTTTATTTGCCTATTTTTCGATAGTTTTGAGCAGTTTTACGTGGTTAATTCCACAGTGAGCGTATCCAACATTCTGGTGACCCAAGGACTTGGAGGGCCATTAATGTAGGTGACAAAAAAATTCATTTTTGCGATCAAATACGACATCAACTTCGTTTCTTGTAGACACATCACTATAAAATTATAAAATATTCGTAAGCGAGTTCGCGGGCTCAGCTGGTTAAATTATAATTGCTGTAATTCAAAATAGTGGGTTTCATACCAATTTTCAGTAATAAATAGTTTTTGTTTTTATTAAGTTAAGAAGTAGTTCCGAAGTAGCCTAGTGTCGCTGCCAGACTGATAAAATAAAGATTGTTGACTATTGATCTATATTTCAGTATTTTTTGTTTGTATTTTAGAGACCTTTTAACATTATTAATAGAATTTGAGATATTTGAAGATATTCCACGACAAAGAGTCCAGATTCTGAAAAGTCTGGGCTGAACGGGGCAAAAATTTATCTTTTAGACTGAAAAGCATGGATAGATGGTTTGAGCGATATTGAATATGAAGGAATTGATGGACTCGTAATGTGGTCACGCAACGTATATCCTTCTAATATTCCTCGCAGACCTAAAGAAAACATATCATACAGTATTTGATTTGATGTTCTGACATATGCTTTAGACTCTCAACACATGAAGTAAGGATGTCAGTTCATTTAATTCTTAGTAGTTTTGTCTTTTGCTTATTGGTGCGTATTATTAGTTTTTATGAGTTTTTTTAGAGCATATAAGAATTCGGTCTCTGTAACACAGAAGAATGGTTTTTGGATTTTTGTTGTTGAAAATGTCGTATTTATGTTCTTATCCAATGTGATGAAGTCACTTCAAGAACGTAGTAAGAAGTTTATGTAAATAGAACAATTAATGCAAAATATTTTTAGTAAAATCAAAAATTATTTTTTCCTTCAGTGTGTATTGTTTATTTTTTATTTTTCAGAATTTGTTCAGATACTACATTTGAGTTAAAATGAGTAAATTTATAATAAACATAGTAAATAAACAGAAGTAATCTATTCATCCTATATACTAACCCGGAACCGGCTAGCAAACGCACAATCTCCCGAGATTGCACTATGAAATAGTGATGGGCATAATCGAGATGCAGTAATCGAATTAGTCGATTATTGAAATATCTCGAGATAATCGATCATTTACATTAGTACTAATTTCGTTAGTAGTACTAATTTCGTTAGTATTACTAATTTTGTTAATACTACTAATTTCATTAGTACTACCAATAAATAAAATACTACCTGATGAATAATGGGTGGCTCCTCCGATGCTCCGAATGTTCTGCATCATCTGCGTCGGCGCAACTAATTTACCACTAACATTTCGCCTATTAATGTCTGCCTGAAATCCCCGGTAAACCGTTTGTCGACGGCGTGTATCGAGTATTCTATCTGGACATTTTTGTTTCAGTTTTTACTATTCAAAAATTGTTTTTGTTAATTAGTTTTTATTACATAGAGCTGTCGCTGTAAAAAAGCTGACAAAATCCAATGGAACATTTTCCTAAGAACGACATCAAAAGTTCCGATTGCACTCAATAACTATCTGCAAGAACTTGACAAAAACGATCTACCCAATAACTACCCCTAACTAATATTAACAAACGAAAGCACTTTGTGTTTCGTTGTATCTTTGTCGGCATTTGGTACCGGCGTTGTTTACCCTCATAACACGCGGGCATTACATTGCAACTTCACCGCAAAAGTAACTGAACGAATTAGTACTACTAATTTTAACAACTATATTAGTAGTACTAATTTTAACAACTATATAAGTAGTAGTATTTTTAACTAATAAATTAGTACTACTAATTTTAACTAGGTACTAAATTAGTAGGTACTAATAATTCCAACTACTATATTAGTAGTACTAATTTTAACTACTAAATTAGTACTACTAATTTCAACTACTAATTTAATCGATTACTATATGTCTCTACTACTAATAATCGATTATTGAAATACCTTGATTATGCCCATCACTACTATGAAAGCGCCAGGAATATCTAATTACACCTTATAGATATTAATTTGTTATACACCCAAGGAATTATATGTAGGTGTTTACTTCCGTGATCAGCTATTTTTTTTTTTCTTGTCGCTCGATTAATCCGACAGTCGTTTAAAAACTAATCATTTCAGGTCACGCTTTAGTGATTGCCATTTCTAGTACGTACGGCAGGTGCAATGCGTCTATGAGTGAAAGTGAAATGGGTGCACGAAAGGTGTTTCAAACGGTGCTCCTTATTTCGGCTTTCACGTCAGTTTTTACTCAAATCAAATCAAATTATTATTATCGATTTTATTATCGGAACTTCATAATTATGGACTATAACGGCTGTCAATCAGAATTGAAGTTTCTTGGAATAATTTGTGGTCAATAAAGTAGATTTCAAATCAAAATCTTTCTGTAAACCGCTGGTTGATGAAATATTTTGTTAAATTGGCTTGTCCGAATCTTAGAACACTCATAGTGGCGAGATGTTTATTGACATGGGACGCTTGTCACATTTCCGCCACATCGTTTATATGACCTTGTACTGTATGTTGCAAAAAACGCTATTTCAAAAAGTTTTACTGAAAAAAACCGTAATGCCGCAATACAAATTTTATATTAATATGTTAAAATTATGTTACAAAAAAAGCAATGTAGCGCATCATAGAAAACACGAGATTGGTGTACTCCTTACTAATAACCCAGCCCGTATATTCAAAACAATTTCAGTGTTTTAACGTTACGTGACTGCATAACTACCGTAGAACTATTTAACAATTAGAAAGATGAAAAACGAGTCTCAAATAGCGTGGTATAGTGGAAGATGGTGGTGCACGAAAATAATCAGGCAGATATCACGGCAGCGTTGGATGGAGAATGTGAAGCATGTTCCTATGATAAATATCTGAAGATGGGGATGGCTTGAATTCAGAAGCGCAGATGGGTATGATATGGTTAATGTCTATTTAAGATTGGTTGTAATGCCAACCTATTCTAATTGAGAGAAAAATGAAGAAGCAAGGATGAAATCTGGCCTTATGCTGGCCGAGCACTGGTCAGATCAAGCGAATCGAAGCTCTCCTATCGCCCTTGACCAGTAGTTATAGGCCTTCTATCGAGGGTGGCATGTCTATCCATTAACGAAATATCGTTAATGTAACATTATTCGAGAGATTTATAGGTACTGTAATATGCAATATAACTTGACATCGAACATGACATCGAAGAAACATTAGAAAGAAACACAATAATTTCACGGGTTTAAAGAAAATAAATATGCTAAAGTTTCAGTCATGTAGTGTGAAGTGTGTAGTGTTAAATTCACGGTCACATTGAATACTTTCATGAACACTAAAATTAAAATTTAATACCTAAACCTATTTAACTAAACGAATAAATAATGAAGAAGATCGACGTAATAATTAGGGTTTGCAATCCCGCAACGCTGGATTCCGCATTCCCGCGGGATCCCGCACTGCGGAAACCCGCAGAAAATGCGGGATCCGGGCGGAATTTTTTGAACGTGATATTCCCATTACTCGACGTGTATAAGCAAGATTTGTGAGAGAATGTTGTATTTGAACGAGAATATAGCTGAAAACTCAGAAAGTTCAGATGTTGAAGAAGATATCGAAACAAATTTATCTCTTCAAGTACAACTATAGATGCAACTCAATAAAGAATGAAAGTATGGTTGCAGCCTACATTGCAACCGAAATGACAGAATTTGAAATTAGTGAAAAAAAATCTGATGTGGCCAGGCACATGACTTTATCATACAAAATATAAAATTAATAGTTTAGCTGCATGAGAATCTATTTGATTGAGATAAATCGTGTCGCATTAAATATAAACTAGTTACCCGGGGTTTGACAGATATTTTGATAGTCAATAGTATCAATAGTAGGTATTGTCAAAGCATCAGTATTTGACACTACCGTCACTACTACTGTCATCAGAATAATAGTTATTTATCTCACAAGTGCCAAAAATACGGAATAGCGCGACGAGCGGTGATCCGGCGCTTTCGGCAGGAGTGACATCAACGTTTTTTGTGTCGCTTTTTGAGAAATACGTATTTAAAAAAAATCAAAAATGGTTATATTTCTGTATAGGACATGTTAGGTTGATACTGGTACCACGAAACGTCAAGTTTAAAAAGCTATTTCAAATTCTGACAGATTTATATTCGTTCATGTCACTGTAAATGTCACATCCGTACCAACATACTAAAATATAACTACACTCATCGCTATACTTTATTTACAATTTTCTCAATTTATCGTTTTTACAATTAGATATAACAACGGGTTGATATTTCTTATCAACAAACAATCAAATTGCTGATCTTATTTTATTTGAATTTTGTATTTTGTACTTTGCTGCACTAGAGAGGCAACGTTCCATAGCGGTTCTCCAACCTGTGATGAAATCAGCTGTTTTCGAGTGTGACAGCCATAGACATTTCTGTGGTGACAGCACAAAAAAATTTTTGTTAAAATCCTGGCTACTATGTAGCTTCATATCAATGCAGATGCGACCGATCTCGATCAAATAGAATTTGCTCTTGCAGCTAAACTATTAATTTTACCAAAAAATGTCATAGGCATAAATTATTCAAAATTTCGTCTACTTTAATTTATTATTTATCTATTTTGACGAAATTACAGAAATGACCAAAATCGTTGAAAAATGGTAAGAGTAAATAGCCAGTTCCTTTGGACCATTTTGAACCAAAAGCTTTTCAGCTCTAAGTTTGGTCATAAAACTACTAAATACGCACTTTCGTCCCGATACCTTAGTAGTTTCTCCGGAACCGTCGTCACAAAAATCGGGTACACACATACACACACACAGACATTTTTTTGTACCTAGGTCAAAAATGTTCAGGGGACCCATAAAGACCTATTTCCGCTAAAATCTCAATTTTTTTTTTCGGCATGATTACAATACTTTACATACTGCGTATGATAAAGTAAAAAAAACAAATATTTAACCCTGGTCCACGATTATTTGAACGCCATAGCCCCTACAAGTGTAGAAGCACAAGGGAATTTTCAGCAGTAGGGTGTATCTGTAGTTCTGTAAGACGTAAGCTGGGAGATGCAACGCTGGACACCATATGTTTCCTACGATAGTATTTTCAGGAAAACTTATAAATTCTTGTTTTTTGTTTTATTTTTTATTTTTATATTTTTTGATTTAGTTTTATTTACAGTTATGAGTTACGTTATGTACCATATTATATTGCCGCTATTGAACTTATTCTCTTTAGTCGAGTTTCTGGTATAAAGAAGATAGTAAATAAAATATATAACAATAACATCTCTGATTTTCTAATCTCTGCAATAGTACTTAGTCCTTCCTAATTATGTTATTGCAAGAAGTAGGCAGCTAAGTAACGAGAGCAAAGTGTTATGAGTTTAATAGTTGAAAGCTTATTATTATACCTACATTGTTAATTGTTATAGTAACTTTAATCATTACAATTAATTGCAATGCGATAAATTTATGCTTAACTTCTCTCTTAACTTCTCTAAACTTCTTAAGTCTCCGTTTGACTTTCGTTGCGTTTTCTATATAATAAGAAAGGGTTGTTATTGATGTGACGAACTAAATATATTAGACGATTAAGGGCCTTCTTTATTACCTTTATGTTTGCATGGATAATAAATGTTTGGGAAATACTGCGGGATCCTGCGGGAATACCTAATTTCCCGCAAATTTCCCGCGGGAAAATAAAGTCTGCGGGATTGCAAACCCTAGTAATAATGAATATATCTGAAATATGTATCTGAATATCTGAAATTGTAGAAGCACAATTTCGAACAAGTTGCGCTTTTTGAATTAAATAAGAAAAAAAGAATGCTGGAAAATGACACATAATATTCATAAAACTAAGCAAAAATAGTCACCTTACAAAAGTCTGCATCAAAGTTGACGATTGGTACAAACCCAAAATCGCCTTACAATGTATGTACCTTATACCGGGCAGCTCAAAACGCATCAATTTGGCATCAGTAAGGAATGTTTTTATATATATATATATAATAATACCAAAAAATGTTATTTGGAACGGTTGCTTAGAAGTCAAAATTATGTTTAAATATAAAATCATAGTAAGTTTAATATTTTGAAAAAAACTAGAACAATTTACTTATTTTTACTTTATCATACGCAGTATGTAAAGTATTGTAATCATGCCGAAAAAAAAAATTGAGATTTTAGCGGAAATAGGTCTTTATGGGTCCCCTGAACATTTTTGACCAAGGTACAAAAAAATGTCTGTGTGTGTGTGTGTGTGTGTGTGTGTGTGTGTGTGTGTGTGTGTGTGCGTGTGTAAACGATTTTTGTGACGACGATTCCGGAGAAACTACTAAAGGTACCGGGACGAAAGTTTATATTTAGAAGTTTGATGACCAAACTTAGAGCTGAAAAGCTTTTGGTTCACAAGGGTCCAAAGGAACTGGTAGTTTATTCTAAGCCTTTTTGAAGGATTTTGGAAATGAGCCGCCATTTCTGTAATTTCGCCAAAATAGTTAATTAATAAATTAAAGTAGAGGAAATTTTGGATAATTTATGCCTATGACATTTTTTGGTAAAATTAATTGTTTAGCTTTTTAGTTTATTCTAAGCCTTTTTGAAGGATTTTGGAAATGAGCCGCCATTTCTGTAATTTCGACAAATTAGTTAATTAATAAATTAAAGTAGAGGAAATTTTGAATAATTTATGCCTATGAAATTTTTTGTTAAAATTAATAGTTTATCTTCAAGAGCAAATTCTATTTGATCGAGATCGGTCGCATCTGCATTGATATGAAATTACACAGTAGCCAGGATTTTGACAAATATTTTTTTGTGTTGTCACATTCGAAAACAGCTGATCTCATCAGAGGTTGGAAAACCACTATGGAACGTTGCCGCTGTAGTGCGGCAAATTATAAAATACAAATTTCAAATAAAGTAAGATCACCAATTTGATTGTTTGTTGATAAGAAATATCAACCCGTCTTTATATCTAATTCTAAAAACGATACATTGAGAAAATTATAAATAAAGTATAGCGATGAGTGTAGTTTTATTTTAGTATGTTGGTGAAACAAATATAAATCTGTCAGAATTTGAATTAGCTTTTGAAGGTGCGTTTTCATTAGTGACAATGGCAGTGGTAGCAGACGCCGTTATAGTATTTCCAATAGAAAATTGATAGTGACTCATGTTTATGTACATGCAAACTAATGTGTGTCATTATCACGATATGTAAGAAATACTATAATTTCGTATTCTACCACCGCCATTAGCTACAATTACCTACCAATCGGAACGCACCTTTAAACTTGACGTTTCGTCAAAGTGGTACCAACCTAGCATTTACTATACAGACATCATTTATTTTTTTTTAAATACGTATTTCTTAAAAAGCAACACAATAAACGTTGATGTCGCTCCTGCCAAAAACTAGATAGCCGACTCGCTCATATGCGACGGCGACACTCCGCCTTCGGTGACGCGCCGCATCACCGCTCGTCGCGCTATTCCGTACATTCGGCATTTGTGACATAAATAACTATTATTCTAATGACGTAGTGTAGGTAGTGTCAAATGCTGATGCTTTGACAATACCTACGATTTATCTCAATAGAATAGATTCTCATGCAGTTAAACTCTTAATTTTATATATTGTATGATAAAGTCATGTGCCTGGCCACATCAGATTTTTTTTTATTTGCACTCTTGCAGGAACTACCTATAGTGATTGATTTTACAGATTATTTTTGAAATTTTTAGTTAAATGTGCCCAAATGTTCATTTTCATAGTACAACGTTGATATATCACCCAGTAGGTAATTAACATTACGGAACAACTATGGATTGCAAGGGCATGATTTAGCTTTTATTGGTTTACTATTCGTGAATTCACAGACAATAAGACAATTAGACAATAAAATAATCGTAATTTATAATCCATTTACTTGTTTTTTTTTTTTCGACAGTTGGTAATTATTTAACTAATATATTACGACTTGATAACAGATATGGCATTGGCATATGGTTTGACGGGAGATGGACGAAGTAGACAATTTCAAACAAACAAAAAAATCTTACATTAGTTATTCCATAATTTTAATTACCTATAGCTATGGGGCGATTTCAACGTCGAATCAAGAAAATGAACACATTTGACATAATGCCGAATTAGTATTCACACATCAAAATCATAAGAATATCACAAATCACAATGATAGCTACTAAAAACATTTCTTTTTCAGATTCATACATAAACACATAAGCTGTAAGACTTGATAGTCAAATTATTGGTTTTAGACCATCAACTTTTATGAAGAACACAATTTCCTGAGAAGTGAATTATAATAGTGTTTTTCATAAGATGCTAACTGTTTACAGGTTATAGTATAATTTGTTGCTTCAAATCTGTGAGTTTCAAAATATAAGATCGTGTGCCCTCTCGATAGAAATACTTTGAAGAGTTCAGTGTTTGATAGACAGCTGACAGAAACAGTGTCGTGCAATCACAGTCAAGTCGTTTAAAATACATCAGTCTCTGATTCTGTACTGAATTTTGCGTGCAACTACAAGTTCAACTTTTTCAGCGGTCAATGCTTTCTCTTACCAATACACCGGCAACCATAGAACCGCGTTCCCTAATCGCTAAACACGCTCTTACGCAATTACTTAATTTGTGTATGATTGCTTTGACCCGTTGCACGATTTAATATAATCTATATTTACACGGCAGCCACACTTATGAAATAAATTTTGTCGCCAGACATGAGACAGTGAAAGTGTAGGCAACGACCCGAATGTCGCACGCTAAGATAGAACAATAAATATCCTTCAGCTATTACCTAGTGAGTAAGTCGTTTGTTTATCGTATAAGGTCAGGCTGTTCAATGATCGACGTAGCCTTTGGTGGTGCACCTTCTCCGGTGCTCGCAAAATCGCACGCTCGTTGCATAACAAAGAAGAAACGCCGGTCGTGTCGATGCACTTGCGATTTCGTGAGGATTACGGCCGGCGTAATCGCTTACTCGCGCAGTCGATAATAACCATAATAATCCATTACGAAATGTCTGAACGCCTAATAACTAATTGTGGATAGCACCACGACACTTGTATTGAAGTTAATTAATTTGATAGTTACGTGTTATTGTAACCTGTATTTATTTACTGTGTTGCTTATCTTTTGTATAGAGGTTACTTGCTAAGATCTATTATTGTCACGGAATTGTATGGATTATGGGAACGCGATGACTATCGAGTTAAATTATGTAAATATGACCTAAAATTGGTAGATAACTTGTGGTAATTATATTGTACGTCTACGTGTGTTGGAAAAATTATGGGAACTGAATACTGGCTAGAAAACATATTTTGCGAAGAACTCAATTGCAAAACCCACAACTGGCTATTGCCTTTTGTTAAATAGGAAGTGGGAGGGTTCGAGAAAAATAGAATGATGTTAGAAAATGTTTAGTGAAACAATCACTTTGTGCTTCTTCAACGATTTGTCTATTTTTTAACAAATTTCCTACACGCTAATGCGGAACGGCACTATATACAGGGTACATGATAAGTTGATAACAATTTTAATTTAATTTAAATCATATCATTAATATTAATAATCATATCATGATGCATATCTCAACACAATAAAAGACAGTTGGCGACATATAGTTTGAAGTTTTGCTCACAAAAAAATGGTGGACGCATCGATCATCGTCGATCATCATCGATCAACATCGATCATCATCGATCATCATCGATCAACATCGATCATCATCGATCATCATCGATCATCATCGATCAACATCGATCAACATCGATTATCATCGATCATCATCGATCATCATCGATCATCATCGATCATCATCGATCATCATCGATCATCATCGATCATCATCGATCATCATCGATCATCATCGATCATCATCGATCATCATCGATCTTCATCGATCATCATCGATCATCTTCGATCATCATCGATCATCATCGATCATCATCGATCATCATCGATCAACATCGATCATCATCGATCATCATCGATCAACATCAATCATCATCGATCATCATCGATCATCATCGATCATCACAGTCACCGATTCTTATGCTAACTTGAAAAGTAAATGAATCCCGTATTTTAGTTTTAAGTCGTCACCAAACAAAACAAATGAATTTACTTTTTTACTCAAGAACTCATAAAAATCGATTAGTGCAGTAGTATTTAAAATGTCTTGAATGAAAATGTCAAATTTACAATTTGACTTTGTTTAAGTCCTAGTGTTTTTCTTAACTATTTGTTTTTAAAACATTTCATAAATCTTATAACTTTAATAATGGAGAAAAGAGTGGTGCAACTTTAATTTTCTTTATTGACACCATTTTGGATTTTGATATGCTGGAATCTTTCCTAATTCTAATGTCACTCTTTATTGACTGTTCACTGACTGCACAATTTTTACTTTATTATACGTAGTATGATAAAGTATTGTCCCCAGAACAGTTTTCACCAAGGTACAAAAAATGTCTGCGTGCGTGTGTATGTGTGTGTATATGTGTATCCGTTTTATTTGTGGCAACAATTCTGGGGAAACTTGGAAAGTTATTGGGACAAAACTTCATATTTAGAAGTATCGTGACCAGTTTTTTGTGCAAAATGGTACAAAGGTACTGGATGTTTACTCTTAGTAGTTTACAACGATTTTGCAAATGAGCCGCAATTTCTGTAATTTCGTCAAAATAGTAAAATAAGAAATTAAAGTAGATGAAATTATGAATAATTTCTAATTTATTTCTATGAAATTTTTTGGTAAAATTAACTACTAAATTCCATTTCACCGAGATTGCTCGTACTGCATTAAAATTGGCAGGTCCTAATCAGTCGCCATTTTCTTAAAGGCCAACATATGATCCCTCCAACAATTAATTACTTAAGTCTTGACTTCAATTGTAAGTCACCAAAAGATGACTCTATCATACTATCGGTATATGTATAAATTTAATAGTTTAGCTGCATGAGACTCTATTTGATTGGGATCGGTCGTTTCTGCATTAAAATAAAAGCCAGGGTTTGACAGATGTTTTGATTCTAATGACAGGTAGTGTCAAACACTGATGCTTTGACAATACCTACTGTCAATAGCAGTAAACTATCTGTCGAATCCTGGCTTTTATTTAAATACAGACACGACCGATTTCGATCAACCAGAGTTTCATGCAGCTAAACTATTAATTTTATACATATATAGTATGATAAGCAGTTGTTGGAGGGATCATATGTCGGCCTTTACAAAAATGGCGATTGATTAGGACCTAAATATCTGCAATTCAAAACAAACCAACTAAATTATAAATATAAAATCCCATAAATGCATCTACGTGACGTTCTTTTAAATTTATTAAACTGTTCTTATTAAGTATATTAAATGACACGGCTAAGTAGCAACTCAGGTAGTGTGTAAACATTGTCACTTAATCATTGTTTAGAACACTTTGTAGGTATTTAACGGTTAAGTAGTAACTTGCCACATGCTACTTAACTTGTGATTTAGCCGTGTGTGTAGGACCCTTAAGATCAACCTCGGTCGTCAGTGCATTTTAGAGCACATTAATAAAGGGAAGAGTGTAAATGCTTACAGAAGAAAAAATACCTACATGTGAATGTGATTCGGTAACATCGTGATTGTGGTTGTTCCATTAGCAACAAACAATTGCGTTAATATGTGAAAACTAATCAACTATAATAAACTTTTTGTAAATCCCAGTTGTTATTGGTATATTGAGATGACGAATGTATCCATATTTTCCGATTAAAACCCTATTATTTGAAAATGCTGTCCGCAGCGCCCTTCATTGCGCGTAACTTGATAATTTGCAAGGGCTGGTCATTGCCAGTAAGAAATGCTAAACCAGTAACAAATCAAAATCGAATCATCACTTTTTAACGGCTCGGAATTTTCCGTATTATAATAAATACGATGAGATGTCTTGGTATCGTCGTAATCGTCGTTCCAGCAACGGAAATTTGAAATGCTTTCCGAAATAAATCGATGGAACGGCGAAGAGCTAGCGGCCGCGCTTTCGGTTAAATCGGGACCATCCATTTTGGTTCGTTTCACTACTTTGTAATTCCAAAATATCAAAACGTAGAATGCTAATCGCCTGAACGGGGCGGGCGTTCCAGTCCCCCTAGCGACAGGGTAATCATTTGTTTGCCATTCGGGACACGACTTCCATTTGTATTAATGTCACACGGATAGATCTAAATGAACACAGACTAATAATTCTTTAGTTATGCAATGTCGCGTGGTGTACTTTTGATACGGCTATAGGTTATGTATCGTGGGAAAAACCTCATATGTGTGGGAGTGGTTATGAAATAGAAAGAGTTAAAAAAATTTATGTAAAAAATAAACATACAAAAAAGCGTGGAAAATTAAAGGTTAGGAAACGCCGCCATCTGGAAAATGGAGTACAAATTAATGAACTTTAGGATGTGCTTTCGTATTTATTAACATTATGCAAAACTATTGCGCTATTTTGGCTATTATGATTTTATATGCCAATGAGTGAGACAGGTAGATAGAAGACAGATAGAAGTTAGTAAACATGTACCGCTGCAGGAGACAACAACGTGTCATTATAGTTAAATATTACTATTAAAATTGTGAAAGTTTGGTTGCTAAAATTCGTAAATTGCGTAGAATTTTCGGTAGATATAATATCCTAAGTTCTTGAACCGTGAAAAGAATAGTCGGAACAAGATACCATTAAAATCTAGCAAATGTGATACTTGTGCACAACGTAACAATGCTAGAAGGCATATATGAGCTCACAGTGGTCGTTCCGAAACAACTGACACCCATAGTAAAGTGTATTGCAAATAGGGGTTTTCGAAATTTAAAATTTCATGTTGATGAAAAGTTGTCCCTATGGACCCACATATACCGCAAAAAAATGGCTTGAGAAAAATATTTAGGAATCCCGCAGGAGGCTTAAAGATTCGAATATTCTCATATTTCTTTTTAATGAAAGTTTAAGACATTTTTCCCACACGGACGCACAGAATAAAATATTTAATGACAAATAAACTCTTATCAACATTTAAGGACTTTTTTGAATTATACGAAATGGTAATTTTTCTAAAAGTTCTATAGAATCTAAATATAGTGCGGGCGATCTAAATATTGCAATAGAGTAATATATTTTTGTATACGTTAATTTCACATCTTGTTGTTAACTTTTTCTATTTGAAAAGAAAAACTTACTCATTTTGCCATTTTGTTGTGGTATGTCCACAGGGACAACTTTTCATCAACTTGTAATTTTGAAGTTAAAAAGGTTTTTTCGATATACCCTAATGCACAGCGAAATGAGTTTACTAATTGGACTAATTGGTTGCAAACAACAAAGTGTGAATGCTGATTTTGTGGACATCATCTTGAGCTTTGTCCCGTATGTCTACATTATAAATCAATAATACTTCAATACATTACTACAGACAACCATGTTTAATATAAAATTCAAATCTTGTACTCTTATTGTAAAACCTTTTCAATAACACTGAGATGCATTTTCCGTACCTAATTTATTCTTATACAAGAAAATTGTCAGAAATTTTCAGGAGACACCACAAAATGTGAAACTTGGCGAACAATTGCCCTTTTAAACTTAAACGCAAGTAAGGCCAAGGTTTCTCCAGGTATGAGATAGATAGTGCTTCAAATCTAAAACCAAATTATTGCAAAAGAAGCTGACTGCGAATGAAAGTTACTATGGCAATAAAGGACCAAATTAAAATGTATACTCTAAGGAGATTGCAGCCACGTTAGAAAATTAAGAAGTAAGGTTAGTGGAGCACATGTTACCTTAGGAGTATTATAAACATAAAGGGAGGAATCGTGGAAATATTGTTCATAAAAATCTAACAGTTCAAATGTTCAAACAAAAAACTCTGGAGAAGAGCGCGGGAAGTCAACATAAGCAAGGCAATTGTAAGAAGGAAATGGAGATGCGGAAATCTGACAGACATTACGAAACATGCTATAGAACACACCATCGGGGAAAACAAGAGAAGGTAGAACAGCACAAACAGATGAAATCACTACTGACAGAAATGAAATAGTATGGAAAGGGAATTACGGAAAATCTATATCGAAGCCGTATGTACGATGTATGTAGGAATGAAAAATACTAAGCAAGTAAAATAATTTTGGCCCAGTTTACGGGACATATAGTGCCTAAACTACGTAGATGGAAAGCAAACATCATGCATTCGATGGCGTGGGGTAAGAGAAGTATTTAGAATATGAGTCGGAGATCAGAAAAACTTCCGATCAGAGGAGTTGAAGTAAAAAAAAAATACCGACTCCGACTCCAACACTTAATAAAACATCATTGCTAGATGATATGTTGCCTCGGTAGATGTTAAACAAAGAACACCAAATATATTATCAGGTCCCAAAGTACATGTGTAAATATAATAAAATATTTGAACTTAATTTTGTTTTAAGTGGAAATAATTTTATTTTTGTATTTACATAATGTAAACGCCACAAATTTAGACAGATTAAGGATTTTTTGTTACATTTGTACCTGTAGAATTCATATGGTGATAATTACTATGTCAACTTTTTTAGACAAATATTTCCTAAACATATCTAGCTATTTATTTTTAAAGAAAATTGAAAATAGTTGTGGTACTATATTCCGACAAATATAAACATTCAAGTAAATACTAAGTATTTTAAATATTGTTAAATAAGATTTATTATTAAGAAATATTAAACATTTATGTTTTCCCATTTTTAATGAAACAGTATAAAATAAGTCCTTAGTCTTCTCAGTCTGCCCTTTCTCCCTCATCTGTATTTTAAGTTTTCTTACATCTGGAATTTTTAGTGTTTTCCTTGGCGAAGCTTTTTATTCTGTTCCTTTTTCGCTTCTTTTCTTATTTTTCTTCAGAATAATTTTCTTTTCTACTTTTTTCTGTAAGATTTTTCTGAATAATGTTACAGAAGAACAGTTTCATTTTGCTTTATTCGGGTGCTTCAGGCCAGAATATTGGTTTTTAAAGAGATGGTGGTATGAGTTATCTCCAAAGGTGGTGTATTAATGCCCAAATCGCTACCCTCTGCTGCTAGAGTAATAATTAGGGATTATTGATGTCCGTAATTCCGATTCTTGTGTTCTAATTTGCACAATATGCGTACAATTAATTCTAATATAATAAAACAAACGATGTGAATTATGTATTATTTTCTTGTGCAAAGACAGCAATAGGGCCACAGGTATTACTTCTAACCATGTACGCAATTCCGACACACATGTCTGATTTAAGGACGTGCTATATTTTCATACCTAACTCCGACACCGCTAAATTTGTAAATAATGGCGGTTGAAGGAGTAGTACACCGTATTATTATGAAAATATAAAGCATTTTTACCTTTTTAGTCAGAGTAAATAGATATTATTAGAATTTTCATAATTACTGTTATCCTGTAGCGATGTAAAAAGAAGTCGAATTGCAGTTACATTATAAGGAACAAATCAAGTTCAAGCATCAAGTTCAGTCAAACTTTTAGTTTATATTCTGACCGTTGGAACATTGGTAGAATAAGAAACGTTTGTGGGTTGATAAGTGTAATGTCAAACCAACAAACCGGATGTCCTAAAGTAAAGTTCAATGTGTAAATTTGTTTTGTAGATGTCTTATTTTATCCAACTTAAGAGAAATATGTCGGAATTTAGGACATTGTCTGAATTTGGGACGTTTACCTTATCTAAGTATAATTTATTTACTACTATTTTTTATATATATTTTTAAGTATAATTTAGTTACTATAAATGCAAAATGCTAGACTAACATATAAATTTATTATTTGCTTTTCTTTAGTGCATTTGTTTTAATAGCAAGTTAATTGTTGACTCGGTTGTATTATTCTGCGCCTGTATAATTTACAGATACAGATGTTTTTTTTTCTAATACCGCATTATCTGAATGAACTAAAAGTAAAAACGTCATCTTTAAATAATGGAAGCTACACTTGAAGTTTATCTCAATAAACCATTAAAAATAAACAAAAAAATCATCAATTGTCAAAACTTATTGGTACAGACAACCTGATTCAGAAGTACAACCTTGAGAAGGTCAAGGTGTCGTTTAAATTCGTACCTTGTTTCTTATGGAACTTATACGAATCTTGCGTACACAAAATTCAAATGTACAGTGCTTAAAAGTTAGGAGCTAGTTGAAAAAATCACATAAAGAAACAAGGTAGTATTTCATAACACAGTTCAACCCCCTAACGGTCATACCTTCGAAACGGTTTTGATTAAACGTGTTTTGGTTTGTTTATTATGCTATATTGCCTCTAAACATATTCCTGACACGTGAATATTTATTGCTATGGCGGATCTAGTTGTTATTCAAAACCCATATAGAAATTTATTGACATATATTGACTAATTATAGCGTGGCATATAAGCGCCAAAAGCCTTTTGCTCTGTTCGCATTTTTACGGATATTACAGCCATTCCACTTCGTCGATCGGGTGAATAAATTAAATGAAATTTTACTACCGGCAATTTACGCTACAATTGCCACAATTTTATGCGACTTTTAATATGCAATTTTTCAACCAATGCTCAATAGAACTTCATAGCCAGCACTTCAGAAACTTGCGAAATACAGATTTACCAATCTCGTACGTAATTACTATGGAATTATACTTGTAGAGTATTTAGATATTGTAGACATTTCTGAATATACACCGATATATTGAATGCACGCTCTAGAATTTCAATCAGTGATTAATTTGGGTAATAAATAAATAAAATAATCATTTAGCAACTTTCTAAAATTGAAATATGTTTCACTATAACGGCCGCGATCATTTAAGTGCATATAAAATAGACTTACGTCATCGTATACTGGTTCTTCTTCTTGCGGTTGGGGTCTTTGCTGGGCAAAAACTTGTTTTGGTCTTGGAGCTGGCCTTGGTGCTTGGACATTGTATTGGGTTTGTGGTTGATACTGGACCTGGTATTCAGTTTGTGTTTGTGCTGCGGTATCCGGTTGCTTTCCATAATTTCCCGGTCCGTACAACAATTCCTCTTGGGCATCTCTAAGGGCTTGCTGCTGTTTCCTGACTTGCCATTGCGCACGCCTTTCGGCGGCAGCCACAGCTTGGTTAGCTAATTCTTGCTGTTGCTGAGCTGCTATTTGTTGGGCGTAACTAGGCCCAGCAACGTGTGTTGCTGCTTTTTGTATCTAAAATAAAACAGATTTATTTGTACAGCGTCTGTAATGTGATGACCTGTGCAATTTAATAGATGTTGCGATATAACTAAGCTCCCATTTGCAAGAACAACCCCGTAAGCATATGGTATTAGTAACATAATATTAACTTTACTTAATATATTTGCGACTATGTTGTGTGATTATCTAACACATTGATCAAGTGTGAATTTGGTAACAAAAATAATTCGTTAGCGTCAAATTTATTCAAGGTAGGTACCATTACGTTTTCTCAAAAGAATTAATTACAGTTTATTACATGTAGCTGTTTTGCTAATTTAAAAATTATTAATTTATTTAATATTATACTTTTGATTACTGTCTGTGGTCCATAAATCAACAGTTAACCTCCAGGTGACAGAATGGTTCCTTTGTAGTCCCTCGTTATGTTTATCGGTACAATCCGCTCATTGTAATCGCTGATGTTGTAATTCCGCTATTGTTTTTACTGTTACCAACAACCCATAAAATTACTTTTTAGCCGACTTCCTGCGTGGAAATTATATATGCAACAAAAAAGTGCATTTTAGTGTTTTTGCTAAATGTGGCAGTCCGTTAAATTTTTTCTCAAATGTCTTATTTTTTTGTAAGTTTGCATTATATTATCACTTTTTCTACGTGGCTACGTGTAATCGAGACTATCCAGAAACGAAACCTTATCTCAAAACATTAAAATGCAAGCTTGCAACAATATGATAAAATTCTGGAAAAAAATAATTTAATAACTTTGCGTTTCCTAAAATGTTTCGTTATTCTTCAGAATTAAAAAGGTCGTGAAATAGGAGGCTAACTACTTCCTACTTAGTAACGTGTATTAGATAAATAACATTTCATATTTGGATTTTTATCTATAACTCACATATAATTAGTTTATGTACGAATCTATTACTATATAATCTGTCGTTATACACGCCGATGATTATGACAGTACCTGAATCATGATGACAGTGGCATTGAATAATAATGACAGTTCCTTTGAATAAAGAACTAGTCATCAAAGCTAATGTCAGCCTTCGTGGTTGGCAGTTGATTGACAGTTCGCATCGCCACCATTTTATATAAAATTTTGATGTAAAATGGAATGTATGAGTTGTAGATAAAATGTCGTTACCTTCATGCTCGTGATTTATATTCTTCATCATGTGACGTCACATAAACTATTATATACCCTCAGATTTGGTTATTAATCAGTTATTGTTATCAAAAGCACCGAATGGTAATATTAAGCACTGTATTTTTATTCGGTTGATGCACGGATCTTACTGCTTATGACAGCTACGACTGCATACGGCAGCTAACTTAACTCATTTTCTGTGATTTTAGGGCCATTTTAACGGTATAACTGGTCGGCATAATGAGATATGACCAAAATTAGAAAGACTGGGCATGACCAAAGAGCAAACTCAAGTTGAAGGTTGGCAAAAAACACGATATTATGATATTTTAACTCATTTTTTTCAAACGCCTGACGTGTTCAATAACTTCCAAATTCAGATTCATATTCAACACAAAAATCTCTATTGCTTTGTGACCATATGTGCAAAACGTGTGCGCAAAAATAGTATCGCTTTGGTCAATCTCACCAATGGTCACTAGTTAAGGGTCAAAATGTTCCCTACTGTAATCTGAGGAGAAATGTGACTTATGTTCATTAGAGGTATTTCAAAAAATTTTAAACAATGCTTTCTGTTACATGCGCTATTGATTTAAACAGTATTGGAAAACTAAAAATACTTTTCATTACAACTGTTTCCCAATTTTCGGTTTCATTCGATTTAATAAAATAATGAATATCAATTTTTGTAATGCAAAATCACAGGATCGTTTCTAATACAAGAAATTTAAATCAGTGATACATCGTACCAACGTATTATTCCGGTTGGTATGAGTATTTACTGTTCTTGTTTCTTATTTGAATACTCTACAGTGGGCTATGTACTGGAAATAGATATCCTTCAAGTCAGTAAAAAATCATTACTAAAATTGTAAAAAATGATGAGTCTCGATGTCCAATAAGTCTTCTAACACTCTAACAAGGTGGACAAGCTGGACATCATTTCTGGAGTACAGAGAAAGATTATAAATTTCCATAATTAAATGATATGCGTCTCTTGTTAACTATTATTATATCAATCTCAATAACTATGGATGGTACAAAGTGGATAACCGTCGGGTCCATGACATTATACCAAAAGAAGATAAAATAGATAAATTTATGTATTTTGGTTAAGCGCACGAATATTCTCGTATAGGTTGTAGGAGTTCACAATCGCTCAAATATGCAAAGTGAGCTAGTAACAAGTTCGTGTACACCTATAGTCGTCACTTTGCAAAATCCCCTATGAGTCGGAAGCCGCACAGAATCCCGATCAGTTAAGTTGAGCACACATCCCTTCACATATACGTGGTTATATATCTAAGCCGGCGGGCAGAATACATACAAAGAGGAACTTACTTGTCGATCAACGTTAGTCGGTAGCAATAACTGAGGTACTATTTGTGTAGGTGGACTGTATGCTTGCTGTGCCTGTGCCCTGCTATAAACCGGTGGTTGCTGTTGAGGCTGCTGTGGAATACTTATGTATTGTGGTTGATTTTGATACGATGGCCCGGAGTACGAGTGCTGGGCAATAGGAGCCGCCAGTGTACCGCACACTAAAGCCGTAAAATAACACAGAAAACTTCTCATTTTCACTACGTTAAGAGGGGTTGGTGTATATTTTAAAAATATCTAAAACTATTCGAGGTACGCCACTGAAGTTTTGCAATTCGTAACTAAATGTTGTATATATAGGTACGCGCGCCCCTACCATGTAGGTTCTCTACCTCTTCGGTCGCACTTTCATACCGAAACAGCAGCGGAGAAAGGAATTGCACAATAGCGGTGTCACTGTATTGTCGTGTATTGAGAAAACTGTATTGAGAAAAACGCAAAGCGATTGAGAATTTTGTTTTGCTGCACTTTTTTGGTGGATTTGGCAACTTTTTGATTAGGAAATAGACAGACATTGGACAACTATGTATTTACTTATGCTGTTGCCGTAATCTTTATGTAACGGAACTAATTCGCCACTAATCTG
The DNA here is from genome assembly GCA_964023965.1 of Melinopterus prodromus. Classification (NCBI taxonomy): domain Eukaryota; kingdom Metazoa; phylum Arthropoda; class Insecta; order Coleoptera; family Scarabaeidae; genus Melinopterus; species Melinopterus prodromus. Next base: position 33,274,692 of record OZ030390.1, read on the forward strand.
ATTTTCATTACCTACGAGAGGTTACGCTCGATATTTACGTATTATTCAATTTAATTGCGTTCTGAGCAAACCGATCACTTTTTGTGAAACGGAAAAATCCGCAAACTTAAACCAGATATATTACCTTATTTAGCGAGCCAAGAATAGTTTCATTTATTGTCGTTGCAAGAAATATACATATGTAGTATTATCCATATTGCAAGTTCAGTTAAATTGGTATGGTGAAATTAAAACCTCTTGATTCTTGCTGTATATTTTTATTGTTTTATATAGGAGACATGTTTCGGCTATCCAAGCCTTCTTCAATCCTAAATCTATAAAACGAAACAACCATGTATCAGAAATTATTCAATTCAAAAAACCAACAAACTATTACAATGGGATGGTTGACTACTTACTGTCTTATGTGGAGAAACTAACACAACCAAACGCACAACAATGAAAAAACGTTTCCTTCCCCCCCCCCCCCCCAGTTCATCACGTGATATCCCGCTCCTTTCCTTCACTTGTCGTCGTTGCCATCTTGTCTGGTCTATTTTTAGATAACGTGAACCTTCGGGTTTTAAGAGTAATTTTAATAGTGATTTTAATAATAATTTTTAAAAGTGTTAATGTTACGTTTGTTGAACTTAAGTTGTAACCGATGTCAACGATAGTTTTGAATATAATTAGTTTCTCCACATAAGACAGTAAGTAGTCAACCATCCCATTGTAATAGTTTGTTGGTTTTTTGAATTGAATAATTTCTGATACATGGTTGTTTCGTTTTATAGATTTAGGATTGAAGAAGGCTTGGATAGCCGAAACATGTCTCCTATATAAAACAATAAAAATATACAGCAAGAATCAAGAGGTTTTAATTTCACCATACCAAATATACATATGTGACAAAAAAATCTGCTGTGGCCAGGCACATGACTTTATCATACAATATATAAAATTAATAGTTTAGCTGCATAAGATTCCATTTGATCGAGATCGGTCGTGTCTTAAAAAAAACAAGTTAGCCACGATTTGCCAGATATATTGATAATATATAAATACAAAATGACATAAAGAATGTTGATAACAGCAGGCTGTTCCAACACTAGCGTTGCGACATATATCTCTACCTCATCCGACGTAGTGCCACTGGACACACTACGCATGCGTCAAGTTCGTGGATTCGATTGGTTGGATTGGATCCATAGGCTGCCACAGTGTTGCCACCAGCTGCCACACGTATAAGGTTATCAATGGGCTGTCACTGGTTTGGCGTTAGTGATGCCGAATGTTACCGGCTAACGGCCACGGTAATACCGACCGCACACTTGAAGCTACAATAGCGCCATCTGTCGACGGTCCTAATAACTACTGGCCACGCATGCGCAGTATGATCCCGGGCAGCACATTGATAGACAAAATATATATCTCCGTCTCACATCGTTGGAACGGTGACTACACATTGGCGCTATAGGACAAGCTCCGTATAATCCCTAATACGTATATGGATAATATTGACAGTAGGTATTGTCAAAAAACCTCTTTCTCACCTAACCTTCGAGAAGTCTCGCATTCGCTTCAAAAAGATCTCTTTATTGCAAATTACTTTTTCTCGAGACATAAAATGTTTTGTTCATCATAGGTATAGAAGATTGAACAATATTTGCCAAAAAGGATTAAAACTACTAATTGTAGAATAACTTTGGATACATTGCTCTGCGCATGTAAATCAGCTACTCAAACATATGCCATTTAGGAGCAATGAAATCCGTTTTACGTAACTGTATCAATCGGTCAATAAGGAAGGTATGTTGCCCAATTGTTACGGCGAGTATTGTCACACTGCATTGTATTAATATTAACGCGAGTGGCCCGGATAATAGGTCGGCCATGCATGTATGAAACGTGTACACAAGAGAAAACTTGTCGCTGTCAGTAAAGGGCTCTGGAATGGGAGACTGTTAACTACAGTTAGCAAACTTACATTTAATTACAACTGCTTCGTACCGTTGACATTGAACATTATGAATTTAGGCAAATTGCCGAACAAGGTTGCAGAATTATGCCACTGTGTTACCAAATTTGCCGCTTTAGTCCCCACAAACGTGTAGTATACACGTGGTAAATGTTGTTATTAACGCCCTATTACTGCAAACATTACAAACAAACCGCTGAACCGTTTAAATTTTAATGGGCGGTTTGCCGGGTTGAATGTACTTTGCTGAAGTATCGAATTATTTTGACCACATGTCACAAAATTGAAGCAGCATTTTGGTATGGTATGGTAGAGTTGGGTCGTTTGGCATCTGTGCCTTTCGATATACTTTGACCTAAAAGATCTTTTGTATTTCCCTCATACATTACAGTCCTTCAATGTTGAGCCTTTTCATGAAGTCAGGTATTGTTCGAAGAGTAAGTTGTGTCAGCTCTGCTGGTTCAATGATGGCGGCTCCCAAGTGGTTATGTCTTGTGCGCATTAGAGCTTCACATTCGCACAATAGGTGTAGTAGGTTGTCTCGAGGGACCCCCCGCAGAACCTACAGTCTGGATTGTGTGTCCGTCCAATCCTTGTGAGATAATATCGCAGTGGACAATGTCCTGTAAGGAGACCTGTAATCAGTCGAAGATCTGCTTTAAAAAAAAAAAAATTTAAAATTAAAATTTTTTTCTTAATTAAAATTTAAAAAATAAAAAAAATTATTTAATTCTATTTCCGACCATCAATAGTTTTTACTAATCACGCCAACAATATTTTTTTAAATAGCAATCCTTAATTTTTCTTGTATTTTCAAAAATAGATCCTTTAATTGACTAAATGGACTAAAAGGCCATAAAATGTATATACTAATATACATTTTATAGCCTTACATAAGAAAATTTTCAGTTGCGACTTGCTCGGCGGTCTACCTAATCGGCAAACTGCCCAGATCGGATATCTATACGAATCGGCGACCTACACAATTCGGCGATCCATACGAATCGGCGTTCTACACATATCGGCGATCTACACAAATCGGCGATCTACCCGTCTAGGCGACGCGCAGACCTATTAGTTCTGCCCCGTTTCTAGTAATAACTAAAAGTAACACAAATTAATTGAAAAAATGAAGATGACACTAATAAATCAACATGAATACTTGAATGTTTTTTTTTATTATTCTGTGTAAGAAGTCTCATGACTCATAACTTTTTTGAGAATTGGAAAAATAAAGTCCATATGAAACTTATTAGTAATGACAGACATCTGCTTTATAAAAATCTGCTTTGGACGATTTCTGGATATGCTATGTCATATAGAAAAGCCACACATCTCCACATAGTCAGATCTCAGTGACCGAGTATTTGCTAGAAAAAAAGCATTTATCTATTCATTGTGAAGCAGACGTGATAGATATAAATTGTTTGGTTTGTGGTTATCAGAAGGATTTTGGTGGAGTTCTAATTCGTGAGAAAAATAATGTAGCAACAACACCTTACCACTTCTCATTCACAAAATCAATGCTCCCAAAGTATTCACAGCTTTTCTGCCCAGGGGCCCACCCAGTGAATTATCTATACTTTACCTGGAATATTCATAATCAGCTTAACTAAGTAGGTTAATGTATTACAAGAAATATCACTTTTGCTATAACAATATACATAACTGCAATTATAATAGACAGGATCTTTCTTCATTGACCAAAATTAAAAAAGAAAATAGGTGAAAACAAAAAAAAAACAATAAACATTTAGCAAATAGTTTACTTGATTTGGCGGTCTAACCTTCAAATTTTTTCTTTATAACTAAAGGCCATCGAATCTTCATTTGTTTCACCCAGTGTAATAATCAACATTTTTCTTTTCAACATTTCCTGTGCTACGACCTGTGCTAAGTTCGCTGAATTTGTATACAATATGCAAAAAATATCCAGATCGGTAAATGAATCCATAAATTATTGAACATCCAAGCAACAATTGCTGAATTTTTTTACAAACATTCATATATTAGGTAAAATAGCCTTTAAACCACCAAAACATCATATTGGTTTTCCCGCTTTTCAGACTTTTTTACTGACGATGATATCTCGCCTATGATGTTTTAGCTTATAGCCAGTAATAATAATATTACATTATTTAATGGATTCCTCATGGAGTTTTGAGTAAAAACTGAGCAACGGTAAAATTTCATTCTTCTTGTTAACATAAAAAAATATTTATTTTTTACAGATTGGTAATTTGTATATTAATAAGCGTGATTTCCCGTGTGTCGATCAAAAAACTATTTCTAGTGAGAATGATGTTACCAGTTTTCACATTAGGTACTGATGGAATATTTTCAAACCGTGTAGTTAAAATAGAGTTTCTAAATCACAGCGGCAGAAGTTAATTATACGTTACGCAGTTTTTAACGTTTCACTTCCTTTTACTTAAATAAATTTATTGTTTGTTTATGGATTCTTATCGTGCGGTAATAATAAATGCAACAAAACTCCGATGAAATCGCATACTTTCCTTGAGAATTTCCTTTAATATTAATTACTGCAACATACTACCGGCTTCCGTGGTCGCATCTGACTATCATTTATAGTGAAACTGCATTGACATTCACCTTCAACGACTCGAACGACTTGATTTTAATACACATAACATATACTTTGTAACATAACACATTTCCAGGTTACGGTCATTATTTCGAAATAATTAGTTCTTCACGCTTGTCGCTATTTGTGGTGCATGGGTATATGACACGGTTTATGCGGACTTTCATTATTTTTATTGATGTTTTTGTGAGACAACTTTACTGTGAAAGTGATAAAAAAATAAATATTAAGAAAAATATACCTAAAAGAACCTATTTACGTGTCGTTAAAATGTGTGGTGAAATTTCAACTTTTTTTTGCTATGCTCAATTTGTACACAAAGTTAGACTACTTTCAAATATTATTGGCCCATGTTCTTTTGCGTGGTGCATATTTTAAGTGGTATTTGATTAGACGGTGTTGTCCTAGAATTCTAATTTCATTCTCACTTGCATTGTACAATATGTACATCTTAAGCATAAACCAACGGTTGGTCGCATCTTCGCTAGCGTGGACGTCATTTGTTTCTAAAAGGAACGTTGCTCAAAATACCAAAAAAAATACTGAAAGAAAACAAAATACAATTAAAATTTGATGTCTTATTGTCATACGCACTGTTTATTACAGACCTTGGTGTGTTTCATTCATATCCTTTTTGGTGGTAAACAATTAACCAATCAAAAAGTAATTAATTGTTTTTTCTTTGTCGACGTGGCTTATTTGCATTTTTAGTGTGGGCGTATAATATGCAATTATTTTGAATAGAAAGCCTGAATTCCAAAGGTCTGTATCATATACTTTTTCTAAAATAGGTACTTTCCCAGATGGAAAAAATACGTTCACCGTGTTTAAAAATTCATCACTGTGTGTTTCTTTCGCATTAACCGGATTTTTGAAAAAAGAGAAAAAAGAGAAATGGAAAGACAATGTATTTCATATTTAATTTTTTATGCAAAATGTAATAACCAACACGTTCTTTTGTAATATATGGTTATAAATAGATATAGGTTCATAAATACCCACCACCGCCCATGTTCAACTCGCTGTCTGCATATTATGAAAATAACAAAATATGCGTTTACAAATATTAGATATAATAGTTGTTATAAATAGTATAATTAGTAGTTGGCATATGATGAATTTTCAGGATCTTTGGTTACAAACTTTGGCCACAAATATTTCTTTGAAAAATTCTGCAGATTTGTATTTCAAAAACGCAGGAGACTAGCCTAACCTAAATCTAAACGGTGTTACATTAGATACAAATTTTAAATTAAAAATCACAGGGTTGGGTAGAAAGTTGTCCCTACGGACCCACATATACCACAAACAAAAATTGGACTAATTGAACAATATTTAGATCTGCCGCAGTAGGCCTAAAGTTTCCAATTTTCTTTAAAAATTCTTATTTTTCCATATTTTTTTAATGGAACATTCTTTTACAAATAGAAAAACTTTAACAATAAGGTGCGAAACTAACGTGTAGAAAAATATAGTAATCTAATGCAACATTTAGATCGCTCGCAGTTTATTAAGTTCATAGAGTTCTTTGAAACAAAAACCATTTTGATGTAATTCAAAAAAATGTGTTTGAATGTTAAAAAATTTCATTTATCATTATTTATTTAATCCATGTGACATGGTTTGAAATGCAAACTTTTAGCATTAAGTTTCACACTATTAGATAGAAAGCAATTGAATTATTGTGTCTGCATTAAAACTAGTTAGCCAGGAGTTGACAGATATTTTGATTCCATTGGCAGTATTGTCAGCCTTTGACACTGCTATGTTGTATGATAAAGTCATGTGCCCGGCCACATCCTATTTTTTTACTACATTATATTTATATATTTGTAAAAACAAAATGTAAGAACTTAAATATAATTTATTGAAGTCTGTTTAGAATTGCGTGAATGATGTTTAGCTCTTTTCATCTAGAAACAAAAGTTTGTCAGGCTGATTTGTTATTTCTTGCTCAATGAAAAAAATATAGGGGCTATTAGAAAATAATTGTATCGAATAAGAATGGTGTCATTGGCTTTAAAATAAAACAAACACTTACCTATTGTTGATATCATAGTAGGGTCGAAATTCGCCAGGATAAAGCCACCCCTTTTCTTGGGAGAGCAGACTGTTTAGAATTATCCGCCACCTCTTTAACAATTCACTCAACGTGTGATGGCTCAGTTATAGTTGTAAAATTCACAACTATAACTGAAATCCACAACTATATTGAGATCAGCAATGTAAAGCTGGAATTGCAAAACACTTTGGTTTCAGGATTAGAAGGTCTATAACAACATTCAGTCAATTTTATACAGTTGTTGACAAAGTAGCAATGAAACAACATCATTTTTTGTTCAAAAGACTAAATTTTGTATTCGAGTTTATACATTTTGTTTTTAGAAATAAATACATTTTATATAATAAAAATATGTTTGTGATTCAAAACAATATCCTAACATCTTTTAATTTAATTACAACTTTAAACATTGCACACAAGCAGTTTGACAATTTAATATTAATATTTACTAATTGTATAAAAATTAATGCAAACAGTTTGCATTTAAACAACAGCTCACATGGACGCACATAATCAAATATTTAATGACCAATAAACTTTTATCAATATTTAAAGTCATTTTGTAAATTAGAAGAAAGTAGTCATTTTGCTAAACATTCTATGATTTTAAATACACTGCGGGTAAGTTTTCTATTTGAAACAAACCCACTTCATGTTTCATTTAAAAAAATAAACTTTATGCCTGCTGCGGGGCCCCAATAATTTTTCAATTGGGCCATTTTTACTTGATCATACATAGTGTGAAAAAGTATTGTAATCATGCCGAAAAAAAAATTTATATTTTAGCGGAAATAGTCTTTTTGGGTCCCCTGATCATTTTTGACCAAGGTACACAAAAATGTCTGTGTGTGTGTGTGTGTGTGTGTGTGTGTGTGTGTGTGTGTGTGTGTGTGTGTGTGTGTGTGTGTGTGTGTGTGTGTGTGTGTGTGTGTGTGTGTGTGTGTGTGTGTGTGTGTGTGTGTGTGTGTGTGTGTGTGTGTGTGTGTGTGTGTGTGTGTGTGTGTGTCTGTATGTGCGTGTGTGTATGTGTGTGTGTAAGTGTGTGTGTGTGTGTGTGTATGTATGTGTGTACCAGATTCTTGTGGCGACGATTTCGGAGAAACTACTAAAGGTATCGGGACGAAAGTTCATCTTTAGAAGTTTCATGACCAAACTTAGAGCTGAAAAGCTTTTGGTTGAAAAGAGTCCGAAGGAACTGGCTGTTTCCTGTAAACATTTTTCAAGGACTTTAAAAATGAGCCGCTATTTCTGTAATTTCGTCAAAATGGTTAAATAATAAATTTAAGTAGAGAATATTTTTTGGTAAAATTAATAGTTTAGCTGTATGAGCAAATTCTTTTTGATCGAGGTCGTGTCTGCATTAAAACTTAGGTAGCGAGGATTATACATTTATTTTCATTCTGACAGTAAGTGGTGTCAACGGTTGTCTTTTTGACAATACCTACTGTCAACATTATCCATATACGTATTATGAATTATACGGGGCTTGTCCTATAGCGCCAATGTGTAGTCTCGGTTCCTACAATGTGAGACGGAGATATGTATATATATATTTTGGCTATCGATGTGGTGCCCGGGATCAAACTGCGCATGCGTGGCCAGTAGTTATTAGGACCGTCGACAGATGGCGCTATTGTAGGTTAAAGTGCACGGTCGGTATTACCGTGGCTGTTAGCCGGTAATAATCGGCATCACTAACGCCAAACCAGTGACAGCCCATAGATAACCTTATACATGTGGCACCTCACTAACGCCAAACCACTGACAGCCCATAGATAACCTTATACATGTGGCAGCTGATGGCGCAGCATGTGGCAGCCTATGGATCCAATCCAGCCAATCGAATCCACGATCTTGACGCATGCGTAGTGTGTCCAGTGGCACTACGTCGGATGAGATACAGATATATGTCGCAACGCTAGTGTTGGAACAGCCTGCAACCAACATTCTTTATATCGGTACGTAGGCTTTCACGGCCAGAATCATTTAGAAAATAAACTACTTACTTTATGCCATGTGTCAAGATTTGTAAATGCTGACGTTTCGCGAACCATGGTGCTCGCTTCTTCAAAGCTACTTGAATACTGTGTTCAATTAGTATTCAATTAGCTTTGAAGAAGCGAGCAACATGGTTCGCGAAACGTCAGGATTTACAAATCTTGACACACGGCATAACCCGAAAGTAGTTTAATTTCCAAATTCTTTATATCATTTTCTATTTATATGATATTATCAAAATATCTGTTAAATCCTGGCTAACTTTTAATGCCGACACGATCGATCTCGATCAAATAGAATCTCATGCACCTAAACTATTAATTTTATATATTGTATGATAAAGTCATGTGCCTGGCCACATCAGAATTTTTTGTGGTATGTCCATGACCATACAACTTGTAATTTATTTTAAATGTCGAAAAATCGATTGTTCGGTACAACCTATCGTAAATGGGTATCAAAATCTAAATTTGCATGGGCACCACGAAGGTATAGCGTCTGGTGGTAACTCCGTAGTACGACCAGTGTTTCGGTAGTTGTAAATTAAGTCAGTAAGTTGTCAGTTATCAAATTATCTATTACTTGTTACGTGGTTGTTCACAATGTTCACAGTACACTCGGAAAAATGAAAATAGAGAAATTATATGTGTGGGAAGGCATACGTTACGGATAAAATATATTGTTATGCAGTGAAACCGAGCTGGTAGAGACGTTTTATTATGGGTACGTCCGGATACGCAATATGAGTGTAGAAGCATCTGTCATGCCAGATTTTATTACAAGTCAACCACTTCACATTTTTATTCCCCACGCCGAACGCATAAATTTCTATACGGATGGGCGAGGGCGGCTCGCCCGGTGATGGCATCCGAAACTACAGTAAAATTTTATATTACGATTTATAGAACACCGACAATTTCCCGTTGTCTGTCTGGGCCGCGACCTGTCTAACCTTATATTAAAATTTATGCGAGCTTTTTCGGTGAAACTTGCCGTAAAAGAATATATTCGGACCGTAAAAAGGTTTTATTCATACGGCACTTCATGCGAGCCCGACTGCAAACCAAATCAAATCCGCGGTCTGTATTCCACATCCTGCTATCCGCGATACGAACACTAGAGTGAACCGAAAGAGAAGTAGACTGGGTAAATAAAGTTGCTTATTTTGTGACTTTTAAAATGTACATTGCTGTACACGCTCCAAAAATTTTCTGTTTTGATGCTGTACATATTTTTGAGTAACTTAGTTATGGTTTAGAGTGCCTCCTACCATAAAATCAGTTTCCTGGCGTATGTTCTCTAACGCAGATTAACAGATAGTCTTTCACCTACAGAGAAGTTAGTAAATAAGAAGAGTATGCCATGTGCAGAATAAACGCAAAAACAAGTGTCCCATAAACGCAAGAGATAACAAATGCACACCCGAAGACGTCCAGGAAGACCACCGGAAAGCCTGGAACAGCTGAATCTCCTTGTCAAGAGCAAACGAACTAATGAGAATATTGATCGGATGCAAAATGCCAACGCTCTCTACCGACCGTACTATGTGTGGGCATGAAACAGTACTACGGTATTTACTACAGGACTATATTTATACAAATTTTATATAGGTACAGTCACACACTACCAATACATTCATACATAAATAAAATCTTTTAAGTAAACCCAGTGCCGTAGAATCGGGGGATGCATAGTGGTGATTGCCTCATAATATATTTTAGGTGCTACGTTTTTATAAAATTGTATACCATTTTTCGATGGTTCAGCTAATATACTTTAAAAGAAGTTATATTGTTTATTTTGGTTATTTCTGTTAAATAATAATAATAATACTAATAATTGTTTATTGACCCAAAAGCACTGAAAACCAATACATATACATAATCTAATAATATTAGATTGCTTAATTGGTCAAAAGGGTTGTCTTCACCGGTATTAGATAAATGTGACGTTAAACTTTTTAGATCCCCTCGGTTTAAGCATCTGCGCTAGAGAAGCGAAAAAAGCTACTCGATATTTGCATTTTTAATTGCATTAAATTAACACCTGTCTTTCCGACCCTTTGCTCCTAAACCACAAAAATTTTAAAAACAAGAGAGTGAAATTTCAATTATGTAAATAGATTTGCATTTGTGCTTTCTTATTAATTTGGTTGAAGTCGCGATTACAGTTGCTAGTCAAACTAATTCGCTGTCTATGTACTTACTCTAAAATTATAAGATTTCAGCATACTAAAACCGTAACAATCGATAATTTCCTACAATGGGCAAGGATCTTGTTTTGGAGAAAGTATTTTTACTTTATCATACGCAGTATGTAAAGTATTGTAATCGTGCCGAAAAAAAAAATTGGGATTTTAGCGGAAATAGGTCTTTATGGGTCCCCTGAACATTTTTGACCAAGGTACAAAAAAATGTCTGTGTGTGTGTGTGTATGTGTGTGTGTGTGTGTGTGTGTGTGTGTGTGTGTACCCAATTTTTGTTAATTCATTTCCTGAGAAACTACTAAAGGTATCGGCACGGAACTTCATATTTAGAAGTTTCATGACCAAACTTAGAGTTGAAAAGCTTTTGGTTCAAAAGGGTCCAAAGGAACTGGGTGTTTACTCTAAGCCTTTTTCAAGGATTTTAGAAATCAGCCGCCATTTCTGTAATTTCGTCAAAATAGTTAAATAATAAATTAAAGCAGAGGAAATTTTGAATAATTTATGCCTATGACATTTTTTGGTAAAATTAATAGTTTAGCTTTTTAGTTTATTCTAAGCCTTTTTCAAGGATTTTGGAAATGAGCCGCCATTTCTGTAATTTCGACAAAATAGTTAATTAATAAATTAAAGTAGAGGAAATTTTGAATAATTTATGCCTATAGCATTTTTTGGTAAAATTAATAGTTTACCTTCAAGAGCAAATTCTATTTGATCGAGATCGGTCGCATCTGCATTGATATGAAATTACATAGTAGCCAGGATTTTGACAAATATTTTTTTGTGTTGTCACATTCGAAAACAGCTGATCCATAGCTGATCTCATCAGAGGTTGGAGAACCACTATGGAACGTGCCGCTGTAGTGCGCAAAATTATAAAATACAAATTTCAAATAAAATAAGATCACCAATTTGATTGTTTGTTGATAAGAAATATCAACCCGTCTTTATATCTAATTCTAAAAATGATACATTGAGAAAATTATAAATAAAATATAGCGATGAGTGTAGTTTTATTTTAGTATGTTGGTAGGGATGTGTCATGAACAAATATAAATCTGTCAGAATTTGAATTACCTTTTTAAGGTGCGTTTTCATTAGTGATAATGGCAGTGCTAGCAGACGCCGTTATAGTATTTCCAATAGAAAATTGCTAGTGACTCATGTTTATGTACATGCAAACTAATATGTGTCATTATCACGATATGTAAGAAATACTATAATTTCGTATTCTACCACCGCCATTAGCTACCATTACCTACCAATCGGAACGCACCTTTCGTCAAAGTGGTACCAACCTAGCATTTACTATACAGAAATCATTTATTTATTTTTTAAATACGTATTTCTTAAAAAGCAACACAATAAACGTTGATGTCGCTCCTGCCAAAAACTAGACAGCGCGACTCGCTCATATGCGACGGCGACACTCCGCGTTCGGTGACGCGCCGTATCACCGCTCGTCGCGCTATTCCGTACTTTCGGCATTTGTGACATAAATAACTATTATTCTAATGACGTCGTGTAGGTAGTGTCAAATGCTGATGCTTTGACAATACCTACGATTTATCTCTATAGAATAGATTCTCATGCAGCTAAACTATTAATTTTATATTTTGTATGATAAAGTCATGTGCCTGGCCACATCAGATTTTTATTATTACGGCCGTGTCACTTGAAAGTTTTTTTTTGTTAATTTATCTTTTTTTACTTTATCATACGCAGTATGTAAAGTATTGTAATCGTGTCGAAAAAATTTTTTGAGATTTTAGCGGAAATAGGTCTTTATGGGTCCCCTGAACATTTTTGACCAAGGTACAAAAAAATGTCTGTGTGTGTGTGTATGTGTGTGTGTGTGTGTGTGTGTGTGTGTGTGTGTGCGTGTGTGTGTGTGTGTGTGTGTGTGTGTGTGTGTGTGTGTGTGTGTGTGTGTGTGTGTGTGTGTGTGTGTGTGTGTGTGTGTGTGTGTGTACCCGATTTTTGTTAATTCATTTCCGGAGAAACTACTAAAGGTATCGGCACCGAACTTCATATTTAGAAGTTTCATGACCAAACTTAGGGTTGAAAAGCTTTTGGTTCAAAAGGGTCCAAAGGAACTGGGTGTTTACTCCAAGCCTTTTTCAAGGATTTTAGAAATCAGCCGCCATTTCTGTAATTTCGTCAAAATAGTTAAATAATAAATTAAAGCAGAGGAAATTTTGAATAATTTATGCCTATGACATTTTTTGGTAAAATTAATAGTTTAGCTTTTTAGTTTATTCTAAGCCTTTTTCAAGGATTTTGGAAATGAGCCGCCATTTCTGTAATTTCGACAAAATAGTTAATTAATAAATTAAAGTAGAGGAAATTTTAAATAATTTATGCCTATAACATTTTTTGGTAAAATTAATAGTTTACCTTCAAGAGCAAATTCTATTTGATCGAGATCGGTCGCATCTGCATTGATATGAAATTACATAGTAGCCAGGATTTTGACAAATATATTTTTGTGTTGTCACATTCGAAAACAGCTGATCTCATCAGAGGTTGGAGAACCACTATGGAACGTGCCGCTGTAGTGCGCAAAATTATAAAATACAAATTTCGAATAAAATAAGATCACCAATTTGATTGTTTGTTGATAAGAAATATCAACCAGTCTTTATATCTAATTCTAAAAATGATACATTGAGAAAATTATAAATAAAGTATAGCGATGAGTGTAGTTTTATTTTAGTATGTTGGTAGGGATGTGTCATGAACAAATATAAATCTCTCAGAATTTGAATTACCTTTTTAAGGTGCGTTTTCATTAGTGATAATGGCAGTGGTAGCAGACGCCGTTATAGTATTTCCAATAAAAAATTGCTAGTGACTCATGTTTATGTACATGCAAACTAATATGTGACATTATCACGATATGTAAGAAATACTATAATTTCGTATTCTAGCACCGCCATTATCTACCATTACCTACCAATCGGAACGCACCTTTCGTCAAAGTGGTACCAACCTAGCATTTACTATACAGAAATCATTTATTTTTTTTAAATACGTATTTCTTAAAAAGCAACACAATAAACGCTCCTGCCAAAAACTAGATAGCGCGACTCGCTCATATGCGACGGCGACACTCCGCCTTCGGTGACGCGCCGTATCACCGCTCGTCGCGCTATTCCGTACTTTCGGCATTTGTGACATAAATAACTATTATTCTAATGACGTAGTGTAGGTAGTGTCAAATGCTGATGCTTTGACAATACCTACGATTTATCTCTATAGAATAGATTCTCATGCAGCTAAACTATTCATTTTATATATTGTATGATAAAGTCATGTGCCTGGCCACATCAGATTTTTTTCTTTAGTGCAGGTCGCCTTCTTAATTTAACATGGCATTCTTAATAGTAAACAGCGGCATTGTTCTCCTTAATATTTTTTATAACAATACGACGCGCATACGTCTACGAAACAAAGAAAACGAACTAACCGGAAAAAAATTAAAAGAGTCCTACAAATAATATACATAGTATAATACTAATTCATATAATTCATATTTTACTAGAAATTTTATGGTCCTTTATTCCAAAAGTTGATAGATTAAGGTTTGTTAAGACGGACGTAGTTACGATTTTTTTAAATATTTATAATAATATAATTGCTAATTACCCCAAATGTTTAAAAGCAAATAATAGAAAGTAGTAAACAAATAATATAAAATATAAAATATGACGTTAATTAGTGATATTGTGTTAACGTATTGAGGAAGGTGTATTACTTCGATTATTTGGTATTTCTATTTTAACCCGCGTTTTGCTAAAAACTGTTATATTTAAAAAAATAGTATATTAAAAAAATAAGTGACAATATTAAAATTGAATAAAAAATGAAGAAAAGATATATATGATACTTTTTACTGATTTTTTCTAGAAAGTAAATGTGATTCCGGATAAAACGCTTCATATGGACTTCGCTTTATTACAGGATGTCAGAAAAAAATCGAAATATAGTAAAGAAGATTTATTGCGTGAAAAATGGCACATCATATTACATACCCGGAAGCGTGTCGCAGCGAAGCACCCTATATACTAAGTGAAAATGAAGAACAACTTTTAGTTGATCGGTTAATTAACATATGCCGCATGGGCTTTCCAGTTACAAAGCAGCAATTGCTAGATAGTGTGTCTCTTCTGGTTAAACAATTAGTGCGTCCCAACAACTTTTGTTAAGGAAGGCCGGGTCGTCGCTGGTATGAATTGTTCGGCAAAAGACATCCTGAAATTAGTGAGCGAATAGCCAAAAACTTGTATGCATCTCGAGCAGCACTGACTAAATAAAATAAAGGAATGGCATAAGGATTTAGATCATTATCTTATTTCATCTGAAATTGATATTACTGACTCAAACAGGATATTTAACACGGATGAATCAGCACTTTTCTTATCGCGAAAGAAACGAAAAGTTCTTGCAAAGTGAGGTGATAATAGAAATAAAACATATAATAGTGCAGCATTTAAGGTATTTCAAATCGTATATTAGACCAGGAGTTCTAAATATCTGTTATGAATTTGGTGGTGCCGAATGGACAGGTGAAATTGAAGATAGAGGTGTTTACGATATTTTGTGCAAAATGTACGACAAATCAAAATTACACCAGAACACGAATGTTACATTAGATATTGTACAAGGATTTTAGAAGGCAGATGGTTGGAAAATGTATGACGTGCGACCATGACGGAAATGATGATGTAGCTGAACATGAAGTAAATAATGTACCATAGGTAAATATAAAAACAGAGCTAAGCGAGGTCCAGACAGATAATGCAGATGATGAAACACAGATGGGACCAGATAGTGAAGTTGACCAAAAGTTGCCAGCAAAATTGATAGACATCGTTGAAAATGATGATGCCAGACAGCATGAAGTGAATCTAGTAGCAGAATTGAGCGATACTTGCATTAATACACCTTCTCTAGTGCTCCCCGGTGTACTTATACCATCTCCATTCCGAAAGTTATTATTTTGGCCTGAAATACCAGCAAAAATCAAAAAGAATACTCATATTAAAGTTCCCTCCGTAGGTACATCAGTTTACCCAACAGAAAATCATACTTGAAAAGAATGAAAGGAAGCGAAAAAAGCAACAAAACAAGAAGCTGCGCGAGGACAAAGAGAATGCTAGAAGGCCAAGACAAAAGAAAAGTAAAGAGATAGATGAGGTAGAGAAGACAAAGCTCTCATTTCACAATTGTATTTTTAGCAATAATTAAATTTGTTGAGGAGGGTACAATGAAAAGCTTGTCAGTCTTTGATATTTATTTTTATTTCCACTATATTAAATTTGTTTATTTAAAATTGTTAATATGTCACTGTTTAATATTTAATATCTCTTGGTATATTAATAGTTACTTGATTGCTTTTTATTTGTCGGAATTATGTACAACAAAATTTACTAATAGTGTCGGCATTAGGTACAATTGCGATGGTTATACAAAATCATATCATTTAAATTATTATTACAAATTTGTCTTTATAAATAGTCAGATACCTTCAGAAGGGAATATTAATTCTAAAACACTGGACCTATTCGTTATCAGCAAATAAATATAAATTATACAGTTCATATTGTAACAAAAATTCGTTAACCTGTCTAAATTTTGGGCGTTTATGTTACCTTCACATAGGAAGCAATTTCTTTGGGGCTGTTACCAATGCACTATTTGCTCGGCAAACACTGATTATTGCGTTGATATTTCTATTTGTGCCCATGTTTATCGTGCGGATATAAAATTCGGCAAATATTTGCTCACCGCGGAGAGAGAAATACGTTAGAGTCAATCTATGATTTTTTGCTTTTGTTGTTATTAACGCTTTCGCCGAAGACCTTCACATTCACTAGCAACTTTGCGTTATTTTCTTTTTATATTTTTATGCCACGGAGCGCAGAGGTAAACGTACCGCAGATAGTTTAATGGAAAGAAATTTAAAAATCTAAGTCGTGTTTAGACGTTTTAAGCAATATTTCAAATCCCCATCGATGCGTAAGAAATTATGGTGGTTGAAAGATGAGAAAGTAGTTGTTTTTTTGTGTGAAGTTAGTTCTTTAGACAAGATCATACATATCTAAGTTATGGTTAGCAAAATTTGTCATTCCAAAGGACTTTTCGTCTACACTTTTTAATTATCGATTTAGATTGGCGCTTGAATGTACTTAAGTTACAGTGAATAACATTAGTTTTGTAGACTCAATTTCCATCGATCATTTAATTTTATTAGTCTGGAAAACGTATAGGCAAACTTTTAGTAAACAGCACTACTAAATGTTCTATTAATTAACGATTTCAATGTAACGGATCAATTATTAATGCACGATGTCATTATAGAAAATCAGAATCAACTCGTGTGATTTTAACTTCGACAATTAACGTTCAAATGTCAAAATCGCCAAAATGCACTGTCCTTTTTTGGGAGGGAACAAGAATCTTTGCATCCTGGCTTCCATCGGATGAAAAAGTAAAGCCAAAAAGTAAAGTTCCGTGAACTTTTACTGAGCGTTGGAATTCTTTCAGTTCTACAAAATTTCTGGATGTATGTAGCCTGTTTTCGTCGTCGGTAATTGGCGTATGGCGCGGAAATAGTCCGACGTAAAATATACATCTTAAAAATAATGTCCTGATCATCAGATGCTCTATTTAATATACTAATATACTGAACTAACCAATTACTTTCTAATATACTTATGTATATACTTATGAACCAATTAATTGCATTTATTTAATATTAATCATAAATTGTAGCTTTTCAAACGTTAGCAACAACCTGGACATTACTGTGTAGCTTTGTTAAGACGTTGCTCATAAGACAGGGTGTAAACGAGATCAGAGCAATCATTTGTACGTTTTATAATTCTTTATAATTGGAGTAAAAATTCAACTGATTCCTCTATCTGACACAAATTTGAAGGAATTAATTATTAAAAACGCCGAATTTGAAACCTCACGTTTTTAGGAAAGCTGGTAGCGGTTGACCTATTCGGAGATCAGCTGACCCGAGTGAAGTTCCGTGTGTAAAATTCTTTTGTCTTCATGGTTTTCAGTGTCGGGTATTATTATTTTGGGTGAACAAAATGAATAATTCTACACGTAGTATGATGACATTAGACAGCGTTTAAGTGCATGTTGGAGGGGCCGTACAGAACCTTGTTTAGAGGCCAACGGTGCTCACTTTGAGCAATTTGTTTAAAAAAAAATCGGAGGAGTGTTAAGGGGGTCTTCCGCTTTGTTGCCCGGTTTTCGAGCCTATTTTAAGGAATTGATCATGAAAGAACCACATAAGATTTATAGACAAAGTTTTTTTTATACTTTTGTGTTAATATCGATGTACAAAATGAACAATTACAAAATTATTGTGATCTCGGTTTCCTTGCAGATTAGTTTGTACCACGATTACACGTGTGCGGATCGTCTGATGCAAAAAAGTGAAACCTTTTCTTAATTGTTATTTCGTTGGCTATCGTTCGATCGTTCAGTTTCTCAATATTTTGACTTTTAACAAAACGGCGGTCGTATGCCCAAAAAAAATCCGTTTTCGCAGCTCATTTCGTGATATAGAACGCTGAAAAAATGCAATAAAACAAACATTTTTAAAAATAAACGATCGAACGAAAGCTGTGTGCTGAACATAAAAAACAAAGAATCGTCTCGATATATGAAATAAATTTTCCAAAATCCTGGGTTACCAGTTGGAAAAACACAACTTTTAGGGAATGGATGACCAGTGGTGGGAGATCTATGACTTAGTCGAGTTATATGCAATACGTATATTAGTACGCATTTCGCAGGGTCGGGGGATTTCTTCCTCCCTTATCACAACACAGATCGACGCACACACTAATCACCGGCTACAACTTCAGAGCTAGTGCGAATTTTGCAAAACCATCTTACAGGAACAATTCTGAGACCTTCTAGATTAGAATAAAGCAAAAGAAATAGATTTTTTAAAACCAACAAAGCGGAAGACCTTTAAGTCATTAAAAATATCGCTATTTATTATGAATTTCGTAAAATCCGGTTACTAGCGATAGGTACGGGCATTTTTCTGCCGTAGTACTACACAATATGAAACCATGTGGGTAGCGACAATTAAATCTTGTACTGCAAACGTTTTACAAATTTTTTACCTACTGCAAACCGTTTTCAAGAGGAAATTGTTAACAAGTAAAATTCTTTGTGCGTAACATCATCTATTATTAAATAATAAAAATTAAAAATAAAAGACTTTAACTTTAAAATGGAACTAATAGACCACTCGTGGAAGCGTGGTGGATAACTGAAATAACTGTGATCTCAACTTGATGAACCGTGAGCGCAGGTGATGTACCTGCATTGTATACGTTAGTCAGCAACTGTAAATGAAAATAATACGAGCTATCATTTTGAAATTTTGTCAAATTTTATTGTAAACTAATACTGCAAGAATTAAGGGGTAATGCCACTCTAGCGCAAGAAAAAATAGCCGCTTTTGTAGGTATATTTTTACAATATAGTAAATGAATTAAAAAATCTCTTTAAAGACGTTTATTGATAATAATTTGAGGAATATTCACAATTAAAAAAAAACTAATATAAATAAAAATTGAAGCGTTACAGGTTACAGCACATCAAAGGAAACGCCTTCCGGCGGACAGGGTTGCACGGCCGGAAAGATTTTGCACGCAGTTTTTCACTTAGCCAGAAAAACAAAAAAGAAATTGATTTTATATAAGATTATCTCGGGAACTACATACGCTTTAAATCCAAATGGCGCACGTTTGAACACAAATTATCACTTTTAGGTACAAAATTATGTTAAAAATTGTTCATAGCAAAAAAGTTTCGAACTTATCGTAAAATCCGTATGTACTTCTCTAGATAATGTTGTTCTGATACTGCATATAAAATTTCTAGTAAATTGACGGAAATCAGTTGAAGTTATCTTTCCGGCCAGTTTTAAAAATGCGGTTTTGAGAAAACACGTTTTATTGTGTCATATTAGTTCTATTTGAAAATCTGCGGCTTTCTTTCGACTCCTTTCGATTACGATATACTCCGGGAATGTCACTAATAATTTCTGCTATTTTTTACCAACTAATCGAGAACAACACACGTTACATCAGACAGCTATAACATTGTGCGATTGGCGCCAGTTCAACGAACGTACTGAGGATATTTCCATTGTGTTATATTATTTTATAATATATTTCACACCACGGATGTAATTCCTCCAAATAAGATAAAAGCGTATAGGTCTCTAGGCTGTAAACTCTCATGCTAAACTTTTTGCACGTACGCACGGCTAGACAAGTGGCCGTATGTTCATCAAATAAGCTAATACATTTTTTTTCCAATATGAAACGTATTGTACCTTATTTCTAAGATCTCAAGACATCATTTAAGCAACAAAAAGAATTCGATTTTCCGAAAAATCTAGAGTAGCATTACCTCTTAATGGCACTGCCTTTTAATCCCTATAAAAATATATGCGTCTAAATGAAGGTACACCCGAAAGTCCTACTAGGTAATAATACTAATAATATTAAGTAAGTTTTCTAAACTAATAATATTATTAGTTTTATTAAGACAAAGATCCCTAAAACTACAATAGTGAAAGTTACACAATTTATTCTAATGCTGTTTTTGTGTGCAATTGTGAAATTAGCTGTGGGTAACTGTGCGGATCAGTGAACAGAAGATTGAAGGCAGAGGCGGATGGATTAGACATTGATTTTTTTCTGGTTAGAGATAGTACGCTAATCTGTCATTGACCGATTCGATAAAATTTTAGTCGTCGATTCCGGCGCACTTAAGCGTGCTGTAATGTCTCCCCGATAATGCCCACAAGGGAAATCACCGAAAAAAGCTACTCGCTCTTTGGTTCGTCGGGGCCGGGAAAAGAGAGCATCAAAATCGGTCTACTAAACCTCCGAGAAGGAGTCGTATGTGAGGGACTGCACCCCCACTAAGTGACTTTCTCTGCCATTACTATATTTTTTATGGATTTTATGGTGTCTGATATGAAATTATTGTTATATGACAACTGGGCGCTTATTCCAAACGAATCCTTTTTATTTCCTTTGCGAGTGGCTGAAAGATGATAGACATATCAATTCCGCTAGACAATTTAAATTCAATAACAATTCTAACGAATAGGAATTTACGGTTATATACAGGGTGATCTACAACTATGGTAAAAATAATAACGCACATGCATTATTATTATTAATTATTAATATAGATTATTAATATTCCGCATATTAAGCTCGAATGAGAGAGCTATTTTTGTCTTAAATTTTCATTTGCACCCAAGCTATCTGCAATATATGTCATTTAGAACTTCTAACCCTATTAAAAACCTACTAAATCTTGTAAAAAAATAGCCACACAACTCCAGTAGAACATCGTACTTAATTCGACGATGTGTATAGTCATAGTGTAACTTCTAATCATATGTATTTTATCAAATATTGCCTGTTTTTGGAAGATTTTCCCCAATCAGATTTTTTTTGTGGATAATTCGCCAGTCAGGAAACCATAGACCAAAACAATGATATGTAGTTAAAACTTGACCATTTCAAGGCGGGCATCTGCCACCCTTCCGTATTTTGGAACTATGTTTATTACATAGCACTCTTTGCCTTGTGGACACTAGGGTGGTTATTTTTATGTAGAAAGCAACGATCCTCCCAAAATCGTTTCCAAAAAAGTAGACGCTCTTTAGTAGAACTTTTTTTTTTCAAAATTTTGATTTTTTGTAATTTTTTGTTATTTTACGAATAATTCTCGGGGTTTGGGAAAATTTATGTTAAAGTTATAGGACATGTAGAAAACTTTTCAAGGAAGAATTTACACTTTGATACATATGGATTGGACGCCCCCAACCCACCCCCACGGTGCCCTGAAAACTACCCAAATGAAAAATGTACATTCTACAGAGTATTTACCGTTCTAATCATTTAATTCTCTTTTTTTCTCATAACAATCGTTACTATACGTCTAGTGGAATGATTATAAACATTTGTCAGTTAATTTTTCATTTGTTTAAACAAATTCTAATTGTTGAAATAATAATTCTAAATTCTGTTTTCGGAGTTCAAAATGGCAGTTTATTACCATAGAGTGAAATTATTCATTCAACAAATTCTTCTTGTTATTGAATTCGCCTATGTTCTGGGAGTACAAACGCATATTTTTTACTTTATCATACGCAGTATGCTAAAGTATTGTAATCATGCCGAAAAAAAAAATTGAGTTTTTAGCGGAAATAGGTCTTTTTGGGTCCCCTGAACATTTTTGACCAAGGTACAAAAAAATGTCTGTGTGTGTGTGTGTGTGTGTGTGTGCGTGCGTGCGTGTGTGTGTAAACGATTTTTGTGGCGATGATTCCGGAAAAACTACTAAAGGTATCGGGACGAAACTTCATAATTAGAAGTTTCATGACCTAACTTAGAGCTGAAAAGCTTTTGGTTAAAAAGGGTCCAAAGGAACTGGTAGTTTATTCTAAGCCTTTTTCAAGGATTTTGCAAATGAGCCGCTATTTCTCTAATTTCGTCAAAATAGTTAAATAATAAATTAAAGTAGAGGAAATTCTGAATAATTTATGCCTATGTAATATTTTGGTAAAATTAATAGTTTAGCTTTTTAGGTTATTCTAAGCCTTTTTGAAGGATTTTGGAAATAAGCCGCCATTTCTGTAATTTCGACAAAATAGTTTATTAATAAATTAAAGTAGAGGAAATTTCGAATAATTTATGCCTATGAAATTTTTTGGTAAAATTAATAGTTTAGCTTCAAGAGCAAATTCTATTTGATCGAGATCGGTCGCATCTGCATTGATATGAAATTACATAGTGACAAATATTTTTTTGTGTTGTCACATTCGAAAACAGCTGATCTCGTCAGAGGTTGGAGAACCACTATGGAACGTTGCCGCTGTAGTGCGGCAAATTTTAAAATACAACTTTCAAATAAAGTAAGATCACCAATTTGATTATTTGTTGATAAGAAATATCAACCCGTCTTTATATCTAATTCCAAAAACGATACATTGAGAAAATTATAAATAAAGTATAGCGATGAGTGTAGTTTTATTTTAGTATTTTGGTAGGGATGTGTCATGAACAAATATAAATCTGTCAGAATTTTAATTACCTTTTTAAGGTGCGTTTTCATTAGTGATAATGGCAGTGCTAGCAGACGCCGTTATAGTATTTCCAATAGAAAATTGATAGTGACTCATGTTTATGCACATGCAAACTAATATGTGTCATTATCACGATATGTAAGAAACACTATAATTTCGTATTCTACCACCGCCATTAGCTACCATTACCTACTAATCGGAACGCACCTTTAAACTTGACGTTTCGTCAAAGTGGTACCAACCTAGCATTTACTATACAGAAATCATTTATTTTTTTTTAAATACGTATTTCTTAAAAAGCAACAAAATAAACGTTGATGTCGCTCCTGCCAAAAACTAGATAGCCGACTCGCTCATATGCGACGGCGACACTCCGCCTTCGGTGACGCGCCGCATCACCGCTCGTCGCGCTATTCCGTACTTTCGGCATTTGTGACATAAATAACTATTATTCTAATGACGTAGTGTAGGTAGTGTCAAATGCTGATGATTTGACAATACGTACGATTTATCTCAATAGAATAGATTCTCATGCAGCTAAACTATTAATTTTATATATTGTATGATAAAGTCATGTGCCTGGCCACATCAGATTTTTTAAAAATTATTTTACTCCGTTCAGAAATGGCGCCCAGTTTTGTGTCAGCGAATCCGACATTTTTGAGATTGGTATGTGTTTGCGTTAAACGAAATAACTTTCTTTGAAATTGTCATAGAGAGTTGAAATAAAAACCGCTCGATTAAGCACATTCCAAGCTATCTGTTAGGTATGTAATGCATAGAGTTTACGCTTAATTTCCGTTTAAAAAAATATCTTAAAATTTTCTGACGATAGTCCATTTGGAGGCGTTTTCATGATTTTTTTTATACATGAAGGGGTACTTAATTTGTCCATTCAATATTTTTTAGTTATAACCTTGTATGCAAAGGGCTTATAACAAAAAATATAGCTTTCTTACTCCTTCTCCCTATTGATGACAAGCTATTGAAATATCAAAATTTCTTATTTTTACGATGTTTAATGTCAAATATCTCTGATGGGACCACGCCAAAAAATCTGAAACTTTCAAAATTAATTCATCGTTTTATAAGGTTTAATAATAAATAAAAACATTCTTGTGTATTGCACTGTGTTTGGAATAACAGCCCTTTAAAATGAGAGAAAAATCACATGACGGTAAAACAAATTTCATTAAAAATTCTCAGTAAATACAAAACAAAGCATACTATTCATAACAATTATGTCATTTTTTACAAAAGGACATAGGCTAAGTGAACTTCATACGTTTCTGAAGTCGGTGTGATGTAACATATTATTATACCTTCTGTTGGTTGAGGAGAGAATTTGTGAAAACTTCTAGTTCCTTTTATCTGTTTGGATCTCTGAAATCTATCATAAAAAGGGGTTTTGTGTTCTGAAACCTCTTCTTTTGCCACTAAGATGTAGTTTACCCCTGGTAGGTGTCCATTACAAAAGGAGAACATATCTTCTACATTAAGGATTTGGCTATTAAGTGGTCTTTGAAGACTGGCTTTAGCCACTAGTCACTTCGTTGTCCCCCCTATACCGTCGCAAGCGTTTTTTCCATGTGCAGATCCAAAAAAAGCCATTCTGTATCTAACCCAAAATCTTTTTTATGATACGATAAGTTTTTTTTGCTCTTTTGTATTGACTTGCTGCACCATCCGAGAAATATGTAAGTTTTGATATGCTTGACAGATTTTGTTTTATATATTCAGTTAAATGTGAAAACAGTCACATACATGTTATTAACTTTATTCAGCTTAAAATAATTATAATAGAATAATTACTTAATTGTACAACATACATATTTATAAATACTACTATACACATAATATCAGTAAGAATATGTTATATTACTGCTTCTATAAAAATATAATGTAAATAAATAAACAGTTCCAGTAGGCTTAGATGTGTTCAATATGTTAATGTTGGCCACTACTGGGCCACTACTGGACTGTCCCCACCGCTCCCTTAGTTGTGAGCCTGTTCTAACAGGCTAACTAATGAGCTGAGCCAGAAGCCAGGTGTATGTGACTGTTTTCAGAAACATTTAACTGATTATGTAAAACAAAATCTGTAAAGCATAACAGCATTTTTTTGGATGTGCACCTGGAAAAAAACGCATGCGACAGTATAGGGGGACAACGTAGCGACTAGTGGCTAAAGCCAGTCTTCAAATACCACTTAATAGCCAAATCCTTAATGTAGAAGATATGTTCTTCTTTTGTAATGGACACCTACCAGGGGTAAACTACATCTTAGTGGCAAAAGAAGAGGTTTCAGAACACAAAACCCCTTTTTATGATAGATTTCAGAGATCCAAACAGATAAAAGAAACTAGAAGTTTTCACAAATTCTCTCCTCAACGATACATCACATCAACTTCAGAAACGTATGAAGTTCACTTATGTCTCTTTTGTAAAAAATGACATAATTGTTATGAATAGTATGCTTTGTTTTGTATTTACTGAGAATTTTTAATAAAATTTGTTTTACCGTCATGTGATTTTTCTCTCATTATTATTCCAAACACAGTGCAATACACAAGAATGTTTTTATTTATTATTAAACCTTATAAAACGATGAATTAATTTTGAAAGTTTCAGATTTTTTGGCATGGTCCCATCAGAGATATTTGACATTAAACATCGTAAAAATAAGAAATTTTGATATTTCAATAGCCTGTCATCACTATGGAGAAGGAGTAAGAAAGCTATATTTTTTTGTTATAAGCCCTTTGCATACAAGGTTATAAGTAAAAAATATTGAATGAACAAATTAAGTACCCCTTCATGTCATGTCTAAAAAAAATCATGAAAACGCCTCCAAATGGACTATCGTCAGTAAATTTTAAGATATTTTTTTAAACGGAAATTAAGCGTAAACTCTATGCATTATATACCTAACAGATAACTTGGAATGTGCTTAATCGAGTGGTTTTTATTTCAACTCTCTATGACAATTTCAAAGAAAGTTATTTCGTTTAACGCAAACACATACCAATCGCAAAAATGTCGGATTCGCAGACACAAAACTGGGCGCCATTTCTGAACGGAGTAAAATAATTTTAAAAAAATATGATTTTGTACTCCCAGAACATAGGCAAATTCATTACAAAAAAATAATTTTTTTCTGAAATGGTCAAGCGACCACCTCTGGACCACTTCAGATGGATTGACCCTATAGTTTTATTTAAACAATGGAAATCATCCCAAAATATAAATAACGTCACTTGAGTATAACAGTATAAATCGGTCTGGCCACGATTTAAAAAAATATAATTTTAGGTGAATTGCTAACAACAACTGGAGAAACAAATGAATTTTTGTTTTTGCCATTTCGAACTCAGAAAATAAAATTCATATTGATTTTCGAGAAAAACGAATAATTTAAAGAAATAGAATATCTTTAATCAAACGTAAATTAACTGACAAATGTTTATAAACATTCCACTAGACTGAAATGATTAGAAGGATCAATTATCTGTAGGATATATTTTCATTTAAGGGTACTTTAAGGTTACTATGGGGGTGAGTTGGGGAACGTCAAATCCATATTAAGTAATCTTAGGTTTGTCCAAACCCCGAACAATTATTAGAAAAATACCAAAAAATTCTTCTTCCCATGTATTTTCCCATGTAAACTAAATCATTAGTTTACTTTACATGGGAAAATGCAAAAGTAAACTGTATTGGTCTGTGTACACACCCGTCCCCTATACATCAAGGTAAATTTAGAACCCCCTCCGATTTGAGCTGGATACGCCAATGCAGTAGGTATTTATATCAAACCATTATTCTACTGAAGAACGAATCTCAAAAATCGCTTTTGACGAAAACTTTTGACAATATGTTTACAGTTTACTTTTATCATAAAATATGATGCCACTAAAAAAAAATCTTCCGACAGTAAAAGTCCTAACTTCGCAATGATGGAGTTCAGCTGATTTTGGGTAACCAAAATTTGCGCATTTGTTACATTTGGCACAAGTCCACACAAAGAAGTTGTAATATGTAAATAAGATGTCAAATAAGAAGTAATGCACGCGCTCAGTGGTTATGATACTTGAATGTATGTTGCGTGCGCTAATGGCATTTTAGCACTGAATACACGCACATTTTTCACTTTATTCCCCAGCAGAATTCCCACAAGCGTGAAAAATTGATCGGTTGTTGTCAATCAGATCCGCCCAGATCGTTGGCACGCCAAACGTATACGTCCAATTCATGAGATCATTGTAATACTTCCTGCAGACGACATCTGGTGCCCCAGAAACGTCAAAAACAACTGGTTCGATTACAGTATTTCTCAATGTTTAATTCTCCATTGAAAAAGCCAAGCTTATATTTGTTAAGGTGTAAAATGACACAAAACAACAAAAATTGTTTTTACCGGGGGGAAGTTAGCAATAAAACTTATCCATAAATTTTTTTTTCTTCCGATTTTAATGAATGACATATTTTTGGAAAGCCCTTAACGTGCTGAGTTTACAGTGGTTGTACAGTGGTTGTACAGAGGGCGCAATTAATAATTTCTATCTAAAAAGTTAAATAGAAAGTATTTTTCTAAATAAAATTTTTATAAAATTTTTTTATCCGATTTTAATGAATGACACATTTTTGGAAAGCTCTTAACGTACTGAGTCTACAGTAGTTATTGCAGAGGGCGCAATTAATAATTGCTACTTAAAAAGTTTAAAAAAAGTTGTTTTTTTTTGCTTAAATAGGCACATTTTTACAATCTCATATCTTCGTTAATCCTTTACCAATTACAACACCATTTACAGCAATCAAAAGTACAAATATAGCCCATACTTTCGTAGTTATTCCAGTCCAAGTTTCCAGTAATTAGTGGTCTAAAAAAATTGATGAACTTCGGGATGCGAGTATGGAACCATACACCGTTTCAGCAGAACAAGGAGCATAACGCCTTTTTATTATCAGATTGTAGAATGCATTGCGTGTAGGGATCGGCATAACCTCTGTAAAATATAGCTTTACCAACGTTGAGGTAGACGTACAAATATAAGGATAGGTACATCGACAGGTAGACGTTCAGGCGGCTTAGTATAATATAATAACACTTCAAGTGAGTAGTTCGTTTATAGTTTGAGAATCTCTGACAATCAGCGAGGATAAGGCAGAGGATTGTTTATTGGTGACTTGATTTGTTTGTTCTGTTTACATTTGAGAGACGGGTATTTAAGACTACAAATAGATTACAAAAAAGAAAAAAACATATCTCATATCTCTGTTAATCCTTTACCAGTTACAACAATTCTTACAATCATCTTACTTGCAATCAAAAGTACAAATATAGCCCATACTTCCATAGTTATTGCAGTCCAAGTTTGCGCTAATTAGTGGCCTAAAAAATGTATGAACTTTAAATATTTTTACTGTCGGACATGCGAGTATATAGAAATATACACGTTTCAGCAGAACAATGAGCATAACCCCTTTTTATTATCCGATTGTAACAAACAATACACCAAACGAAAGAAGAAGCTTGTCTCCACTTATGCTAGTTATTGCAGTCCAAGTTTCCGCTAATTAGTAGTCTAAAAAAATTCCCGAACTTTGAATAATTTTTCCGTCGGATATGCGCGTATACAAACATACACCGTTTCAGCAGAACAATGACCATAACCACTTTTTATTATCCGATTGTAACAAACAATACACCAAACGAAAGAGGAAGCTTGTCTCCACTTATGCAGTCCAAGTTTCCGGTAATTAGTAGTCTCTAAAATTTACGAAACTAGTACATTTTTACGTTATTTCTGTGCGGATATACGCATACATATGTTTATGAGTAGAACAGCGTGAGTTAAATAAAACTGCGCAAGTCATTTCTTTTCGTTCAATCGCAATACGTAGGCATGTATGTAGGTACGTCAAAAGAAAGAAGACGTCCACCTACAATAAAAATTACAGTCCGAACTTACTCTAATTAGGCATATACGTGCGAACTCTGTCACAGTCGTTAGGTTCTTGGTCTAATTGGTCTAATTAATTAGTGTGGTACACTAATGCAAATAAATCGTATTACTTATTCAAAATAACATAACAGTTTTCAAAAACAAAGCGTTTATAAAAAAACGTGCTAAAAAACATTTTTTTATTTCTGAAAAATTCACGCATTATCACCGGAAAACGCCCACATGCAAAAATTCAACTCGACTGGACATGGGGAAGTACGTAAAATATCGATTATAGATTTGAACATAACAAACAACAAGATATATTTCTGTAACCGTAGTAAAAATAGACACTAACATGAAATACTACAAAGAAATACCACAGAGTATACAGTAGTTATTGCAGTGGAATCAAATCATATTTACTACTTACAAAATTATCATTCATTATTTGCTTAAACTGGCATAATATTAAAAATTCCGAGATTTGTTTAGATCACATATTACCGACAACTTGTCCTGCAATAACTAGCATAAGTGGAGACAAGCTTTCTCTTTCGTTTGGTGCATTGTCTATTACAATCGGATGATAAAAAGGGGTTATGGTCGTTGTTCTGGTGAAACGGAGTATGCTTCCATACTTGCATCCCGGTATAAAAATAGTCAAAGTTCATCATTTTTTTTTTATACCACTAATTACTGGAAACTTGGTCTGCAATAACTAGCATAAGTGGAGACAAGCTTTCTCTTTCGTTTGGTGTATTGTTTGTTACAATCGGATAATAAAAAGGGGTTATGGTCATTGTTCTGCTGAAACGGTGTATGTTTCTATACGCGCATATCCCACGGAAAAATTATTCAAAGTTCGGGAATTTTTTTAGACTACTAATTAGCGGAAACTTGGACTGCAATAACTAGCATAAGTGGAGACAAGCTTCGTCTTTCGTTTGGTGTATCGTTTGTTACAATCCGATAATAAAAATGCGTTATGCTCATTCTTCTGCTGAAACGGTGTATATTTCTATACTCGCATGTCCGACAGTAAAAATATTCAAAGTTCATCAATTTTTTTAGGCCACTAATTAGCGGAAACTTGGACTGCAATAACTAGCATAAGTGGAGACAAGCTTCCTCTTTCGTTTGGTGTATTGTTTGTTACAATCGGATGATAAAAAGGCGTTATGCTCATTGTTCTGCTGAAACGGCGTATGGTTCCATACTCGCATCCCGAAATAAAAATAGTCAAAGTTCATTAATATTTTTAGACCACTAATTACTGGAAACTTGGACTGCAATAACTATGGAAGTATGGGCTATATTTGTACTTTTGATTGCAAGTAAGATGATTGTAAGAATTGTTGTAACTGCTAAAGGATTAACAGAGATATGAGATATGTTTTTTTTTTCTTTTTGTAATCTATTTGTAGTCTTAAATACCCGTCTCTCAAATGTAAACAGAACAAACAAATCAATTCACCAATAAACAATCCTCTGCCTTATCCTCGCTGATTGTCAGAGATTCTCAAACTATAAACGAACTACTCACTTGAAGTGTTATTATATTATACTAAGCCGCCTGAACGTCTACCTGTCGATGTACCTATCCTTATATTTGTACGTCTACCTCAACGTTGGTAAAGCTATATTTTACAGAGGTTATGCCGATCCCTACACACAATGCATTCTAGCCGTGTGCCTACAAACTTATACTTATTGCAACTGTATATTCCCAGCTCTGACTCCAAGAGTTTACTTACATATAAGAGATTGGTAGTTATTTGCGGTGACTCTTATTCCATTTGTTACTGAAAAAGAGGTAAGTTTAAGTTTTCTATATTAACTTACTTATTGCAGCAGTACAATTATTTACATTTCATCTATCTATTTTCAGCAGAATACCAGTAACAAGTCCAAGAATTCTTGGGGAACTGTTCGTTCGAGTTGACGTGAAATTATACACAAGAATCAGAACTTTTGGAGTTTCTTTGTATAATTGAATAACAGGTTAGGTTGTCATATTGTTAACACGTTGTATTAAACAATTATTTTTTTGGTAATGTAAAGAAGAATGGTGAATATTTGTTTGTTTTTGCTAATATTGAAATCTACGATTGCAATTTTTTGTAATTATGCAAGGATAGCATTTTGTATTGAAATAAATGTTTGACAATCCGGTTATAAAAATAAGGGTGTTAATATGGGTGTCATTGTTTTTGTTCAAATTTAAAGCTAGGCCTTAGATCATTTTTTTTTACAAAAATTGTACATATGTTAGAATATTACTGTATACAATTAATAAAATAAATGTTTGTTCATGTCTTTCATTTATGTACCTAATGACATTATAATCTTTGTTGCATATGGCTAGCGTATGGTAGTGTATCGTACCCGTTCTACAAAAATAAACGTACCTACATAGACAAAATGGAACGTAATAAAACTTATACTTACGACAACAAGAATAAAAATCAACAAAAAATAATTTATTTTGATTGTTTGTTAGTACGCCACACGATAAAGAAAACACCATGCAAAACGCAAGCCGGACAGCCTGGC
Source organism: Melinopterus prodromus (assembly GCA_964023965.1). Taxonomy (NCBI): domain Eukaryota; kingdom Metazoa; phylum Arthropoda; class Insecta; order Coleoptera; family Scarabaeidae; genus Melinopterus; species Melinopterus prodromus. The sequence continues at coordinate 33,306,175 of OZ030390.1, forward strand.
TTTTGATAGTGAGTGGGCTACCATAAAATATCTTGTTTATAACCTTTATCACAGAAGAACTTTAAAAACACTGACGTAAATGTATAGATAAGCTTCTAAATTTTCTCCGAATAAAATTTTAAATGTTTTGGTAATCGGTTTACGAGAAATAAAATCGAAAAGACAACTGTGAAAGTAATATAACACTGCAAAGATGGGTAGTTTTCTACTCCTAGCGCACCCATGTTTAAACCGAGTGGTAAAAAATGTAAATATGTAGAAATGATTCAGAAATATAATACACTTTATTTCACTTTTTTTTCGTTCAGTCGTTTCCGAGTTATGCGCTTTCAAATATAAGCTTCATTGCTACTCATTGCTACTGTTAGCTGGGCTACATTCATTTTCCATTGGAGCCGCTCGGGCTGGATTTTCGTGTTGCACATTAATATAATACCATATTTCGTGATTATAAGAGTAATTTGTATGATTTTCGAGCTGTCATCCCTTACCACATAATGTAACATCAATAATAGAGCAGTGACGCAGTTCTTACAGATTTATAACTAGTTTACACTATCGAATATACTACTTTTGTCGAAATTTTTTGAATGAAAAAAAATTAACAAAATAAGTGACTTTTGTTAATATATGAGTCGTTCCGCGACTCTTTTGCCTGTTGTTCATTCAATGTGCAAAAGATGCTTTTGGTTACATATTTATATATTGGGATAATAGGATAATGTGTCTGACGATGACAAATATGAAGATTTAGTTGGAGAACATTGGGATGCGTATGGGTGGATGACGATGAAGCTATTGAAGAAGATGACCTGATAATGAACTTGGCCCCAACATCATGAATCATGATTCAAAAGATAATAAGAATTATACAACAACTCAACCAAATTGATTATAAGAAGCTATATGGAACGGTCACAATACTTACGTTGAAATTATTCATGACATCTGTAGCAAGGATATCTTTATGTCTTTCAGTATATTAATCATACTACCTAAAATAAGGTATAAGAAGATGCACATTGGCTAAAACATCTTGGACACCCAAGTAGGCCAACTAACTACTGGGTCATAGTCTGGTAAGCGCCGCCTGGCCAATAGAAACTAAGATATTAATCAAAATGCATCTTTATTAACTCGTGACGGCGACACGATATTGTCGGGCCTTTTTGTAGGCTTATTGTTATGCCCAAGCCGTTTTCAATAACACATAATTATGCAAATTTAGCTTATGATATTCTGTGGTAAATACAGAACACTAAAAAAGCGTTGTTGGTTTAACCGAAATAGCTATAAATCCTTGTGAATATTTTCCATCGACCAGTAAATACCCTAAACCAACGATGGATATGGGAAAATCAGTAAATTTGAACGTTTTTAACTTTAAACTTATAGATATATTGTGTAGTAACGATTGACATAATCACTGTCTGGCAGTTGGTGTTTTCACACCGCAACCCAAAGAGCTCATATGAATAGTGAACAAGTGAAAAGTATGCCATATATCATTATTGATGCTAAAAAGATTCTAGAAACACTATAATAGCGTTCATGCACCATCTACAAACCAATAAAATATATGTATTTATTCATAATTTATATCCTCAGCTTGTCTCGTTGTATGCATACAAAATTGAGCTGTACTGTACGGTATGTGTCGGGTTTCGAAACAGTAATAATATAGGAATAATCATCAACTCGAAACATGAATTACGTAATATAACTTTTAGCATAATTCAACACTAATAGCAGCCGTTATTGGACCTATAATAGCTTCGGAACAGCGCTGAATAATAATAAAACAACCCTACTCAGCCCTTACATATATAATTCTGGGATCGGCTTTAAATGTAGGGTGCTGACATATTGTAGTCCATGAATAATACGATTTATATAAGCCATAAATTTTACTGTGTTTCATTTGGAGCACATTTAGAATATACTCATCTCCGCTGTCTATTGCCAATTTATCTATATGAACATTTCATTTGAACATTCCATAGCCAAAACGTAAAAATTAGTGTTTCAACATTAGCTTCAACATACTTATAGATTGGAAATATACCAATTTATATCATAAATTGAAACCGGTTTATTTAAAACTTTTACTTGGCATAAAACCAATTATTTGGGGAACACGGTCACACAATATTTTCCAGAGGCACGTACAGTTTATTTGTCTCTCTGTCGGGGACATTCTTG